>JBBBDQ010001840.1:3145000-3730000 GCA_037127315.1 Ascarosepion bandense | reverse complement strand
GACTTCACAGAATCAAAAGTCGTGACGTGCAACCAACATATCAATAGTTGAACCGAAACAGGTTTGTACCGCTAAAGAAATTATCGATTTAGATATTAACATGACCGTAAGTAAAATATTCTTAACTACAACAGATTTTATAAAAACGTGAATATACTACTTGGAGTAAAGAAATAAAATTGTATAGAGTGAATGGGGAGTAATCTTGCCAGTGTTCGAATTAATGGATTATTGCTCTGATTGTGAACACCTAACCGGTGGCGTAGGTAAAGCAATGTCAATACGGTTTCAGTCATTTAGTAAATCCGAATTGACACTGAGATAGAGATATCGATTCTCTAATTAATTATTACACTGAGATAATATATGTATAAATGATACACAAACACTGAAAGAAAGAAAGAAAACTTACCGAAAGTATACATCGATCCAAGAGTCATATGTACCATCATTCCACCCAGGGTAATTACATAACCACGCCACTTTAATTTCTCCTTAATAGCTTTTTTTGTGTTTTCCATATTCCACTTTTCAGCGAGATTGATAAAATAATTCCGCTTGTTCTATGGAAATGCTTGTATATCAGTTTGTGTGCGTATATATGTATGTGAATAATCGTGTGTTTTGATGTTTACATAGTATGTATACAATTCTTTTTATTTGCTTTTTTTTAATGAATTCAAAAAGCTCAAATTTGACGTAATTCTTACAATAAAATACAAATCTGTTTTTAAATTCTTTTACTTTGGTTTTGCTGTTTTCTGTATTAATCTTGTCTTATTTTATTTTATTTTTTTAACTAAAAAAAATTTTCTCTGTTCTTTTACTTTTAAGAAAAAAAAAAATTCTGTGTAATCCCAAAATACCAATCAGACTATTCCCCGTTGCAAGATCCGGCAATAGTAGAGGGGGTAGCTAGTATCTTCAGAGCTTTAAAAAGCCCTCTCTAGCAACCCCCTTCTCCCATGTTATAGTCTTTTTATTTTTATTATTCTCTCTCTCTCTCTCTCTCTCTCTCTCTCTCCCTCCGCAAACTTTTCCTTTTCCACTTTTTGCCTCCACCTATCTTTCTTACTTAGTTTCTTTCACTTTCTTCTTTAAAACTATATTTCCTACTGCCTCCTTTCCTTCATATGCATGCACATCCATAATGTCTCTTTTTTTTTTTTTTTTTTTTTTTTATTTATTTAAAGGGAGTACTTAATATACTTTCTTCCTTTCTTTTACTTTCTATTTGTATTTTTTTTTTTTCATTCGTGTGTAAACGAATCAGCGCAGGAATTTTGTATGGAATCCGTTGGCGAATAACGTTGTTTTCTTTTATTTATCTTTAACTGCATTGACTCCATGTATCCAACATCAAATTTTCAAGTTAATATTTTATCATCCAGTTTTAAAAATTTTGCGTTATTTATTTTGCCCTTCTGAGAAAAGGAAAGTGCTTTTCTTTTCTTTCTTTTTTAACTTCTTCAAAATCTTTACATAACATCCTTTCTTTTAATTTTTATGACTTTTCTCTCTTCCATCTTACGTTTTTTTCTTTCTTCTTTTACCTTCTTTTTCTGTTTGCATTCCCTTCTTTTTGTTTGCTTCTAGAGACAATTTTACGTTTCAACATCATTTTAACATTTCCTGAAGTAATTCTCAACTTTAAAAATTTACTTTCTATACCAGTCTTTTATTTATTTATTTCGTCTCCTCAGCTGATGTCCGAATCTATATAGGCTGTCAACCAGACTTAAACGCTCCGTCTGCTTTTGCCCAAATATGAAAAATAAGTCCTTTTCTTTGATATAACCCGTTCTTCCCCACTTTCTTTTCATTTTCCCTCCCCATCCTTTCATCTTACCTATTACTCATTCATTAATTCGTCACACTCACGGCCCAACTTTTCCTTCTTTATTTTCCTTTTAGCTACTAAGTCCCTTCCTTTGACACCCCCACTTTCCTTCACACTCTTTCTATACACACACGCACACACAATTTTTTTTATGTTTACTTTATATTTCTCTCTTTACTGATTTCCAACCAACCACTTTTTTCATATCCAATAATCTACATTTTTTTTGTCCGACTCATATTGAAATATTTTAAATTTTCCTTACTTTGTGGTTACCTGTATTCGCACCTGACTATCAACGAAAACATAAACAAGCAAATAAAGAAAATAATTTACTCAGATTTTCTTAAACAGGCCGGTAAAATATTTGTTATTACCACCACTACTAATAGTAGGAGGAGCACAAATGAAATTTTATTAGTAGTACTGTGATTTCATGTAGTATCATCATGAGTAGCAATAAAGAATAGTAGCAAACAATGAGATATTAACATCATTATTAACAGTTATGGCAATAGAAAACTTCTTATGTGACTTGCACTATTATTGTTATTATTATTGCATATCTGATTAGTAATAGTTTTCTTTATCTTCATAATTTTTATTTTTTTATCCTCACCACGTTTGCAACATTTCTTTTTAAAATTACTATTTAAAATTAAAATACCTTTGTTACACGTAAGTAGTATCTGATGGTTGCATTGAGGATTTATTATTATTCCTTTCTTCCTTAGGTGCTATGTATGATCCACACTTGGGTGATCATGGTTATTTTCAATACATGATTGACTTTACAGAAGAATTCCCGCAGTAGGCTACCGTTACTTTCTACAGTAGACTAGTTATCATCCAAGGTTATAAAACCCAATATGTCCTGCTATTCAACAAATAGGTGGATATTATTATTATTGGATGAGAGAGCAGCATACCAATAAATACAAATTTACAAAACCCAATTCATGACAGTGAAACTTAGGGGGGTACAACGCACATGCATCACGGCCAAATGTGTGCGATATGGTGACAGATTTTGATAAAAGCAGCACATAACTTCACAGTTGGCGTTGAGTAAGAAGGGTAACACATACGGTCTCTGATTGAGGGTGCTTCCAGGTATCTAAACGTGAATCCCAGGTCACATTGACTCTTTCATCCTTCAAAAGAAAATCCTGACACATGGTTAGGATAATTTCCTACTATTTCCGCTCACAGTTCGTCAGCCTCCAGGAAATATGCCCGACTGGTAAAGTTATGTAATTAACATACAGTATTGAATGACATATATATTGTAGCCCATCTTGATTCATCAAGACAAAACGTACATATTAACACTAACAATTGGAAGTCATGAGAACTATGTTTGGTGTAAAATCAGGATATTTATTATTGAGTGAGAGAGCAGTCATTCAGTTAATTGCCATACGTGATACAAGCTTGGGCTATCAGGTCTCTTTCGAGACATAACTCACTGGGCAGAATATTGTCCCGCAGTAGGTGGCTATTGCTTTCTGCAGAAGACTGGTTGCCAACCAAAGCTATAGAACGTAATCTGTCCTGCTATTTAACCCATATCTAGAGGGAGACGCGACAGATTAATATCTTTCCCACGGATATTTGCGCGTAAGTACGCCTGAATAAGACCCTGTGTAAAATATATGAAGTTCAACGCGCCCATCATGACACCTAGTCTGTTAAGGGTATACAAGGGACATGCCCCACAGCCAAATGTTATGATAGTAATACCGATATTTTTGTTATGCTCTGTTTATTCTTACTTAGCAATAACAAGAGTGCTTTAATTATCAGCAAGACCAATTTAATCTTCGTATCAGTTTCCTTGGCTGTGCCAAGTTACCCCTCTTCCCGCTATTCTATTACATGTGGATTTACTAATCATTAAACCAAATATTGAAATCTTTTATTGAAACTATATTGGTGTTTATGGGTGATAGTCAGTTACCAGGCATATTAAATTCATTTTTCTACTTTCTAAAAAATACTCAGTTAACCAAAATCTTATGGTAAATTAAAATAATGAAAAAATATACCTTTTGCGTTGTTAGGATAATCTTAGTCGAGTAGAGCTTTGAAAAATAAAAATAAGAAAAGGAAAAATTAAACTCTTATTTAGCATTTAATAGGGAAATTTTGACAAATGAGAAATTAGGCTAAATACTATCTGGTCAAAATTTTAAGACCATACATAAAAGAAATCCTAAATAAAGTAGAAAATCCCTAACAAGATGTCTCAGTAGTACGACCGACATTGTGAATAACTTCAAAAGTTTACTATGGCATGATCGTCGACAGAAGGCTGGTTGAAATATTATAGCAAGTGGTGAAGAGGATTTCACAAAGATCATGCATTGTTTGGAATTCCCTATTAAATGCTAAGAAAGTTTTTAATTTTTCTCATTTTCATTTTTTGAAGTTTTACTCAAATAAGTGGTAGTCTAACAATGCAAAAGATGTATTTTTCTTCCTTTTCATTGGACTTAAAATTTTGACGAGAGAGAGTGTGTGTGTGTGTGTATATATATATATATATATATATATATATATATATATATATATTGCTTTTAGTGAAATTATTTATATGTTCAAATCTAACAAATAACCAAAGTGTTTTATAAATAAATATCGGTGTTATAATTGTAATTACTGAAATAATATTTCAACTCACTAATAACAAACAATTAGAACTAATGAAAAAAACATCAGCAAGAAACCAGTGTAATTTTTTTGAATTCTGAGACAAGATTTTCTTGTTTTTTAGAGATGACGAATTCTTTTCATATGTGAAGCATAAAGCCACAACTTAGCCACACTAGTATTAATACGAGATGATTTCCGTAACAAGTAAGCGTGTTTGAATTCGAAGTTATCCTTTTTTTAAACAAGTTGCTAACCAAAGCTGGGGGGGGGGCTGTCTATTTTACTATTTAACCCCTAGTTAAGAGGAGAATAAGTGGATTCATGCCGTTCCTGGTGAACTCAATACCCTCTATTTGAGTTTGAACTCGGCACGTATTCTGTGATAACTGTACGCTGCACGCACATCATTGTGGATACAAAAAGCCTAAAATTCAGAAATATATAGTTTTGCCAAAAATATTTTTCATTTTGTAAATACAAAGTTTAAGCATTTTTTCTTATATTTGATTCATATTGACATAAATTTTTAAAGTGCACAGTTTAGGGCTGGATTGCTGGGTATTTTGAGAACATGCAAAGTATTTTACAATAAAAAGTCTGAAGTTAACCAGTCAGTTAAGTGCCATCCGTGATACACGCTTGGGCGATTATGTTTCGAAAGAGACATGCCTGACTGGGCAGGAGATTTTCCCGCAGTAGGTTGCCATTACTTTCTGTGGTAGACTAGTTGCCAACCAAGGCTATAGAACCCAATCTGTTCTTTGTACCTTTCTCAAGTGTATTTACGCATAAGTAAATACAACTGGAATTCGAACTCAGAAATCCGATTTCTCGTTCCGGGGGGATTTGACAATGCTCGAAAATGTAAATGAATTGATGCTTTGATTACATCATCTGAGTCCGTCTCTGAGGAGAGACCAGGAGAACTGCTATCTCAGAAAATCATTTAGGCACCCCCGTGATAATAATGTTAAATAATGTGCAGATACTTTCTCGTGTACTCTTGACTTAAAGGCGGTTCCAAACGAACTCAAAACAGTCTGGTGATGAGTCTGACGCCACTTTGGATAGTAAGGGATGTATGTCTCAATGTAGATCTTTCGTAAAAACTAAATGGCATATCCGAAAAATCAAGAAATACATGTGACTATTTTTGACTCCGACAACTTTGTCGCCCCCCCCCTCTCTTCCATGTTCTATCCCTTCCCTCGGAGCCTTATTCTTTCATTCACTTGTCAACCGAGAAAAAGAAGAGTGAAACGGGTGCGGGAAATATTTAAAGGTTTTTTTTTTTTCGTTTTTGTTTTGTGTGTCTGTTGTTTATAGAGGCAACTGAAATCAGTGTGTGGGAAGAAGACTGGTGAATGCTAAGGAGTGTATTGCTGTCACCTCAGTTGGAGACAGGAAAGGCGCAATATTTTGTTTTACATACAGTAACTGCAGCTTGTTTGAAACTTATTTATTTATGCAAACATCAATAACACCGCCATGACGAGTAACCATTAACAATTAAATACCTACAGACAACAATAAGTACTGCAACTATTACAACTATAACCTTTAACATTGCAGAACAAATTAAATAGTTAATACTATAAATTTGCAAATTACGACTCTTACAACAGCCACGTATAAAACTAACTACAGCGAGTAACAATACGAGAACAAGGTTCATTTAATTAGATTCACAATGTACTAGCTTAATTCGTCTGTTCATTGTTATAAGCCACATATATAAAACGCCTATCTATGTGTATAGAAATGTACATAGAAAATAAAATTGCAATGCACTGAATATATGATTCAATTTATTCAAGATTGAGCGTAATGGTTTTATGACGGGATAACAATCAATAATCATATATACAGATCAATACGAGCATGAGTTCACAAATAAGGGATGTATCAACAGTAGACAGACTTTATATTAATACATAGGAATGCCAAGTGTTGTAAGCTTGAATGTTCGGGTGGTGTAATGGATACTGGTTCGGAATTTTTCATCAGCCGAGTTTCAATTCTTGTTGGGTTCGTTATATTCACTTATGCCCAAATACCCTTGGGAAATGTATGAATCCACCACTTCTCCCTTCAGCTATGGGTTAATTAGTAAGACTTATATCACTAAACTATTATTTCCGAAATTCTTACAATCTAAAAGTATTTTCTGGCTTTAAATAACCCGCAATGGGTTGATAAGCCGTAGAAACCGAATCAATTAATCCATATTAATACATTGCATATCCTTCCTAGACGTCAATATAGGTCGTTACTCTTATGTATATGGCTATACATGGCGAATATTATCCCATGCACCTTGCAGCTATTCACACAACCCAGCAAGAGTGATTGATTTGTTTCCAACGTTTTACCAATCCATTGTGGGCTATTTAAAACCAAAGCATATTAGTTGTTGGTGGTAGAGATGGATTCATACCTTCCGCATAAATAAATGTAGCAAACCCGATTGCAATTCGAACTTGGCTCTCCGATTTCTCATTGCGAGCCACTATCCCTTACACCACTCGCACATATCATCCAGTAAGAAGTTATCGAATATCTTGTAGGGCAAATAGAAAAGTACCAGCAAAAGTAAGCTGGAAAATTACTTCATATTTTTGCTGAACGAGAGGCTGTAAAACGGGTTGCAGTGTTCTGAGGCTATATGCTGTGTATATGAAACGTTCCCTGCACAAATACGAAGGACGAGGGAGAGGTGTGATTTGTGGTACCCAACACCATGATGCTACTTGTTGGATCAGTATGCCATAGGCGATTACATATTGAAAGATGCTGCTGTCTACGTTTAAATCGTACATGCAAACGATCTTCTTGCATGAAAGCCGATTGAACATCAAAGTGACCTTTTGTGAAAACTCGAGATATAATTGCCAGTATTGAAACGTAAATAAAAGTTTATCTAGATGCCTACGTAGTTGTAATCATGCGGCATGTAACCTATTCCCAATTCTTGGGGCCACATCTGTTCTTATCCCTACCGTGGATGTTGTGTGGTGTCAGTACTACGCTTACAAAGCGAAAAGCGGCCATCTAGTTCTGAGTTTAAGAATTTTGACCACTGTTGCCAACATTGAATCACCAACGTATCAACACGCGCAGCTATTCTCCAAAATGACTATCCAACCTCGCGAAGGTCTACATTCCGACCCTTCTTGAACGACTCTCATTTGAAAAATAGAGAACTTGGGCGCATTTTTGTTACATATCTGTTCTTTGCACCATATTCTTTCATCACACCAAAGATTGTCACAGCATGTTTTGTCGTCCAAATCTCGACTACAAACTGTAGTTTTAAATGTTAGCACGTTACAAAATGGCCAAAGACTTTGAAAATGTTTACTCTCTCTAACATGCACTTATTACACCCAGATCAACAGTGACATCACTCTTCAAAGTGCTGCAGTTTTATTTTTGTGTTTAACACTTTTCCCATGGATCAGATACTACACTGATTCTAGGACGTGGATTAACACTTTCATATTGAGTAGAGCGCGTAGAAACTCTGGTTTTAGGCAAGTGCACCAATCCATACATAAATGACTTTGTCACATTTTACGTGTACTAGAAATAAAAAATGATTACTCAACTGTTATGTAATATCAGTTCTCTTATATGGCAGTGAATACTAGAAAAGTTTCTCGCAGCTAAAAGAAACTTGAGACAAAACAAAAATGTGATTCTACAGAAGGATGCTGAGGATATCATGGACTGAATATGTGAACAATGACGAAGTGGAAATAAAAAAGGACACTTATACTTAACGCCAGAAAAAGACAGTTGAAATTTCTAGGGCACAAAATGAGGAAGGTGGGCTTAGAAAATTCGACACTTACATGACATATTAGAGACACAGGAAAGTGGCACATAACCTACTTAACGACCTTGTGTAAATTGTTCGCAGAACAGGTATTTGGAGAGAAAGTAAAAAGATAAAATTTTCTGAGAGATACAAAGGACAGTAAATTCTAAGCCAGGATCGCTCACGTCTTGAAGCGACGGCACATAAAAAAAAAGATATCAATTATGTTAATAATGAAAAAGAAATATTTTGTCTTCCAATGGTTTTGGGGATTGTATACTTGAACACTTTACAAAAATATATGAAATTTTTAATTTTAAAATTCTTAAAAAAAAATCTCAACATTTTCTATGCTCACGAAATACATGACAACTCTTCTGTTGGCACTTTAGATGTCGCTTCATCTGTATCGTTGAGTCATGAGGTCAGATCGTACAAAACAAAACAATGGAAAATAATGTCAGATATGAGCATATTGAATAATTTTCGGGAAGTCTGATGATAATATCCTTAAACCTTCTACATTGTGCACTAGACTAATGTGTTTGAGATAAAGAAATCAATAGGCGGATATGGTGAAAAGATCGGAAGCGAATAGGGTAACAGTCAATATCTTCGATTAAGCATAGAATAGGCTTTAACACGTCAGCATTCTGAGAAAACACCTACTCTCATAAAAAATTGGTGCTACACTATCTTTCTACTACTGACATTGCACTGATAGTAATCTATCTTTAAATTTCAACAAAATTTATTTTGTAAATCTCTAGGTTGTCCTCTATTATCGGTTTTCACCATTTGATTATCCCAGAAATTACTGTTTCAAATCTTAAAAATCATATCAATTGCGTGAAATTTGGTGTATGGAACCGTTAGGAAGCCATCAATAGCTGTGCTAGCACGAAATCACAAGTCATCGTGACCGAGGGTTTGAGTTTATTAGCCTTGTTCAAGCCAGTAACTAAGGTTTGCTCGGCATAGCTGCAGTATAAATCAAAGATGAGGTCTGTGGGTGTTGAGCAAACACAAATGCGCTCGAAGGTGGAGGTGTGGGGCTTCTGCAAACAAACAAAAAAGAAAAAAGAAAGAACAGCTAACCACCCCTAGCAGACAAGTGTCTTCAGAAAGGAATTTGCTGATATTATTATCATACATACAATAACACAATATGATTAAAAAAATGTTAACAATCTATGGGAGCAGCTTTATTATAAACTCAAAAGTGATATAATTTCAAAATGTCTCAATGTTCACGATATTTGTCTACACATTCTTGGAATCTTCTCTCGGTGTTTTAATAAAATGTTACGTCAATGAGAATATCTTTATTAGAACAGAAGCTACTCTCATGTTTCTAATAATAGTCATTTGATCTGACGGTTTTCTCTAGGGGATGTTGGTTCGAATCCTGACGAAGGACACATACTTTTCTAACAAGATTTCTCGATTATTCAGGCCAGTATAAATAAATATACTGTTTAATTATAAAAACAGAACATCCACTCAAATACGAGTATTCATTAAAAATGGTTTAAACAAATAAATTAAATATGAAATAAGTCGAAGTTGGTTCATTTTGTAAAAATGTAATATATATATATATATATACACACACACACACACACACACAATTGAGAAAAATAGATAAAAATAAAGCAAGCCACCGTGTATGTGGGGGTTCTTATTTGCATTTAGGAAAAAAGGTGATTAATACTGTAATGTGGTGGAGGAGTTGACAGTTGCTGGTCAGTTGTCTATCTAATTGTCTGCATTTGCCATGAAAATCAACGCGTAACTGGGGAAAGGCTCACTATTGTTACTGCTGCCGGACAAGGAAATTCGGGCAACCCACCTGTATACAGGTAGGATGACGCCACCTTATTGGCTAACTTTTAGGGCGCGGGTGATAATAAAATATATAACTATGTGTTTATTGACTCAGATTTCGAATTTCGTTTATTACGTAACACGCGAAACATTTTCTTTTTATTTCTATCTCTTACGTATTCTCACTCTTTATCCGATCTACTCGTCTCCTATTTTCTATATTTATTTTTGTTTGTCCTCCTTAAACAGCAGTGACATAACTACAATATATACTTACAAAGAAAACTCTCTTTATCCGTTTTGTCAGTTTAACTGTTTTTCTTCCCTTTTTTTTTTTTGTTCGTTTTTTTTTTTTTTTTTACTCTTTTTTTCTTTCTATGTGTAAACTATCGCATACAAATATGCACTTAAGTTGTTTTTTCTCTTTCATCTATCTATTAATTTGTATTCCATAAATAGAAAGGTAATAATTTTCATTGTCAGTGATCAATATAATCGAAATAATCTTAGTTTTGTTTTCTTTTTCTCCTCCGATTTATTGTTTTATCTTTGTTTTTTATTTATTTATTTTATTTCATCGGTGATCTTTTGTCCGGTGTAATCTTGTCTCAGCTATCAGAATCTTACCAAACTGACAACACATGGTTCTTTACAACGACTTAGATGGTTGAAAGTACTTGAACAAAACATGACAAGCCTAAACTTCGAACAGTTTATCCGCAATTTCTGACCCAATATACATCATATTTAGAAATTGGAAAACAATAAAAATTTAAACAGACATACCTTGTTAGTTGAATTTAATAAAACCTCTTTGAATGAACACTTAATACCTAAACAAATATCACCCGGCCGAAATATCTAAAAGTCAGGGAAAATAATAAATATCCTGATGCTACACCACGTATGACTCATGAGACTGATCTTTCCTGATTTACACGTACATTTTTTTCCTTTTTATTTTTGTGTGTGAATTAAAATGTATTAAATTTCTCGCGTTCAGTTCCACAGTTGCTTAACTTCAAGTAATTAGCTATTATTCTAGAGGCCTACACGCCGTGCATCTCTGTTCATGAGCTGGAGTAGTAAGTCTTAAGTTTGAAGGATGAGGTAGACAAGATTACTTGGGAGTCCCATCAAGATAGATGAAAACACTCTTAATTGAAGACCCTCTGAGCGGATTTGTTTACTTATCTGAAAATATATAAAACTGAGATCCACCTACAAGTTTATGCACTGCTTGTATCAAACGATGTCATTATATCGTATGCATTTGACCGTAATGCAGGCTTCTGCTATTATTGCGGGTCATGATGGATATGCTAGGACTAGTTTATTTGTACTCCAACGTCACTTTGTTCGTGTGTTGTTCTCTCACTCAATAGTAATTTAGAACAATTAATCCTCAAAGATGATATTGAAAAAGGTTAAAAGAGAGGCAATTCCGCTTCATGGACAGTTTGAAAGGGACAACAATGCTATTAAGACATTAAAAATCGTGGAATTGGTTGACGAAAGGTAAACTGAAACATGAGACTAAAAGCCTACTGGTAGCCGCCCACGGCCAAGTCCTGAATACTAATTCTACCATGTGGATTTGGACAGATGCAGACTGTATGGAATGGAGGAAGAAAATATCACCCACTTCATTAGGGCTTGTGGAATGCTTGAGCAGAAAGAAGGCAAGCGCTGTCATGATAGGTACTAATGCAGATAAGAGTTCACTATGTACGAAGTATGAATTTAACGAGCAATGGTAATCGAGAACGTCCAAATCTTGTGCGATTTCAATATCTAAAAAGACTGCATCCTTGAGGCTACCAAACCAGAAATCACCGTCGTTAAAAAAAAAAAATTGCTTTTTTTTGGTGTGGCTGTTTTTGATGGCCATCATCAAGGTCAAAGAAATTGAAAAGCTTAAACAGTACACTGATCCCCGGATTGAGGTTGGCATAATGTGGGACGTTCAAGCTACTATTGTCCCAGTTGTCATCAGAGTAATGGGGGTGGGGGTTGTAAAAAAAACTTTAAGAAATCCTGAAAGCTTCGTATCCTATTGCTCCAGAAGTCTACGTTGTTTGGCATTATAGATATTCTATGAAAGATGGCATCTGTACGAGTTCGTACGACTTGACAGAGAGCACTCTTAATGCAAGATCTCTGGTTGAAAATGGAAAACAGTAATAATAATGATACGTGTGTCTGATATGTCGAGTATACATTATATTTGCATCCCCAGCGTCACTTTGTTGGTGTTCCTCTCTCTCTAAATATTAAGTTAATCACGTGCTTGATATACCCTTACTAGATTGTCATGATACGTATACAGGGCTTCGTTTATTAATACCCAGCGCCACTTTGTTAACGTACTGCTCCCTCCCTTACTCACTCAATAATAATAATAAACGCATTTAGTTTGAACTATATCGAGTAAATTTATCAGTATTTCCTAAAGATGGTGTCTTTTTTATCCAGGCATTAATAACCTAGAAACTTAAAAATTTTATATGAAGATTTACAAACCATAAACCCAAGTTATGTAGTACTTATGCTTCATGACCAGAAGTAATCGATTAAACTCTTTGGAGTACATGTACTGCAGCAGTAGTAGAAGCGAGCCTCATGTAAAATAACTTGCAGGAGCCCATCCTTCAAGCTGTATTAGATGGTGTTCAGTATGAAAGGTTGTTTAAAAAATATATTTGCTGTTTATAAATTATGGAAATTAGTGACGCCATAGCTTCAGAGTTTAGGACAGGTGTACAACGTAAACACTAAGATTTCACGCAAAGAAAGATTTTAAAATTGTTTGGTTTTAAATTGTTTATTTTATTAATTGCTCTACACCAGGCAAAATTCGTTTGCACGTTTCCCCACTGCGTCATTTACTTTACTTATCTCTCGATTTGAATGTTTGTTTATTCAACAATTGTCAATGTTTTATCAGAATGTTTTGTCGTTGTTTTTTCTTTTGTATATATTTTTCTTTTGGGTTTCATCTTCCTAAATAATTCATTAAAATTTGAAAAGAAAAAAAAACTAAGAAATATAAGAAGCAAGATTTCCTGGTGAATTTTATTGTGATAACACAACAGTAAAACACAATCTCTTTGTTTTTTTTGTTTTTTTTTTTTGTTTAATAATTACTTTTAATGTCACCTCTTTTACACTTTACTCCGAAGTTATTCTTAGTGTCAAAACTTTTTTTTCGGTAAGGATCATATGTTACTCACCTAGACAGCAGGGATACGCCCTTAAGATTATCTCCCTGTTCCGCACTAAAAGCCAAGGATAAAACAATATCTAATGTGTGAAGTTTCAGCGAAAGTATCGCACGCAATTTTAGAGATTACAGACGGTTAAAGAACTTTATAATGCATCACAATTCATGACCAAAATAAAATAAAAATTACCTGCATATTCACTTATGTCTGTTTGTTTCAAAATTATTTAAGAGACCATGAAAAATGGGAAATCCAGTTGTTACTACTGTAGCATATGGAGATATATAAGTATTAGATATGTTACTCTTCTGCTCAATGTCGGGGGAAATTAAGTTGTTTGTCATTTTTATAAAATGCTTTGTTACGAATTTGTGGAACATGCACGTTGCAGCGATTACTCATTCTAACGAAATCATAAAACAATAAAATGTGTTAGTGTATATTTTCATCTTTAATATATTCAGAAATTATATGAAAATAGAAATAAGTTAAATTTAAAAAATGATGAAATTATGGAGAAAAAATTTAGACGACAAATGACATCATAACGTACCGAGCTAAGGTATACACGACAGAGTATGAACGGTTAGACATTAAGAGCTGTGCAAATATACTAGAATCTGATAATTACAAAGGATCAGACAGACTGTAGCTGGTCACAAGGTGAAGACTAAAGAAAGAAACACATTCGCTGCATCAGAACCTCTCTGGAAAAATTTTAGTTCCGCTCTTTCAGAACTTTATAGCTATAACTCTCTATGAGATGTCCGCAAAGTCTTAGCATTGACTTTGTCTTCTAACTGGAAGGAGTAAATTCTGCCTGAATTTCTAGAATAAGGAATTATCATTATTTATATTTTGACTATTAACCTCATTTTTGTTGTTGATATCTGTGGAGTGAAAAGTCATGGTTAAGTGTAAAATAATTTACAGAACTGTTAAACAAACAGAATTAACAGCGTTTACAATAAAAAGAAACAGGGCAAAATAAAATATCAAGGACAAAAACAATATATGCCAGGCAAATTAACAGTAATAAGGCAAAGAATACACAATCTAAGAGTTGGCATCGATACACAAAGCAAGTTCAAACAAGTGAACGTAACGTTCTGAGCTCTAGGCAAGTCAGATCGGGACTGAGTCATGCCAAACAGCAAACCGGCCTAAATATTGTCTAAGAAAAAATCCCAGCATGCATTTGTATGCTTTTACACCTCCCCTTTTATGGGCAAGTGTTTTGCAATTCAGATTTTTTGTCCTTGTTTATTTTTTTATTAAGAAAACAAAGTAAGTGAACAGGTGGGACTCCCGGCGACTGCTAACTACATTAGTGCAGCTGGAACTAACGTGGGCGGTTATTGGTAGTGGCAGAGTATTAAAGATAACATTAGGTTTTTCACCACCAAATATAGATAAGACTAAAAATGTGAAAATTCTCAACAATAGTCTGTCCCGGGCCTAGATATAGGGTTAGCTGTGCATGCTCTGAAGCGAGCGCCACCCGGTTCACGTAGTTAGGCAGAGGTTAAACAAGATGTCTAACAAAGCCGTGAACATGGGAGTAAGAGAGATCCGTCGAGGTTCCGATCGTTACATTCGGGAAGTCGATAGTCCGGAGGAGCATACTCTGCCGTCGACCAAAGACATGTCTAAGGCGTTTCGGCGACATTTTGAAAGCCGGTTTACCAAAGAGCCTAGTCTCTGTGATGAAGCGTTTCGGAACTATTTGGCTGACTTTCCTCGGCTACAAACTGTACTTGAAGGTGTCGCACATCTTTGTGCCGATTTTATTCCACAATTGGGTCAATCAGGAATCCGCCCCGACTAGATCTCCAGGCGTGTGATCACGCTGTTGAAAAACTACAAGGGTGGTGGGCGGGATTTAGATAATTACAGCCTCATAACTCTGTTAAATACAGAGTAAAAGGTTTTGGCTAAGATCCTGACGGAGCGTATGCAGTTAGTTGCGGAGATCCTGTGGGAATCCGAGCAGACTTGTGCTGTGTAGAGCCGAACAATTCTGAGAAACCTCTGTGATCCGCACGATTCTAGAGGGTGTAAAAGACGGATTTGGGTAAATGTGGATCAATCCAGGGCGTTCGATAGACTCAACCATCACTACCTGGCTTCTCTCCTGCAAGCCGCCGGATTCAAACCAGACTACTGCAAGTAGATCAACCTCCTATATCGCCCCATCAGTACTGTGGTAAAGATGAATGGAAAGCGGCCGCGCACTTTTTCGCTGTCCCGATCGGTTCGTCAGCGTTATTCACTGTCACCCCTAGTTTTCTTTTGGCATTAGAGCCTTTTCTTCGCTCTCTAAGAGTTGGGGCGTGCAGTTCGGCCCTACGTAGAATCGCTGTCCCTGATGGTGCTTGAATCAGGGTTTCCGCGTACGCCAATATCCTTTTTCGTGTTGTACCACAGTGACATTAAGGTGATACAGAAGGTGCTTGAATGGTACGAAAAGATCACTGTGGCCAGGATTAATCTCAACAAGTGCTTGGAAGTGCTTCTCTCTTCTGGGGCTCTTTAGTTGAACTGACAGACCCCTTGCGCATTCTTGGAGCGTGGTTTGAGTCTGGATTCCAGCTCGAGAATTGGTTAGATATATACAGGCAAAGGTTGGAGCAGTGGTCCAGATTTGGCTCCGAAGGTGGTTGACCGTGAAGGGTGGGGCTGTTACGTGCACCACGTAAGACTTTCATCTCATTCTTTACCGGTTATCTGTACTTTAGCTCTGCAAGAACCGCGCGAGGGCACTCTAATGCTAGCTCTCCTTCCTTTTGTGTGGTGGTGTAAAGCATCTAGCATTTGTTTCATGAGAGGGGATGCTGGGAATGTTACAAATTGTGAGCCATCGACACGTCTCGTGGTTCGTTTTCCTATGCCGTGCATTGACAGAGGAATCTAACTAGGAAGGGAGCGTTAGGGGCGCCTTCTTTATCACTCTTCCCGTACCTAGATTTAAGCGCCGTCGTAAGCTTCGAAATCAGTCGAGATTTTTTAGAATGTGTTAATCGATCTTGAAAGTCATTCCTCGGCCCAGTGACCTTTCATGGTCTAGGAGATTCTTGTATCGGTAGTTAGTGGAAGGGGTTGCGAAGGTCTCTCTTCCTGGTCTTCGGTGCCAGCGGCGGATTACCTCAGCAACCCTGAGTTTTCGTTTACCTGGCGATTGATTCGGAACGCGCTATCTCTCAATGACATAGAATTTCTCCCAGTCCTCTAAGAAAGCTTTCGAGTGAACCGAGTTAGCCTTGATAGAAAATAAAAACGTTTGCTGTATTTGGCCTATGTAGTGGACGGGTTTTACTAACATATCCACTGCACCACATCGTAAAAAAGTATTAGATAAAAAAAAAAGAAAAAAAGACAAGTGTTGCCCAATCTCTTGCAGTTCACTATCAAACTTAATGGATTTTTGATAATGATGCACGGAGTGCTAGTCAATCAAAACTTTTAGAATGCATGAAGAATATACATTTGACTCTATTCAAGGTCTATACTCAGATAACAGTAATGATTATGAGATATCACATGTTCACTAACGATTCAGCCTTCATCATCTACTCAAAGACAACTAGGCAACAAATAACATCCTGCTTTACAAAGGCCATAAAAATGGAAATCGGTCCGAAGAAAACTGGTGTCCTCCACCAGAACCCACCCTCCGACGAGAATGCTACACCTCATACATATTCCTCGGTTCGACTAAACTGGGTGCAGTAAAGAACTTTATTTCATATGCGTAGACAAAGTTAGACAAAGAGGTTGACGACTGAATAACAACAGCAAACCAAACCTTCGTTAGGTCTTGCAAGCATTTATGAATCAATAAGAGGATAAAGAAAGACGACAGAATAAATGAATACAGAGATATAGTGCGAATCAATCTCCTATATTGTGTCGAAATTTGGCTCATCTTTGCGGCGTGTGGATGGGAGAAATTGACCCTGCTAAGTGCAATGGAAAAATACAGTCTGGTGGGAAAGATTACCTGGAACAGAAATTTTTAAATTTATTTTGTTTTATCTCTCTCTCCATGAAGAGAGAATGGTCAGTTCAATCCTCACTGGGTGCCCCTCACTTTCTGAGAGTGTTCGTGTGAAGGCTAAATTCAAGAAGTGTGAAGCAGAGAAAGGTGTGTGTGAGAAAGAGAGAATGAGAATCGAGCGAACTTTTTTTCTTACTTGTTTGTCCAGTTTCTGTTGTTTAATATTCAATGATCAGGAAATTCAAACGACTTGCAATAAAAATGATTAAATGAATACAAACGACATTTTTGAAAGAACATTTCATGAATGGATCTACGCACACTCAAGCACAAATACATAGAGCTGAAGTTGTGTGTTCAGACTCTCTCGGTAAAGAGGTTTTATTTTTGTTTGTTTGTTTCGTTTTGTTTTTAACTTACAATGTTTGATGACCGACACGTGTTTGAACCTATGGGCAAAAAACATTTATGACGTGTTTTTAGGATGTTTATTTGTATTTTACAATTGCTTTTTAATACTTTTAGAATTTTCAAGTGTTTCAGATCAAGGTATAATTTAATTTTTTCCTTCTATACTAATTTCAAGAAAGACTGACATGTAGGCCATTACACA
Organism: Ascarosepion bandense; assembly: GCA_037127315.1. Taxonomy (NCBI): domain Eukaryota; kingdom Metazoa; phylum Mollusca; class Cephalopoda; order Sepiida; family Sepiidae; genus Ascarosepion; species Ascarosepion bandense. The sequence goes on along the minus strand of JBBBDQ010001840.1, from coordinate 3,712,024 downwards.
ATCACTATTTCGTGTTGGCCCAAAGGTGTGTATAGAACAGCATTTAATAAAGTGTTATTTCTCTGCTAAAAGAGCTTATACTTGAAGTAACAATGAAAGACCAGTTTACTGTTTTTTATTCATAAATGTAAATACTTGATGATACTTGATAAATACTTTATTGTAATTTTTCGACAAACGGCTTCATCTTTGTTTTGACTACTATTTTTAGTCTCACTGAGGTTTGTCAATTCTATAACTGAAATGTCCACCAAGAGAATATTGTTCATTTAAATTTGATCCAACCATGCCTTTAAAATATTATTCATTTAGACTTGATCCAACCATGCCTTTAAAATATTATTCATTTAGACTTGATCCAACCATGCCTTTTTAAATATTATTCATTTAGACTTGATCCAACCATGCCTTTTTAAATATTATTCATTTAGACTTGATCCAACCATGCCTTTTTAAATATTATTCATTTAGACTTGATCCAACCATGCCTTTTTAAATATTATTCATTTAGACTTGATCCAACCATGCCTTTTTAAATATTATTCATTTAGACTTGATCCAACCATGCCTTTTTAAATATTATTCATTTAGACTTGATCCAACCATGCCTTTTTAAATATTATTCATTTAGACTTGATCCAACCATGCCTTTTTAAATATTATTCATTTAGACTTGATCCAACCATGCCTTTTTAAATATTATTCATTTAGACTTGATCCAACCATGCCTTTTTAAATATTATTCATTTAGACTTGATCCAACCATGCCTTTTTAAATATTATAAATAAAATCGCTAAATCACGTAACCATGATAACAAATACATTTTCAACCTTATTTCTCGAACATATTTTTCATTCTGATTTTCCTTTAACATTCTGATTACTGTCTGTATTTACAATAAATCTAAGAAAAAAAAATCTCATTGGAAAGATGGAGATTCATAAAATTCATAGATCAACTAATATTAACGAAATTAATACAATTTACATGACTAGCTTAATTTCTTTAAACATTGCGAGTTTTTCTCAAAATAATAACATACGTTTAGCATCTACTTGCATAAGCCATCAATTCTGCTAAATTATATAACATGGCCACTAGTTCTCCTTTCATCTCCGATACTAAATGCTCTTTGTGCATTTTCGTGACATTCTATTAAAATTTGCATGCCACATAGTACGTCGTTTTAAAGAGTAATACTGAATTTCTACCATAATGTCATGAAGGTAAAGACAAATGAAAGTAAGATAAATGTACAGATTTACCGAATTAATTTGAATTAGTAAGGAAAATGTCTTTCGATACTATTAAGATACACGTGAACTTTTAAGATTAATTTGAAATTTGTTTTTCTTTATAAACTGAAAATTGAACCTATATGGATTTTGGATCTTCTGTTCAAAAAGTTTTTATAAAAACAAATAGCTTTAAAGGAAACTATGCAAATGGGGGATTCGCTCTAGTTGTCTATCAAACATATCAAACATATTTACTTTTTATTAAAAACGAATTGAATGTGAAAATAAGCTTACATGGCCTTTACACGTCAGAAGTGTGTCGTTTGTTAGGTAGAAAGTAGGCTGTCTATTGGGAGGATACAATAACACAATAAACCCATTTTGCTAGTCACGTCTCAGATCTACTCATGTGGAAAATGATCAGAGTACAGGAAGATACCAGGAACTAAAGATGGTAGAAAAATAATCTCCTGTATTTAAGTAGCGCAAGTTTTCGTTCATTATCAACTCTTGTGTGTTTGAAATAATACATTTTAATGAACATATATATGTGTGTTTGGGGGGGGGGGGGGGGTATTATACATGTTTCATTGAATGTGACAGACAAGAAAAATCTTAATATTTTTATTAGGTTTTTCATCATTATTACGTTTGACATCAATCTTACTTTATTTGGCAATAATAGAGATCTGCTTGTGGTCTTTTAGGAAGTGAGGATGCAGCCGTGACTCCAGATTGCAATATTTGGTGTCACAGCTGCATCTTCAAGCACTGTCTGAGATTGCTACAATGTCTATACAATACACCTTAAAGCACAGACATTAACAATGAACCTCTTGTTAATAGCTAATGAATTGTCAGAAAGTTGTGATAAAAATCATTAAGAACCCTTCCTACCCTCCTTTTTATCCTTCCGAAAAAAAACAAAAAAACTTAAGAGCATTAGAAAAATTTTAAAAAAAACCTAAAGATTTTCCTCGTCTGATGATGAAAATTTTTCGGTTTCATTTTAAATGAAAAAAATATCACTAACTCTAATATATACATTTATGTACAATAATTGCATAGTAAAAATTTTGATCATTAGAATAAGTAATCGCAAGTATTTATTATAAAAACAGATATGCTGAAAATCACTCGGTATATTTATTATATAGATATAAATATATCCTGAAAAGTTTACCAACATCGATTGTTTAATAGCAATGTTTACACAATAATACTGATATCGTACACATACAGATGTGCACACCGTATATTTGGATAGCAAACTTTCTTTTATATATGTTTCATTGAACATATAAAAATGAAATTGAAAAACATTAAATTTTAAGAATATCAAACCAAGAGATTTGAAAAAATTTAAAACAAGTAATGTGGATCGACCAGCAAGAAAATATTATGCGTCAAGATAAATGTAAAATAATTATTCTAACTTCATAAACAAGGCATTTTCGAGTGGTACAGGTTATAACCAAGGAACATTAAGCTAAAGACTATTTAAACAATACAATGTTTCTTCATATTCTATAAAGGTGACTATTTCTTACCTTGACAAAATAGGTTTAAAAGACACCGAATGGAATGGCTGATCTTCAGATAGTAATCACATTGAATTATGGTCCATCTTTAAAAAGATTACATGAGAATTGGGAACGGTATTCAAGCAAAAAGTCACTGCAAATAATACAAAATTTTAAAAATAAAAGTTAGTTAAAACAGTAATGTTAATCCAATCAATGAGTGAAAAACTGATGACAGTAATGGAATATCAAGCAATCCATTGTAATATATAAAATAATGACTTATCAAAGTATGTTATATTGTGCTAATTAAATGTTTTCTGGCATATCTTTTGGATTTATTTATTAATAAGAATTTATGTTGCACAATGTTCGTTTGAATAATAAACTCAAAACAGGTTAACAATGTTTTTAATAAGGATAGATAAAATATACTGCATGTCATATGATATATTACTCATATAAAGATATCTTGCAAGGGAAGACAGATGGATTGATAAGGAATTTTTTTAAAAAAGCTAATGCTAACCTTGGCATTAAAATATCAAGGCACACTATTTCCCGAAGACTTAATGTAATAAATCTGAATAGTAGAGTAGCCTCTACGAAGCCTTACATTTCTAAAAGGAATCAAATGAGCCGATTGAAATTTATCACTGAACACCTCATATGGACAGAAGAGTGAGATTGTGTTCATTTCAGTAATGAGTCAGTTTAACCTGTTCGGTTGTGACAGGAGAAGGTTTGTTCGACGCAGATCTAAGAAACGATATTTGCCTCAGTGCACTAAAAGTAGCGTTAAATTTGGAGGAGTAAGTGTGTTGGTGTTTGGCATGATTTCATTTGATGGTACGGGACCTCTTGTTAGGCTACACAGTAAAATTAACGCAACTGTATACAAAGAGATATCTAAGAAACATGTACCTAATTTGAGAACTGCAATTAATCAACCAGCTGTATTCATGCATGATAACGCGCCATGTCAAACAGCGAAGTCTGTTAAGACATTTCTTTCTGAGAAGGATGTTGCTGTTATGGAAAAGCCTGCTCAAAACCCAGACATGAATCCTATTGAGAATGTTTGGAAGTTACTAAATAAAAGAGCTAAGGAAAAGAATTCAACAACATCGAAAAACTAATTTGAAAGGAGAATGGAAGAAAATATCAGTTAATGAATGCAAGACATTAATTCGCTCATGTAGCAAAAGATATCAAGCTGTTATTGAAAGTAAAGGTTTTTCACATCAAGCACGAATGAATTATGAACGCTTAAACTATCGCCCGGTTCACACTCCACCCATATCTTTTGAACAGGTGAAGAGGCTCTTCCCTTGTTTCCTGTTTAGGATGTGGTTTCCGGCCTTTCTCTTTTCCAATCTTTTCACTCTTACGTAGCCCCCTGCACATCAGTGGCGTTACCGCCTTGCTCGGGGTAATATGATTAAAAATTTTTCATTTGGATATGATGTATCATTATAATAGTATGATTTTGTTAATCGTTCTGATGTTTTTGATCATCTATTTGTTTTTTTTTTTGGTTTTTTTGGGGGGTTTTTTTTTCGAATGTTATGATTATCCTCATAAAGTTATCAAAATAAGTTTGAGCTTTACATTTTGCAATTATATAATTTATATTTGTTTCCTTTTTTACTTGATAACTTTTTATTTTAAAGCTTTATAGAACATTTTATTTCATATTTAAACTTTTTCTTATGTTTTTGCTCTGCTCGCTACTGTATATTAAGTGTGAGCAGAAATTTCCCGTGTATTTTTTTAATTTTTTCTTTAATTAAAAAAGAAGCGGCCTTTTTGTATTTAGTATTCAAAAGAAATGGAAGAGAGGCAGAGTGTATATTGTGTTTTTTTAAAAACACCATAATTCTAAGATAAAGGACAATTCTAAAATAATACAGTTCTAAGATAAAGGGCAATGACAAACAAACTACTGATTTTTTTTTTTTTTTTAATCATTTAACCCCAAGCAAAGCAGAATTGTCACTGGTGCGCAGGGGGTTACATAAGAGGTGAGTGATGAGAGAGCGGAACAAGTTACGGGAGAGTCAGAGTAAGAAAAGGATGAGAATACAGGTGTGAAGAGGGCTGCATGAGAGTGGAGGGAAGTAGAAAGGAAGAAGGACATGATACAAGGGCTGTCAATATTTGGTCAAAAAGGAAAGTTCATTTTGGATTTTATTTAATTTTCTATGTTTATTAAAAGCATCTTTGATGATGATATGAATAAACATTGACATTATATCCAATCAACATGTGTAGAAACAAATTACTCAGTGGATTAAAACCTTACTAAAAGCATGTCTAGTTTCCTGACAGTTATTAATTCAATCCCTAGGTTTGAAAAGACATACTCTGTTTCAATGGAAGAAACCGACAAGAGACATAAAGAAGAATAGACTAGAGAATTAATTGATGAGATATGTCCCCTAAATACGGAAAGCGAAATCCCAACAATCTACCATGCGCTTCCTCTTGTTTTTCCCCGTTCTGCTTAGTAAAGGTCGATACGTATTACAGCAGTTCCATCAAAGTTCGGGCTTATTGCCATACCACATTGAAACACAGGTTCCCGCGCGATCACCGAAGTTAAGCAATGTCGAACTTAGTCAGTACCTAGATGGGTGACCTTTGGGAATACCAGGTGCTGTAAGCTTACATGTACGGGTAGTGTAATGAATAATGGCTCGGAATTGTTCATCAGAGAGACGAATTCCAATTCCCGTTGAGTTCGTTAATTTCACTTACCTGCAAATGCCATTGGGAAAGGTATTAATCCACCTACTCTCCCCAGCCATAGGTTAATTAGTAGAAGAATTAGTATCACTAAATCATTATCTTAAAAAGGTCTTACAATCTAAAAAATGTTTCCTGGTTTTAAATAAACTGCAAAAGGTTGATAAGCCATAGAAAATGAATGAATAATCGGAGGTTCCGAATACTGATTAAAAGTTTTTAGTGAATATGTCAACTTCCCAATAAAAACATTAATATTGTTATGCAATTTTTTTCGAAATTATTGGGCATTATTTATTTTCAAAAGCGATATTTTTATATAGGAAAGTAAACTGTAATAACAGAATTTTATTTTATTTCGATTATCACTGGAATAAATAGACCATAACTATAATGTTCTGAAGTTAATACGCATTTTATAAGTTCCTTTGATGAGATTATTCTGGATCCAAGAGTAAATGTTTGCTACAAAAACGCATAAATTAGTTACTTGAACTTACATTGTTACAAATTTGGTGTTTGCGATAAAGCTTTTCTAATATCAACAGCACGTACATAGAAATCAACGCTACAGAGTGACTTCAATTGCATGCCTCAAGCAATATTAAACTGCAGATCGCTTCAGTGGTGAAAAGTCACCATAAAGTGTATATTTCTGTGTCCATGCTGTAAACGCCTCCCCATATATATATATATATATATATATATAATGTGTGTGTGTGTGTGTTTGAAAGTGGACACTGGGGTCAACACCAAGCGGCGACAGTTTCATGCTTGAATGCATTCTTCATGACTTAAATTTTGTATTCAAGACATGAAACAGATTGTTGTCGCTTGGTTTTGACATTAATGTCCACTTCTGTATTTATATACACTCTAACTCTGATATTGAGCACTTTTACCCATAAATACAGCATACCTTAAAACTATTGTTATCACTATATATATATATATATATATATATATATAATGTGCGCGTGTTTAATTAAAGACGACTGACAAGGCGCTGCGATTAAGCTTTTTATTAAATTTTTCTTGCATTTATGCAAGTGATTTCTTTGAGTGTATGTTCAGAAAAGTCAACTGTGCAAATGCAATAAAAATTGAATAAAACGCTTAATAACAGCGCCTTGTCAGTTTTCTACAGTGAAAACAAGGTATTACTACCTAAATACACACGTGTGTGTGTGTGTGTGTGTGTATATATATATATATATATATAGCTTCTGAAAGGATAGTACGTATAAAATTTACCAAAGCAAATAAACGTTAATAAATATGCCTTTCACTGAAGAGTTAAAAAAATTCTTATAAAAGACATTGAAGACGTCGAATTAATAAACTCGTCTCATAAGACACAAATCTATACAGGAAAAAAAGTTCTGTCTGTGAGCTTTAGTATAAATTAGAAGTCAATTCCGACAATCAATATTAAGACTATTTCTCCAAAAAACTTTTGAAGAAAAGAACATTGTAAAAACTATAATTTTCTGTACATGGTAATATTCGGAGTATACAACACGTTTAAATATTTTCAATACTTTTTTGTGTGAATATTTTAAGGACATTTATTAAATGGAGATAAATGTTGGTTCTGTATATAAAAATTTTAAAAGCAAAAGAAAACGTGTGTGTGTGTATATATATATATATATATATATATATTACATTTTAATAACTCTGCTGACTTTTGTGATAGTTTGTATATTATGAGATATTCTTACGGAAATTTAACTGGTGATAGTTGATTACAAGTGAAGATAGAATTTCTCTATTTCATAGTATGACTGTCCAAACTAACAGAAAATTACAGATTTATCTTTCAAGTTTCATTAAACAAAAATTGCAGTTAAAATTTATTCTTGATTATTGAGATTTCATAATGGTGGGAATATATTTACAATACAAAAAACATTTTGCTTAAATAGATAAATTTAGTCACCGATGCAATTAAGTACAGCTTTGATTAACTTTTAATAGTTATTGAATTTCCAAATGCGGTATTCAAATACTTTTTCTATTGATTCTAATAGAAATATTTGTAAGAAATAAATCCAATTTAAACACAAATATGAACTAAAATAGTTTTATATCAGAATATTCTCCAGTTTTTCTTTTCAATGATATTCAGTTTATGAAAACTGAAGTAATTGTTAAATAGATTTGCATGATTTCGCAAAGTTCAAAGGAATATTTATATTTTGTTTACTGATAGGCATTTTGTTATTTTGCTTATTATATTCTCATACGTAATACGTTTTCTTTAAAGTTAAATTTTAGTTTTATTTGAAAGATAACATAAACCTAATTCGTATGAAAAGAAAAAATACGTAAATAAAGTTTTTAGTCATTTTTAAAATATTGTCACCTTCACTCATTTCACATCGACTCCTTGAACTACCTTGTATGCGAAAAATGCCAACAGCAAATTTTAAAACCTTAAAAAATGTTTAAAAAATTCAATATTTGACCTAGAGATTTTTTTCAAAATAATAATTTTCAAAGTAAACTTAATTAATTTTTATAAAGTAAGGCTTACTTTTTGCTTAAAACATAATGAAAAGAACATTTGTTAGGCACGGTGTCATGATTTTTGTATCCTTACGAAAAAAGAAAATGTAAATCTTTGATAAAAGTAAAAAATGTTTTTTTCTCTGAATGAAAGACATAATTATTAAATTCATATTCATTTACTTATTTTAGAATTTATTTGCTTACATTTTGAGTGGCATCAATAAAAATTAAGGTATTAAACACTGTCAAGCAAGTCAGCGCCTAAAACGAATATTTTATTTAAACCGCAGAATATTTTATTTATATTTATGAAAAATATTTTATTTACATTTTATTATGAAATTTTTTTTAAATTTATTCCTGTATATTTATGCGAGAAAGTGAGACTGAAATATACCATAAATGTACTTTTTATACTGAAATTATCTTCTTTTGGACAATATTTTCCAACACTCTGTAATTTATTTAGGCCAGAGATTACAAATTTCTTAAATCAGAAGGTGAAGGAAAATAAAGCTTATCTAAACAAATACTACTCGATATTATCAGTGTCATATTTCCTCAAAGCAAATGTGTATTAAGAGTGTTATATATATATATATAAAGAGAGAGACGGCCTGCTGTCAGAAATCAGAAAATCGTCGATGACATTTAGTTATAAAAACAAAGCTCCAAGATAGTTAAGAATCAAACAGTCATGTACTCGCATACAAATTCCTGAATTACTTGGGTGTCATTTTAGCTTTCAACAATAGTCGAGGAAGAGTCTGAAGATAGTTTTGTTGAGGTTCCATTTTACTTAAGAGTGGTTCAAACCAAAGTACGAGTTATGGAATTTTTCATTATCTACTTGTTGGCAATGTTTAATCTTCGAGCCTAAAAAAAAAAAAAAAAAAAAAAACGAAGTGTCAAAAGGACAATTATTCCCGTGACACTGTTTACTTCTTTGACTTTAAAAAGCGATGATTAGAATTTTAATGAGACCTAAACATATAAAAGTGGATTTCTCTCAGCAATGTTTATTTACATATCCGTAAATCCAGAAGATATCATGTGAATTTTCACAAATTCTCTCAACATAAAATAATTAAAACAATAGATAATTAATGTTTAATTTGATATATTGCCATTTACTAACCTTAGTTTATTTTGGTTGCAAGGACACAGATAAGAGGAACACTTGTCTTTGTTCATTGCATTTTATCAGGTCCAAGGGCAACGCATCCGTCTGCCAGGAGATTTTGGAGCACTTCATGCTTCCGTCTGCTAACAAGCCTTCTGAAATTATTGATTTCCCCTTTCAGCATGATCTGGGTTGAGTCCGACTAAAAATAATGTAAATAAGGACCAACAATAACAAATACTAAAAAGCACACAGCCGAAGACAATATATCCCTGAACACAGAGGAATAAAAACAATCTACTCTCGTGAACTGAATAAAGTGTTCAGTTCGAAATTTTCCGGGAGTTACTCGAATCGTCAGATTTCATTCTTGATTTTTTAAAAATATTTTTATTTCCATGAACGGCAATCATCAATATTAAAACAAAATACTTTATTTAATTTGCCAGCTATTTTATGTGAGACACTGCCTATTCCGGATATGATAGGCCTCATTGGTATATTTGGTTTATGTGTTTTTGGGAGACCGTATAGTGTGGGTGTTTTTGGATGGTATGTGATAAACTTTAGCCAGGAGGAGTCTTCTGTTTTTAATACTTTCTTGATATTGTATATAAATTTTTGTGTTTCTTTTGTGATGCTGGTTTTGTTAACTTTCTCGTATATGCTATCATCATCAATGAGGTCTTTCATTTTTTGTTGGTATATGTGTTCGTCCATGATTACGATTCCCCCTCCTTTGTCAGAAGATATGTGTATATCTTTGTTGTTTTTTAATTCCTTCAGGGCTGTTAAATATCTGTGAGGAATTGGGAAGTGTTTTGTTTTTGTTTTTTTGGGGTTTTTTTGTTTTTGTTTTGTTTTTTGTATGTAACTGTGAGTATACCTTGAATATACCCTCTGGTGAAATCCGAATCGTTGTTTTGATGGTTTTTGATGATAAAATCTGTCATATATTTTTGTAATACTTTATATATAATTAATATAAAATATATGTAAATTACACTTTTTAAATTAAAATACGAAAAAAAATCATTTCTATGATCTAAATTTTTTACATTTACCTCTGTGTGTAGGTGGGTGTGCAAATGACAGTGTACTGATTTTTCTAAGCGCAACTTAGATGTGGCACAAAGCCGAAAGTATGGGGTACCCAGTGAGGATCGAACTCACTACTCAGTTGTAATAGGCTCTTGCAAGAAAAGCTTCTTAACCATTTACACCACGTCGAGGTGCCCATGCAGATGACAGTGTATGCACAAGTAGATACACGTGAACTTGTATTGGTTAGTAGTTGCGCCTGTATATTTTAATTAAGAGAAACGTGAAACATCATTTAACGAAACAGACATGGTTTCATATTTTGATTATCAAATGCCTAGTCTGGTACAAGACTATGAATAAAAATTGGCAAAATTGTCCACAAAAAGAAATATTTTTGCTTTAATAAAAATAGAGGAATGATCACGTTGATGGATTCTAAGCATTAGCGCTATGTATGTGGTAACGTGTGTTGTGGTGCAGTGGATATCAACTCGGAACGAGAAATCAGAAAGCCAAGTTCTATTCATTTACGCGCAAATACCTTTGAGAAGAGTATTGGAATCTATCTTTTCTCCCTTCACCAATGGGTTAAATAGCAGGACAGATTGGGTTCTATAGCCTTCGTTAGCAACCGGTTTATCGCAGAAAGAAATGGTACCCGACAACAGAAAAATCTTCTGTCTAGTCTGTCATGGATCAAAAGAGACATGGTCATCCAAGTGTGTATCACGTATGGCACTTAATTTTTTGTTACCATATCAAGTTATAATAATTTGTAACGACCCCTGTCCTTCAACAAATTTGAATAAAAAGGGATCTACGCTAAATTTGAAAATTGCTACTATTCAATATTTATTAGGTGTTTTTTTGGAAATGTTGCACTCTCTCTAGAACTACAAAAAAGAAAATAATAAAACCTTTGGATTTGCAATAGATATAAAATCCTATCAAAAAATAGTAAAATTTTTAGATCTAACATTCAATCTAAACAACGGAACATACAAACCATAAAGAAACTCAAACAACGCAGTATGCATTAACAAAAACTCCAGCTAATCCCTAACATATTCAAACAAATCCCCATATATATATATATATATATATATATATGAGACTTTCAACAAATTCGAGTAGCCTAAAAATATTCAATGTGAAAAAAGAACATGAATCAACCATAAGAAATAGTTGATATTCAAACAAACTAGAAAACAAAGACGAAAACAATTCAATCAAAAATAACAGAAAAAGAAACTACTAAAAATACTTAAATGAAGAAACGTCCTTCAAAAGAAAAAAATACACAAAAATACAATCCTATCAAAATATATGGAGCTCCAAAGAAAGCAACAAATCAGAGGGGAAATTATTAAAAAATGAGTAGCCCAATACAGTATTAACAGTAAAAATTGTCAATTATGTTTAGAGGGAAAATCAGCAATAATTAGTTTTACAAACCAAAATAAACTCACAAAAGAAAACTGAAATACTGGGTAAATTAAGCCTATTAACACATAATTTACTATCTAAGCACTCATTAAAAATAAACAAATAATTATAATGAAATGAAATAAGTATAATATAAACTTTAAAAAGAATTATTAATAAATAAAGAAAAAAAGATATATATGCGCATGTACATATAAATATACGCACACACACACACACAACTACAAACTAACAAACCTACCTCCATGATTAGTACCTCAATATATAACACAAGACAAAAACAAATAAACTAACTTTTAAAATAAAATGAAACATTACATAAACGACGACATAATATTTTAAGAGTTTATATATTTGTCTAAACTGTAATGAATTTCAACACTCTCGGCTACTGGCGCGTGTTTGCATCATGTATATAACACACTAAAATCCACCTTCCTCCATCGAGCGCCCATAGAGGTTAGAATAGCCGACTAATATCAACTGTGATACAACGAAACAAGACTATACATATATATATATGTAAATCCCAGGCCTAGCTGATAAAACAACACTTTTTAGGCAAAATTCGAATTTATTCATCAAAATATTCTCCTTCTGGGGTGATACACTGATTCTAACAAGTTGATGCCTTTTTTTGTAGAACGATTTGTCTTTGGCCTCAAAATACACCTCAGTTTCCGATATCACATCTTCATTGGAGCCAGATCTCTTTCCCTGGAGCATTCTTTGAAGATCTGCAAACAGCCAGTAGTCGCTGGGGGCCAGATCTGGAGAGTAGGGTGGATGCGGAAGTAATTCAAAGTGCAATTCATGTAGTTTTGATATCGTTGTGATCGACTTGTGACACGGTGCGTTGTCTTAGAGAAAGATCACTTTTTTCTTCTTCATTTGTGGCTGTTTTTTTTTTTGTGTGTGTGTGTGTTTTCTTCATTTGAGAGCATCAATAATGCTATATAATATTCGCTATTGATGATTCTTCTTTTCTCAAAGTAATCAATGAACAAAATACCTTGTGCATCCCAAAATACGGAGACCAAAACTTTGCCTGCTGATTTTTGCGTCTTTGGTCGCTTGGACGACTTTAACCTCCTGCTGTTCACTCAGCTGACTGCCGATTTGACTCCGGAATGACGTGGTGGATCAATGTTTCATCCACTGTCGCATATTTACGCAAAAACTTTTTTGAGTTGAGTTCAAACAGTTGCGGACAACGCTCTGAATCGTCCAGGCGTTGTTTTTGATTGACTGAACAAACGCGGCACCCACTTTAAACGCAGCTTTCTCAGTGATAAATGTTTATGCAAAATCGGGAATACACTGCCTTCTGATATGCTCAACTCTTCTGATATCTCGTGCAACTTCAGTTTACGATCGGTCAAAACGAGTTTGTGGGGTTTTTTTTCTTGCTGTTTTAACAGGACAACTGCCGATTTGGGACGACTTGAGCGTTCAGCATCATTTGTGTCTGTACGACTGCATTTAAATTCAGCATACCACCTCTCAACCGTTGTTTCCGACGGAGTAGTCTGAATTATATTTATCAAGCCATTGCTTTGCTTAAACAGTATTTTCCCATCAGAAAGCAATGCTTTATCAACACACGAAATTCAGATTCCTTCGTTGTTTTGAAAATTTGCAACAATAGCTCTACTTAAATAACTAATTTGTAAACTAATGATCCGATTAGGCCCAATATTTGTCACGTAGCATTTGAAGGTTAACACTTCATAATCATCATATTGTTTTTATATTAGTGGCAGTATCTGTCAGTCCCGGGACACATGGAGTGATGTGTTATATACACACACGTGTGTGTGTGTGCGCGTATATACATATACAAAAACATTCTATAAATGCAGCCAGATATAATTAACGATAAAACAAACAATTTACCACTTAAGCACTAGTTTATTAATAACAAAGCACAGGCATAAATGTACATGTGCGCGCGGGCGCACACACACACACACACACACACACATATATATATATATATATACACATAATTTCGTAAATCGGTAGGCCATTTCAACGAGTAAATTTAACAGCGATAATCAGTGTATGTAAATATAAAAATGAAGTCTGTTCCATGCTTAAATGCATCAAATCTGAAGATTGCACAGGAAACACTGTCGCTTCTCATTATCCCTTTATATATATATATATATATATATATATATACGTACTTGAAGATGGCATATATGTTCATATCATGGCTCTCCAGTTTCTTTTCTATTTTTGTCAATTTTATAACGGTATTATCTTCTGTTTCTCTCGCTTTCGATGCACCTCACGAGTATTAATTTCTCCAAACATCGTTTTCTGATCACATACCCTAGAAATTCAAACTTTCTCTTTCTGATTGTTAACAATAGTGTTTTTATGATACATTTTCTTCTTTAAATTTCCTTATTTGTCACATGTTCTGTCAATGATGTTCTCAAAATTTGTCGGTAAAATCACATCTCGGTTGCTTCGAATTTTTCTCCATTGAATACTGTTGCCATATCTGGTCAGGTGCTCCTGCTTTTATCTCGGGTTTCTTGGCAAAATCCAAAGGAGGGTCTGCAATGTAATTCGTCCCGATTTGGCTGCTCGCCTTCAGCCACTTTCTCACAGACGAAATGGGGCTTCCTTCTGTCTTTTCTACAAGTATTTTTACGGATTCTGCTCTGACGAGCTTTCTTCCCTGGTACCCTGTCTTCATCAATTTATCCGTGCAACTAGATTGGCAACTAGGTCCCACGATTTTACCGTCAAAACAGGCAAATGTAATCACCAATTTATGTCAGTAGTTTCTTTCCTTGTACTTCCTGCCTGTGGGCTCTCTTCCCTATGCTTGCTTTCCTGATAGCTACGATTTTCAAATGTTTAAATGCAAAATCAGTTACTATTCTCTATCTTCGTGACTCCCACCTTTCTCTAATATCACCTATACTATTTTCTTTTCTGTCATTCGTCTCCTCTCATTGTAACTCCCTGCGCACTAGTGGCAGTATTGTTTTGCTTGGGGTGAAACGATTATAAAAAAAAAATTGTAATGAATTTGCCCAGCAGTCACTCTTATACACACTTTTCTTCATTTCTAATGTTATTTTTGGATCCTTTAATATTTTCCTCTGTTTCTGCCAGTTATATGTGCCCACGAATTTCCGTGAGCTAAACATTTTTTCTCCGGAATCTATCTTACATATCTATAAGTCTACCATTCGTCACTGCTTAAAATATTGCTGCCACATATGACCCGGTGATCCTGATATATAGCTTAAGATTCTTGATAAAATGGCAAGAAGAATCGGCAATATAATTGGTCCTCAGATTCCCATTGGCGTAGAGTTGCCTCTTTTTGTCTTCTCTATAAATACCTTCATAGTAATTGTTCAGATGAGATCTTTTCAATGTCACCTAGATTTTATGCATTTAAGCACAGTACTAGACTTGCGACGAGTTCTCATAAATTTACAATTGAGTTGGTTAGATGTAACCGTAAGTTCTATGCTAACAGTTCTTTTCTCGCACTTCTCGACTGTTGAACTCTTTTTTGGTTACATGCTTTCCATTGTCTGTTACTGCCCAGCCCAGGTAGTTAAATCTTTATACATGCTTGATTTTGACGTCACGCTTTGGGCCATTTTTTTCGCTCAAAACTATACTTTACCGAAGTCATCATTCTGTTCTAAGAGGGTTAAGTATGTTAAATACAAATAGTCTATCATAGCTGCAATAATTCGAAAGCATTTTTCCCCTACTATCTAAAAGTTAAACGTTCTTATAAAACCTTTCTTAAGCCGAAATAGCATAAAACAAAGAAAAAATACAATTATTTAATATGGGAAGCTTTTGAGCTTTCCCAGACCTCAAAAATAAACTCGTGACGACTGATAATGCTGTACTCAAAAAAGTGTAATTTTATTTTGGAAAAAGTGCGTATGTTTAAAGCAGATGTTTCGAGTGCCTACAAATATGATAAAAAATGCGTAGAGCTAATCAGTTTTATCATGTCGTATTTCAAACAGCAGCTGATTAAACTTTATTTTTGACATCGAAGCAAGCCGGGAGAAAAAGATTGCTTTTAGTAGTTCGGGAACATAACATTTTCCTTCAAATACAAACAAGCAATATGGTTTTCGTTTCTCTAGGTTAATTGCTGATGTACTGACAACAATTGCAGAAATAATCTATCAAGCTCTAGACAAGAATGGTGAATCTTGGGCTGTTGCTTTGAACATCTCTAAAGCTTTCAACCTGGTATAGCACACAGATCTTCTTCACAAGTTGAAAATTGACGTTGTCTCTAGACACATTCTTGAACTGATCCAGTCTTTTCATATCAAATCGTGAACTGAAAGATACCCGAAACGGCCATTCTTCTAAACATCTTTGTACTAATACAGATGTCCTCCCAAAGCTCGACACTTGGTCCTACTTTTTTTAATTTCCATTAACGACCTTCCCTATGGCATCAGCTCTCATCTTGGTATCTACGCTGATGACACGACAATTTACTCCTGTCTCGATAGTAAGGCCGTTCAGTTCCATAATGTCAAACTGGTAGATGATGTCAAAAAAGATCTTCAGTCTGTTGTTGACTGGGGTAAAGAATGGCTTCTTAATTTTAGCACATTCAAAACTAAACTGCTCTCTATTAATCATCTGAAAAAAATCACTTTTTGTCTTCCATCAGCATGGCTGATGCTAACCCCCAGGAGAGTAAATCAATGCGCTTTTTCGGGCTAGCATTCTCTGCTGACATTAAGTCAGAAGACTATATAGAATCCATTGATAGGACAGCTACTAAGAAAGTTGGTTCACTTTGTTGAGGTAGATTCCGGAGCGAAAAAATATCTATCTTGCATATGTATAAGTCTACCATTCGTCACTGCTTAAAATATTGCTGCCACATATGACCCGGTGATCCTGCTATATAGCTAAAGATTCTTGATAAAATGGCAAGAAGAATCGGCAATATAATTGGTCCTCAGATTCCCATTGGCGTAGAGTTGCCTCTTTTTGTCTTCTCTATAAATACCTTCATGGTAATTGTTCAGATGAGATCTTTTCAATGTCACCTAGATTTTATGCATTTAAGCACAGTACTAGACTTGCGACGAGTTCTCATAAATTTACAATTGAGTTGGTTAGATGTAACCGTAAGTTCTATGCTAACAGTTCTTTTCTCGCACTTCTCGATTGTGGAACTCTTTTTTGGTTACATGTTTCCATACAATTTTAACTCTTTGTTGCATATTGGTTACAATTGTAACCTTTTTCTAAAATAATAGAGAATAATAATAAATTATTTTAGGGAAAGGTTACAATTGTAACCAATATGCAACAAAGGGTTAATCTTCAAAAATTTAATTGCAATGTCCATCGTTATTTACTGTCCCTCTGATTACTCTTTTCTTTTTTTTTTTTTTCGCTCCTTAGTAATGTTTCTGTTTTCTAATACTTCCACGCCCAGTAACCCCTTGTGTCTCAGTGATTATTTGGGATGGACTCGCTTAAAAAGTAATTAATGATAACTGCTTCTTCAATTTACACCATTTAGTACGACAGATGAAGCCTGTACGTATATCAGTTATTTCATAAAAGGAAAGTGGCGTAAGCATATACCTGTATTTGAGTATTTAGGTTTATTAAGACTGGCTATCGTCGAAATTGGTCTATGGAAAATAAGATATGTTTCTACGCTTATAAGAGAATTTAACCAGGTCAGTTTCAATTTTTCACAGTTTTTAGTTATAAAGGGACAGATGAAAATATAGTCATTAGAATTTTCATAATTCAAATTCATCAAGCCGTGGGAATCTGGTGAATCTATAAGGTCCTGGAAGATCAAAAGCAAGCATGAATTCTGCGTTCCACTGAACCAAAGTCAGTCAGTTAATTGCCGTACGTGATACACGATTGGGCGATCATGTCTCTTTCAAAGTATAACTAACTAGGCAAAAGATTTTCCTGTAGTACTTTCTTTTATAGCCTTGACAACCAAGGCTATAAAACCCAATCTGTCCTGCTATTCAACCCATAGCTGAAGGGAGAAGAGATGGATTAATACCTTCCTCAAGTATATTTGCGCGTAAGTGAATGCAAAGAATTCGAACTCGCGACTACGATTTCTCATTCAGAGCTGATATCCATGATGCCACAACGAACATCCAAAAAGCTTGTTATAATCATTTGTAAGAATGCTTATCGTTTTATTTAAAATCGCAAGCTGAATTATTTTCAGTCAGTCAGTTAAGTGCCATACGTGATACACGCTTGGGCGATCATGTCTCGAAAGAGACATCACTGACTGGACAGAAGATTATTCCGCAGTAGGTTGCCATTGCTTTCTGCGGTAGACTGATTGCCGACCAAGGCTATAGAACTCAATCTGTCCTGCTGTTTAACCCATAACTGGAAGGAAGAGACGCATTAATACCTTTCCTAAGGGCATTTGCGCGTAAGTGAATACAATTGATTCAACTGGAATTCGAACTCGGCTCCCTGGTTTCTCGTTCCGAGCCGATATGCAACTGTTCCAATAATATAAAATAATTCTAATTTTTAATAGTGAATTTGATTTGTTGTTATATATTTGTTTTGGATTTATTCGTACAGCCATATAATTGACACAGTAGTGAAGGATGAATAATTCAATCGATTATACACACGCGCACACACATACGTGTGTTTGCGTGATGATGATGCATTGAGTACTGAAACTTGATAGCTTTTGAGTTCTTCTATGTGCCATGTCCCTTCAGAACGTGGGCGATCATGACTTTCCACGTCTCCCTATCACTGGTGGCTCTTGGCACGCTTTCTCCTGTTATCCCACCCAAAACCTGCTCTGCCATCCATCTGCTCAGGCCCTTCAAATATGTTACCTGCTGTTTTCCTCTGTTTCTTTTCCCCCTCTATCTGACCTGTGAATATCAGTTTCTCCAAGCTTTTCTTTATCACATGTCCTAAG
The DNA here is from genome assembly GCA_037127315.1 of Ascarosepion bandense. Classification (NCBI taxonomy): domain Eukaryota; kingdom Metazoa; phylum Mollusca; class Cephalopoda; order Sepiida; family Sepiidae; genus Ascarosepion; species Ascarosepion bandense. The sequence continues at coordinate 3,693,419 of JBBBDQ010001840.1, read as the reverse complement.
AATTTCAGCTGTCTCTTCCTGGTCAGCATTCCATCCTTTCTAAAACCTCATCATTGCTCACATATTCGATCCATGATATTCGCAGCATCTTTCTGTAGAATCACATTTCAGTTGCTTCAAGATTTTTCTTCATTTTTGATGATATTGTCCAGCCTTCACTGACATATTGAAGGACAGACATCACATAACAATTCAGTGCTCCTTTGTTTCTAGCGAATCTTTTCTATAACAATAATGTGTGTGTGTGTGTGTGTGTGTGTGTGTGTGTGTGTGTGTGTGTGTGTGTGCAGAATTAGTTTAGTACCTATTCTATTAGGGTGTTCAGAAAGTAAGAACATATTTCACCTCTATGAATTATGAGTCAACCAAAGTAGAACCAAACGTGAATGGTAGGAGACTGCGTCTAGGATGAGGTTTTTTTTTTTTTTTTTTTTTTTTTTTTTTTCAGCTCTTGATGAGTTAAAAAAAAAAACTGCCTTACAAACTTTTTTTTCAAGGGGGGAAAAATGTTTCTTTATAACTGGAATTGATTATTTACCTTCCCGTTATGTTGCGGACATCAGTTGATTACATTCTTGACTAGCAGTATAGCCCGGCGTTGCTCGGGTGTAATGAAAGCTTATATATATATATTGTCGATTTTTTGCACTAATGTAAGAACTGAAAACTTGAAACTTCTAAATATCGTTTCTTATGTTTTTGTCTATGAGTGTATCAAATTTGATTAAAATCGGACCACTCCTTCTATAACCCGATTTTTTCGATTTTCGATATTTATCGGGGGTACCTCGACACAAAACCTAGCTAAGAACACTCGCAGACGCTTATAGTACAACTGTAAATTTTCAAGAAAATCGGCTCAGCCGTTTCGGAGTCTATAGTTAACGGACACACACACAGTTCCATTTATAAATAAGTTTAGATAAATAATATAATTTTTAATATAATTAATTTAATTTTGTTTCAACCTAATATGGTCGTAAGAAAAAATGACTTAGATATTGTAGTCATTTTTAGACAGTATAAGTAAACTAGTTTTAAAATAAATGTTTTAATATACGAAACGAAACAAATTAAAGTCATTGTAGTAAATTAAGAGAAGCGACATCTAATAAAATGAAATGTTAAAGGAAAAGGAAGAAAACACTTTTATCCGGAAGATAAAGAAAACGTAAGAAATAAATGTTTACATCGGAAAAGTTTAATAATAATGATTTAGAGAAGGGGAAAAAGGATACTGAAAACAGTGATAGAAATGTTTATAAATAGCCTAAAGAAAAAATATATTAATTATGATTATAAACGCCATCCGTATCGCGAGGATTATCAAATTTGTCTCGGGGGTCATTCACTAGTTCAATCCTCAATCTTGTGTCAGATGGTCGATAGCTAAGATTAAGAACAAAGATGGTGATTGTGATAAACACTACTTTATTCACGAGGGGCGGCCATTAATAATACTGGCCGGAAGTTGTAATTTTAAAGGAGCGATTAATGAACTGAAGATAGAAGTAAGAGTATTCACTTAAGCATTTATGTGTGAATCAAAATGCTAATAAAAACAGGATGCGTGCATCACTAAAATGGCTACATGTCAGACTAAGCTAAGCTTAATAAATGAGTATGAAGGCTGGCTATGGAGCAATAGCGATCAAGGTAACTCACATGTCATTACTATGTTAATGAGTTTAATTCTCATTGGGCATGTTACACTTCTCCTTTGTATTGTCTTTTCAAGACATAGGTGATCATGGCCCTACACAACTTCCCATTTTTGTAGCTTTTAGTAATGCTTTTCTTTTTGCTATCCCTCCTCTTTTCTGTTCTACCCATTTACACAAGTTCGTTGAATAGGTTACTCGATGTTGTGCCCCCTACCCGTCCCTCTTGCTTTCGGTATGTCCTGTTATTGTCCTGTGATTGTTAATTCTTCTTCAAGATACGTCTCCCTATCTCTTGTAGTCCTTAATACCTTTTTCCCCCTTAGTATTTCTCCCAAACCCTGCTCTGACATCAAGTATGTCACGCGTTGCTTTCCCCTGTCACTCTTGCCTTCTGTCCGTCCTGTGAGTATCAAACTCTCCAAACCCTACTTCCTCATTACGTGTCCCAGAAATTCAGCTGTCTCTTCCTGATGTTAAGTATGTTTCCTTTTCATTTCCATCCTCTCCAAAATTTTGTCGTTGCTCACATATTCGGTCCGTGGTATTCTCAGTATCTTTCTGTAGAACCACATTTTGGATGCTTTGATTAGATTTTCCAGCATTGGCTGCCATATAGGGGGACAGATATCACATAACACTAGCGTCTTTAAATGTTAATACTGATTTTGCTGTGGTACCTCTTATTGGCATCATTGCTTGATCCTCGAATCCAGATAAAAAGTCGGGATTCTGAATGCTAATTTTTCGAAGTAGTCAAACTCTCTCTATTTAGATGAGTAAGTCTGGGTTTGGGCCGTAATAAGTTAACCTTAGTAAATAACAAGTGATACGTAATGTCCAATCAATTTAATGTGTCATAAAGTAAAAAATGACTAAGCTTAGAATAACTAAGGCCTATTATGATTAAAGAAAAGGAAATTTTAGAGTAAAACCTCACCGGTCTGCCAAGTCCACTCCCACTAATATTTCTTTGACAAGTGGATTTTAAGTACAGTATCACAGCATGCGTCTAGAAAACATTTGTCATAAGAACCAACATTCGAAACTCATTCATTCTATCAATGATTGCATCGATGTTTCTATAATTTTATATATCTTTCTGTTCGTTTGCCCTCGATTTTTTTATCGTTGGGTATCAAGTTTCCAATGCTGATTTTCAATGTTTAAAAGCTCTAGAAAATTTAAAATATGCTTTAATCAAATGGTATATCAGGATAGATATGCAGGTAGATAATGAAACCAATCACTCCTTTTTAAGTAATATGCATTTGGTATCAGTTTAAACTTAAATTTATTTACGCTTGATACTTTGTGTCAAACTGAACATTAAAAAGGCCATATCCGTTCCGTACAAAGGCGATCTGTCTCATTAATATCTACAAATTTTGCTATTATCGAGTGGGTTTTCTGTGGCCTTCTTCGGTTTTGAATTTAGTTATCATTTTCTTTAACATGTTGCGATACCAAGGCTAGATAACTTTGTACAATCTACTATTTTACCCATAACTGAGGGAGGAAGAGCTCTCAAAAGTATAAAATAAATGCAACGGCTTCGACCGGTATTCAAACTCGAAGCTACTGATTTCATTTTCCGTACCGATAACCTTTAGTCAACTCGCACATTTAAACTGAACTTAAGCAGAGTAATATTATTTTACAGGTAACTTTCTTTGTCACCTAGATGAACATATGTTTATATGTCTACGTGACCTCTTTGAATACAAAGTTTAAAAACAAAAGGACATTTATTTCATTATTTCCAAGGCACTTGAAGCAAACCATCCTTACATCCACAGGTCTCAACAACGTGAGTTGAAATGTAAAACAAGTTTTCAGGGTAAGCTTTCTGATGAGCTACATTCCTTGGTTCTACCAGTCCTGGCCTTTGCAGTTGGGACCTTCCGTACCACATAAACAAGGGTGAACCATTCCTTTTATATTCCATCAGTAAAAAGGAAGTTCCATTCGGAGAGATTCTTCCCCAAAATTGCAGTTTTGTGGTACTTCCAACATGATGTTTTCCCAGGTGTTTTCTAGATCAATACAATTTTAACCTTTTCAAGTCCAGGATTAACCGATATCTTTCCTACATAACATAATTGCACTTACGCTCATACGGCAACTATATATCTTGAGTGGCTCTTAGGCCTTGTATTGGAAGAATATCATTACAAAGAATTCATTGATATCGGTGTTTACTGAGATTAGTCTGACAAAAGGCAAAATGTGTGGGGTATTCAGTGAATGTCGATGTTTACTAAGCTTAGTTTAGTGTGGCACAATGTTAAATAGAAGAAAACAGATAAACATTGTGTTAGGTGAATCATTCAAGTGACGACTGCCCGTCTAGAAAATCTGCATTTTCGAACTTCATTCTCTGGTCAGTGAGTTACAAGCTTGGACGATCATGTCTCTTTCGATTTATGACTGACAAGGCAGAAGTTTTCCCCGTGTAGTATCTTTCTACGATAGACTGGTTGCCAACCGAGAGTAGGCAGAAGTTTTCCCCGTAGTATCTTTCTACGATAGACTGGTTGCCAACCGAGAGTAGGCAGAAGTTTTCCCCGTAGTATCTTTCTACGATAGACTGGTTGCCAACCGAGAGTAGGCAGAAGTTTTCCCCGTAGTATCTTTCTACGATAGACTGGTTGCCAACCGAGAGTAGGCAGAAGTTTTCCCCGTAGTATCTCTCTACGAAAGACTGGTTGCCAACCGAGAGTAGGCAGAAGTTTTCTCCGTAGTATCTCTCTACGAAAGACTGGTTGCCAACCGAGAGTAGGCAGAAGTTTTCCCCGTAGTATCTCTCTACGAAAGACTGGTTGCCAACCGAAACTGCAGAATCCAATTTGTCTTGCTATTTAAGCCATAGCTGGAGAAGAGATAGCCATACCTTTACGTGTAAGTGAATGAATTGTATATTTGATTTTCTTAGCGCCGCTTAGATATAGCACAAGGCCGAAAGTATGTGGTACCCAGTGAGAATCGAACTCACTTGTAATTATTCTAGCGAAACAAGCTTGCTAACCATTACACCACGCCGAGGTGCTCCTTTGAGCATAACTATTGTATAGTTACTGTTCGTATGTAACGAACTCTACTCGAGTTCTCATTCCGAGTCGATATCCGATATTCTACCACGCATTCTCTGGTACTGGTGAAAAATACGAAACTATTTAAATTCATCCTTCTGGACGTCAGTTGTGGAATTATTGAAGGTCGGTTTAAGTAATTTTTGATGATATAACTGTTATTTGTTTCTTTTAAAAGAAACGTCAAGCATATTTTTAGTTCATTTTTTAATAAGAATACATTGAGTAATGTTATTCACTTCGAGTTTAGTATCTCAAATTCATACCACGAATTGAAAACCCAGTAATTTTATTCATACGTTAGAATTATTCGAATTAGGATATGATTTCAGCTAGAGACCCAAGGAGTGAATATTATTTAAGGTTAATGCACGAAAACCTTTTATTGTGGCGTGTTAATACACTGTAGCAATTACATCTAAACGAAATTGCTAGTACGACATTTAATAACAACATTAAGAAGGAGAAAGTGAAGAACAAGATGAAAAAGTACAAGAACTATAATCATTATTAAAATTTCCGAAAGAAAATATAACAATAATGGAATGTAATTAGTAAAGAATGATTGTAGTTCATCCTTCACAAGTGTCGGGAGGTTAGTAAGTTATGTTAAATTGATGAGAAAGCAACTAGTAGATTTTATTATTATAATTCTCTTGACAAGTTTCATCATCGTCGTCACCATTTTCATCATTCTTTATTCTTTTTCTCTCACTATTTGCTAATCTCCTGTCAACCTCATTGGTGTCCAATAGATATGGAATGCACTCAAGAATACGCAAATAGATCGCTTGATGGGACAGATAGCTAGATAACTATCGGATATATTAGTGTACAAGCCGTTTTCATTTATAGTGCGGCTCTCTTTTTTTAACATGAATTTTAACTCTTTTAGAAAAAAAAAAATACCTGCGTATAGTGCAACCGGTCACTTAAAATACATGATTTTTAATCTCTTAAAAAATTACCTGTGTATAGTGCGACCCGATATTTGCGTAAAATATTGATCATAAAAACCCGCATTTTACACAAGTATGTACGGTAGCTTACTAGAAATAAATAACGAAATATATATATATATATATATATATAAAGAACAGAACACACACTACTTACTTACTACCTAAGATTTGACCACGCTGTTCTATTCAGGTCTGAAGAGACCTGCGTGGTCAAAACCTAGGTAGCAATTAAGTGGTGTGTTTTGTTCTTTGACATATTGTTAGCTCTGTACATTCAATTCATTTGTTTTGCTTGTTCATTAAGCACTTTTTTTTTTTTTCGATCTACCGTCTTCTGGTCCAACAAGCTAATATTTTACTAGTGTGTGTATATATATATATATATATATATATATATATATATAATGTGTGTGTGTGATTAAGTCTACTTGTGTGGGTGTATTCGTACTTAACTGATCTATTTTCTGACTTTTTATTACAATATATTTATATATTGAACTGATATACTTTTTAGCAAATATGCAAATCCCAGTCCAGCAAGTGACACCTAAGTTACATTGTGCCCTAAACAAACAAGAGTATTTTTTTTCTTTTTGTATTAACGCGAACGGCAATTATGTCAACCACGATAGAATTCGGAAGACAAATTACCATTACTAATAGGACAGTTATACTTATTCTGTGGTTTTCTTTTTTTCTAACTTATTTTATTTTACACAATTGAACCAATCAAATTTGTTATTTAATAGTACAGTCTAGGGCGATCAAACATTCTATCTAACGCGTTGCTGAATACACTCGGTTAACAAACAAGTCTTGCTTTCTGCTCAGAGGCAAATATTAGTGTATTTGGAAAATAATTTCATATTTCACCGCTATGAATTACTAGCAGTATAGCTCGGCGTTGATCGGGTGTAATGAAAGCTTTAAAACTAATCCATAGTCCTGGAGCTCAGACTCTTTGGACATTGGCACGAAAGACTAAAAAAGCAATAATTGTTTCCAGTTAAAGTGAAACCGTAGACTGAAAGAAAAATGAATGGATGTAAGTCAAATTTTGATTTCCTGGTATCGATATCAAGTAAGTTTTTTTCGTCGTAAACTGAATTTTGAAGGCTAAATAAGTCCTCTGGGTAAATGGTATCATGGCTAAGACTAAGAACTACAATTATACCTACTTAGAGCCAAACCCGAAGCAAAAACTAAAATAAAAGGGCTGAAAAAAAAACATACATACAGGCAGATAAACAGACACACACACAAACGTCTTGCCTTTTATATATATATATATAATCGATTTTCTGCACTATTTTAAGAACTGCAGCCTTGAAACTTCTGAATATCGTTTCTTATGTCTTTGACTATGAGTGTATAAAATTTGATTAAAATCGGACCACTCCTTCTATAACCTGATTTTTTCGTTTATCGATTTTCGATATTTATCGGGGGTACCTCGACACAAAACCTAGCTAAGAACACTCGCAGACGCTTAGAGTACAACTGTGTCAATTTTCAAGAAAATCGGTTCAGCCGTTTCGGAGTCTATAGGTAACAGACACACACACACATTTATAAATAAGTTTAGATGAGTTAACCAACCAAGGAAAAATCAAAGTTTAATGGTTGGAATCTGCGTTTAGAATTAGTTTATAATCTATTCTATTAGGGTGTTTGGAATTTAATTATGCTGCATTAAATGTTAGAAGCATATTTGAAGCAAAAAAATATACCCGCGACGCAATTCGTTTATTCTTTGGTAATAACTGAAAAAGTAGATACAAGAAATCTTGGTGTCGGGAAAAGGTCAATCATTGTTCATTCAAAACGGTACTCTGATCTGTATCTAGACAAATACATGAGACAACCAGTATTTCATTCTTTTAAATCAACGTAGTTTTCATCTCTGAGAAGAAGTTCTGCACAACAAATGCGAATGAATTCCATATTGTCACTTTGGGTGAATATTAACACATTTTAATATAATATTTACCTTCAACATATATAATATGTAATTCTTTCAAACTTTTGACAGGACAGCTTTGAGTAAAGATTCTGAATCAGGTAACTCGATTTAGTCAATTATCTAAGCGTCATTCTATTTATAATACCCTTTAAGGACGATTAGCGATCCACAATTTCCTGTCCTTTGTTGCTCTTAGTAAGTTTTGTCTTTTTTGCTACCTCTCTTAATCCATGTCCTGCCAACTATTTACTCAAACTCGTTAGGTAGGTTATACGCTGTTTTCTTTTTGCCCTGTGAGGGTCAAATTTTTAGTATGGATCCGATCTCAGCGGACACGATTTCGTAAACAAAAAAAGGAAGTACTTGTAAATAAAATATTTGTTACCTTGAAGCGTAAGGGAGCTCATTGACGTTTCTTTGTTTCGGCCTTGTGTCAAACTTAACCGACCTCCCTACAGCTTACAAGTTTTATGCAGAATAATATTTATCAGAAGGTTGGTTGTCAGTTGGAATGTGTAGAAGAGTAGAATAATAAAATATACACTTTGAATGTTAAAATAGAAATTTATTAAAAGGAGGAATGACATAAGTTGTAGAAGTTAATGTTCATTGAGAAAGTTAAGGTATCATGAGTTCGTACAAAATGTTCTAGTAGTAATTGTTGAAATACATAAGGAGAAAGAAAACAAGGTGCGACATGACCTTATCTCCGGGTCGATTTGAAGTTGGTTACATTTTAGATGTATGTCAACAAAGCGCCTCCCCTGACTAACCGTCGTGACCGGTTAAAGACCATCCTTAAATATTGAATCCAGTCACGTGGGGTGGCTCCAGAATTTTTTTTTTCTTTAGCTGTGGAAAAACCATTTCTCTGACGTATTTTGAATTTTGCGATTTGATGACCAATCAGTATCCAGAGTTCCGCTACAACCAACTTTTATTCAGTATAAATTAACATTATTCATTGGCCAGATAGAAATTTCAACCCGTTACGTAACATAATTTAGCCTCTTATTTTTAACGAATTTTCTCATTAGAAAAGGAAAATGTGGTCGAACTATGGCTGGAACAAGTTGCTAACGTGAAATAAAGATTGTTTCACAAATAAATGCTTCATGTAAAATTTGCTGTTGCCTGATAACGGTCAGTTCCGTGATCACTATAATTCTTTTCAAGTTAGCCCAGACAAAGTTCACCCATTCGATTTGGTCCATGCCATGTAATCTCCGCTTTGTCTCCACTCTACGATTTTACTTTTCTTTCTATCGATCATTTTCGACTTTTATTTTCTTTCTCTCGTACCTCTTTTTTCTCGTTAGCTTCCATTTTTTTTTTTTTTTTTTTAAGCAAGTCACATTTACTTTTTACCTCATTGACTAGATATTCAAGTTATGAACAAATTTACTTCCAGCAGTATAATTGTTTGGCTACAATATATATATATGACCTCAAACTAATTTTACTTCCAATAACCTCCGGTGACAGCTTTATTCGAATGTAGCTTGATCTGCTTTAACATTTGTGAGGCCAAAATATTTCTTTTACTTTCTCTCGGTCTATTTTGCTTAGAATTGCTTCATTTTTGGCTAGAAATGACATACTGTAGTAATTTCTAATGGCTTCTGGTAACATCGAATTACCTTCCGAGATCAACTTTACATAGCTTCATTTATTGCTTGAGGTTTTACGGTGGTTCATACAAAAATATGGATCCCTGCAATTTTTGTTTAGCCTTACGTTCATGGAAACTCACACAAACTTCCGCATGAAGTTAGCAGATATAGATTTAGAAGTACCAACGAGAGATGTGCGCTCTTTAAATAGGTAATTTGAACGTTGTTTTATCAAGATTGTCTCACGTAGTCAAATTGATAACGGCATTCTTCGGCTATAAAAGTTTTTTTTTTCCTGGTAGAAAAAAGACAAGTTCAATTCCTACCGGTAAGCACAATTTTTCTTTACTGAGTCTTTATCTATGCCGGTTGTTATTAATTTCACTCTTTATGAAAGAAAGGATAGCAACTCAAACATGTGTACCCACTAAAAATAACGTTTATAATAAGATTGTGTGTGTAAAGGAAAACTCAACACGTCATTTCAATTGGTTATAAACTATAGCTCATTTCAATTAGTTTAATTAGCTCATTTCATCAGACCCTACAATATTCCTTTCATCTGGTACAAAATTTCTGCCGGAATGAGTTTTTTTTTTTTTTTTTTGTTTAAATATGTGGTAAATCCATATAGAGAGCTCGATGGATGTTAACCAGAGCGATTAAGGTAATCTTGTTGGATTATCCTCACATTTAAAAAAAAAAACTCATTGCGGCAGAAATTTTGTACCAGATGGAAGGAATATTGTAGGGTCTGATGAAATGAGCTAATTAAACTCATTGAAATGAACTATAGTTTATAACCAATTGAAATAACGTGTTGAGTTTTCCTTTATAAATTTCATATCGCTCTGGTTAACACCCATCGAGCTCTATTAAGGTTATCTTGTTGAATTATCCTCACCGCTTACGGACTGGACACCTATACCTCTCTCTCTCATATATATATATATATATATATATATATATATATATATATATATGCAGTTTTAGTGAGCATTTTTTGTCATGAAGTGCTTGATATCAATATAGAGCGTTAGTAGAATTAATGTGGAGAGGTTTTTCACTTATCTGCTTAATGTTGTTTTAGTCATAACGATTTTGAAGTTTCATGATAACATTATGATGTTTCACTCTTCAGGTGTCCTGCTTAATTGTAAAACCTATTCACATTCTATCTCCCTCCCTCCCTCCCTCTCTCTCTCTCTCATATATATATATATATATATATATATATATATATATAGTGCTGTTTATGCATGTGTGCTGGTAGTGTCACTATTCTCGGCCAGTGAAAGGGGAATCAACGAACAGTTAAAGTTCTCGTTGATTCTGTTTCGTTCACTTCGCTCTAAGAAAGCGTATTGATTCATTTTCCTCCACACATTGTGTAAATAACAGGACAGACTGAACTATTTAGCCTTGGGCAGCAGTCAGTCTAGAAGAAATACTGAATGTAAACCTGCAGCGATGTTTGGAGATTTTGTGGCACACTGTGCACCATTTTTCTGTTATTTCTCATGAAAAATGTGGCTGCTTCTACTGTGACCGTTGCTCGCGAAGGTCACGCTTCTACCCAAGTCTTCATTATTATAATTATCGAGGTGGGGGTGATGGTTAGTTTAGCAATTCAGTTCTAAAACTGGTTTTTTGATCCTTCATAAGTCAGGATCCACGGGTGAGTTTTCAGATGAGATAAATATTTGAGAATCAAGGAAAATTTGCAATTATTATAAATGTATTTGAAAATAAACACAGAAAAGTAAAACTGCAAGCAAAAACTGCATTTCAACAATATTGCGTGCCAGAAAAAAAAAATTAAAAACTCATGTTTTTTTTTTTTGTTTGTTTGTTTTTATCTGAATCTCACTAATTATAAAATATAACAAAATCGATTTAAAAGGAATTTTTTAAAATTTCTATCACTATTATTATTTTACTATTTAGTGGTGAGGGGCCTATTTTCTTTGCATTTTATTTATCTCATAGATTGTCATTCTACAACCCTTAAGCACGGATCAGAATAACCCTCTAATGGTATTTTAAATTTGTCCTTAAGTGTGCGCCATCACGATTAAAATATGAAAACCAGACAGTCTAAGTTATACAAATGTAACTAAATGGCGCAATTTGGATTATTTCTATTGGTTGATCATCGTGGTTTAATCGGTATGGTGCTGTCACTGAAAATATAATGGAATGCAGGCTTAAGCCGACTCTAAATATACTCTCGATTCTTTGATTCGAGTGGTGTGTTTCTTGTAGTTGTTTTGCCAGTGTTTCCCAAAGTATTATTTGTTTTAGTGGACATGTCTGTATGGTCAAGGCCTGGTCACGTCGACCAAATGTAAACCTCCTACTCTTCTTTTAACTCTTGAAAAGACTTCATCTTTTCTCGCAGCTCTCTGTGAGAGAATTTACTTTTGCGTAGGCAATGAAGGTGTTTGCTTAACTGATTTACCAGGTTTACTACATGTCAATTTTCTAGATACGGCTCCGCGTAGAAGTCGGTACTTATTATGTTATTGTTGACATTAATAACCGAAGGGTTGCGAAGCTTACAAATCGTCTATTTTAACCGTTGTACTAAGAATTTTAAAGTTGTGGCGCATCAGTTATTTCCATATAATCTACTCCTGAGGAGATGCTTTCCCAATGGCTGTCATTATTGTGTTCAGGGATTGAATCTGCAAAATAAACACAAACAGTTTAATTATTGGTTATTTACAATTATTTAAAATATAGTCAAAATGCAGCGAAAAAAAACCCAATAAAATGATACTTGTAAATATTTTTGAAATAATAAACACCAAGTTTACAATTATTTAAAATGTGTATACATTTTGGGGGCACACCTTATCTACACACACACACACACATATATATATATATATATATATATATTGTGTGAGTGTGTGTGTGTTATGTTCGGTACAGTATTTGGTTTGAGTTTCATTCTTGCATAGAAAAAAATTTAATTCCACCCCACGGCTTCTGTAGGATGCAACACTACGTTAGTTGGTCTTGCACCATGCTAAAGTCGGAAGTTATCCTAAAACAGGGAGTCACATGACAACACGCCGCGCGTGTTAACTCGACCTGTACTGCTTTAACTCTAAACTCTCACTCTCGAACTAACTCTGTGTCGAATTTGTCTTCACCGGGTCTCTCTGGTCTGCGCCAATCTCTATCTTGACTGCGTCTTCGCCGGGTTTCTCCGGTCTAACTCTTCCCGTCTGTCGACTTTTTCTTTTTACGTTGAATGTCACTCTCTAGCAGAGAATGATCGCCCCGGACCCAGGAGGCGACGAACGCCAGCCGAGCCCGCGTTGAATCTTCTAGTGTAGCCGGTCAGGCTCAACTCAACTGTCTGAAAACCCACCGACTCCTGCTCGTATCGAGCCTCGCATGCAGCGGGATTGGTGTGACGCACCCTGGGTACGCCAGTATTTCTAAATGACCAATCAGGGATCCCCCTTTTAGTCACCTGATCAATTTCGTCTTCCTTTCTCCTGTGTGAATGCACCCCACCACTGCCTGAGGGGCGTGGAACGTTTCTCCGACTTTCCTGAAATTTAACTGGAGCCAGTTCCCGCCTCTAGCCTTGTGTGAGTGCTTCTCACCACAACTGTCCGAGGAGCATGGTCCAGCCCAAGTGGCCAAATCTAATTATCACTCCATAATTTACTTCCTATCGAAATTTGGTGTGTGGTCGTTTTTCACATCTATGTCTATCATTTCAATCCCCTGCCAACAAATCACTCCATCTGAGACGTTTTTAATTATCTCACTTTGTATACAATCGTCGTAGAAATTATCTAGCTTCGGCCGAAAGAAAACACCATTTCTTTTTCAATTATCAGCGTCGCAAAAATCTCTAAAAACAAACAAGCTTTATTTTTGAGAATTCCGTCTCTCTTTCTGACAAGAGGTGGTCCATCCCTAAGGGTCATAAAATTCTTTCAACAATGTCCCATGCAAGGAAAAAAAGATTTTCATATCAAATCATAGTCAACTGTCTTTTCGCTTCACCAGGTCTACTGCTGATATGCTAACGACTATTACCGAGTACATATACCAGGCTCTTGACAAGAATGGCGAAGCCCGAACCGTTGCCTTGGATATCTCCAAAGCGTTCGACAGTCTGGCATGCTGGCCTTTTATGCAAACTGTGGAGCTACGGTATAACTGGACATTTGTTTGACCTCATCCAGTCATTCCTCTCTAACCGCACATTGAAGGTAGTATTAAATGGACATGCCTCCCAAAACTACCATACGAACGCAGGCTTCCCTCAAGGCTCTATCCTAGGTCCCACGCTCTTTCTGATCTACATTAATGATCTCCCCGATGCCATTAGATCCCAAGTAGGCATGTACGCCGATGACACCACAATTTACACTCGCCTCGATCAAAAACCCCGTGTGGGCGACAAAGCGAACCTTACTGCCGAGCTTGAAAAGGACCTCCAATCCGTAGTGGACTGGGGTAGAAAATGTCTCGTAAATTTCAATGCTTCTAAAACGAAGCTGCTATCAACTAACCACCATAGACAATCGCATCTACCTCTCATTAGCATGGAACAGGCTTGCCTCCCAGAGAGTAAAACACTACGAACCTCAAATGGAATGACTATATCGAATCCATTGCCAAATCCACTGCTATGAAAGACGGTTCTCTGTGCAGGGTCCGGAAGTTTTTCCTGTCTGAATCTATCCTGCACATATATAAATCTACCATCTGCCCGTGTATTGAATACTGCTGCCACATCTGGTCGGGTGCCCCTGCTACTCTCCTCGGGATTCTTGACAAAATACAACGGAGAATCTGTAACGTGATTGATACTGACTTGGCAGACCGGCTGCATCCACTCTCTCACCGGCGTGATGGGGCTTCCCTGTGCCTCTTCTATAAATACTTTCACGGCTTCTGCTCCAATGAACTTATATCATTGGTGCGGCCTAGGTACGAATTTACACGAGATACTATATTAGCAACTAGGTCCCACCCTTTTACAGTAAAACAGATAAGATGTAACCGTAATTTCTACTCCAACAGCTTCTTTTCTAGCGCTTCTCACCTGTGGAATTCTCTTCCGCATGTCTGCTTTCCCGACAGCTACAATCTCCAGAAGTTTAAATGTAAGGTCAATACACACCTCCTATCACACTAACTTGCACCTATTCTCCCAACACTCTCGCCATCTACCCAACCCTCATTCTCGGTATCCTTACCCGCCTATCACCCTCCTTCTGATATTTCCTATATCTAACCATCCTTTCTCACCACTTTTCCCTCTATGTAATCCCCTGCGCAATAGTGGCAGTGAAATGTCTTGCTCGGGGTGAAACGATTATAAAAAAAAAAAAAATTATCAATGGTCGTTAAATTTTCAATTTTCACGATAAATATTTGCAGTATGTTTGCACCTTTAATTGTTCTTTAATTAAGCTTCTTAACATTTATTAGCATTTATGTTTCTTAATATTGCTAAATTTTACGGGGTCATTTTTGCACAGTATTATAGAAACCTTAGTGATGTCTTCAATGTTTACTGCGCTCTTTATTGCTTGTGCTGTAATATATTGTTTATAAGACTTAGAAATTATTCAGAAGCTAGCAAAATACGTTCATGGATAGGAATATCAATCAGTACTTAAACAGTTGTCTTTCTAGCCTGGGTTAAAACAGTAAATTAACCAGAAAATATTAATTTTTTTAAATATATTCAATGCTTTTTTGGTTCACATGAAAAGGCAATTGCTCTATACGATATTTTTATGATGTACGATATGTTTTGTTTATTTTTTTCAAGCTTTATTTATACTGTCCCAAAACCAACTTGTAGCAGTCAATGTACCGTTCAATTTATAGACTATATTTTTTTACAAGTAATAGAAAGGAACATTCTCACAAGAGAAATAGTTCTATCGGTGAGGTTTAGGATACGCCAATTCCTTTTCCTGCAATGGTGATACCTCCCGAATGACTTGCAAGTTAATACAAACCGGGTAAACCAGATTTATGTCTATCCTCTAAGACTAACAAGTCTTATTTGATGGAAAGAATTTGTTGATTTATTATTAATTCTAAAGTTGTGATTCTTAATGGAAGTTCTTAGAGCCAAAAGTTGGCCGGAAAATCTTTTTTTAAATGGGCTTGGAGTTAACTTTCTTGAACTGAAAGAGAACAGTGTTGAATGGGAGAGTTGAAATGGAAGGAGTGATTGGATGACTGAAAGTAAATATCCCATCATCCTTTGCTCTTGTTCCCTTCGTTTTCTCGCCATCTGGTTGGTTGAGGGTGAGGGATGTCCCCCCCCCCCCCTTCAGCAAATGCTATACTCTATACTATACAAAGAAATGTAATTTATTGCTGATTGAAAAGAAAGGAGATTTACATCTGTAGCTAAAGCAAGGCTTCGCTGTTCAACTTGACCTGACAGACACCAGGAGCAGTGTAGTCATTAGTCAGGATTTATATTTTCTACTATATTTTGCTTTTGTGAATACAATGCATTTTCTGTGTGTTTATGTTAGCCTGAAATTATTTTGATAACAAAAATGGGTCACTAGGGAAAAAAAAAGTTGACTAGACACTATTCTAAAGGTTAAAATTTAAAATCCAGTCTGAGTTATAGATTTTTATAAAAGATCTATTATTAATTATAGGGTTCTGCCTTTAACCTAACAATGCTTCCCATTTACAAAAATGCAATGAGGTCATTAATGGTTTAAACAAACCAAGAAGGGTTAAGTGAGCGAAAAGATAGGATTTATCGTATGTTCCTTTTATTGTCGATAAACATACGACAACCAGTATCACCGGATCGATACTGAAGAAGTACGTATTTGTTGTCTTATTTGTAGTCTTACCATTACAGCGACTCACCTATACGTTGTTTCCGGTTGCAATCCTTTCTTTGTCTGTAATTTCAGTCGGCGGTACGTTGCCATAATGAAAAAATGTTTGGGGTTTTTTTGTTTTTTTTTTATCAAAGTGTGTTAAGGAAAGATCACCAGATTATTCAGTGGATCGGACAACCTTCCCCAGATTTTACACAAAAACAGTTGCTGATAGAACATGCAATATACGACAAATATTTGTAAATAGTGGGTGGTGGAAATGAGTCAGTTATTTTTTCATGGAATCAGTAGTATTAGTATTATTAGTGGCACTATTCAAATATTATTTCATAATATCCTGCTTTGTTCATTAATGGAGTTGAGTACAAATCTCTTAGACTTGAGACTACAATGAAAATGTGATAGGAATAGTTGAGAGGAAAGAATTCGTTTTAATGTGAGCAGTGCCACGGAAGATGATCTTTTCAACTTCTGTTATCTTGATGTTACCAGGGATTTTGTTGATTTTTTATTATTATTATTACTACTAGTAGTAGTCATTTAGAATCTGTCTTGGACAGGCTGTAATTACATCTTAACCAGAACATTTTTCGTCCAGTCTAAATAATAAGCTCTTATATATATATATATATATATATATATATATATATAAGAGCTTATTATTTAGACTGGACGAAAAATGTTCTGGTTAAGATGTAATTACAGCCTGTCCAAGACAGATTCTAAATGACTACTACTAGTAGTAATAATAATAATAAAAAATCAACAAAATCCCTGGTAACATCAAGATAACAGAAGTTGAAAAGATCATCTTCCGTGGCACTGCTCACATTAAAACGAATTCTTTCCTCTCAACTATATATATATATATAGCTATTGGGCGCGTAATATATGCGCTAAAAAGACTGCCTTCCACCGAACGCCCTGTGGCCCAGGGGTAGAGTCGCCGACTGACGCCAATTCGGTTTCGAGCCTGGGTTATGTAGCAATCGGAGTCTAACCGTACCGATAAGCTGTGATACAGCGAAACAGATCTGTCTGCGGATGGCTATATATATATATATATATATACACACACACACACACAACTAGGATATACCAACAACGCTTGAGAATAAAGGTGCTACAGAATCAAAAAGGACTGTACTAAATAACAGAAACCACATCACTTGAGGGCTGCCAACAAGAGCGGAAAACTAAAATGGTTAACACATGGAACTCAGAGCAATTAATGATATAATCAAAACTGGCAGCTGTTACCATTTCCTAGTTCAAAAATAAATTCTAGCAAATATCGGATTGTCTGCTGCTGCTGTTGTTTTTTTGTTTGTTTGTTTTTTTTTTCATATTCATTTTCTCTACCAAATAACGAAGCTAATTTCAATGACTCCAACTTTTTTCTTAAATACTTTCTTCGATCGATTATAACTAAACAGAAGTTATCTTAATACAATAACATGTCATGAAACGAGAAGAAGATATTAAATTCTAGTAAACTGATTTCCGATTTTGCGAAGTCATAAAAAACCTGGTTCTACATCAATTATTTGGGTATCAGTCACAGGATTCGTACCGTGTCTCTTCTGATCCTTGTTGCACGATACCTTCTCATTGCAAGCTAATTCAATTCACCTGCGAAAAATATGCTATGACTGTTCAAACCCTCCATATTCCCATTCTTTACAGCGCGAATATAAGCCCATTCGAACCTTGATGCACCCCACACACGCAGACATGTATTTAATGATTCTGTAATGAAAAAGCCAAAATACGCATGCTCAGACTTAACAAATCCGAGTCAAATAACAATCAATGAACGCCTGACTTTCGAAAATGCTGTAAAATCAAATTTTTCATCTAGCAAAAAGAGAATTTCACAAAAGTCTCGACAAATGACTATCGACTAGAAACATTGCAATCTATCATAGCCTTTTCGTCACCTGTCTCGACATTTCCGTCACTCAGTCAATATCCAATGCATATAACTCCACCACTGGTTAATGCACACATTAAAATGTTTGCTATGCTACGTGAACTACGACAGAGAAAAACAAATATTTCACTAAATTCAGCATTCTTTCTCAAAATCTATCTTCAGTTTTTTTTTTGTTTTTTGTTTTTTTTAGAACTCCACTCATATTCTAATACAAAAAACTCTACATTAACATTTATAACTAAAGAAATTTGAATAAGTTCTTTAAAAAGTACTTTTCCGTAATCCTCTTGACTTTATAGATATATTTCCATATTGTCGATATCTACTCTTTCCACTGATTTAAAAAAAAAAATGTTATCACAAATATTTGTTCATTTCTTCTATATCTTACACTAATAAAATTCTTTATTTTAGTATATTCTTGACTTTTATTACGAATTTTTTTTTATGCTTAAATTTACTCTTGGTATTTACGACCAATTTTCAAAGGGGGTTAAAAAAAAAAAGCGAGAAGTCAATTGCCGTCCACAAAAACTAAAATATATTAATTTTGTAATAACATTCCACAAAGTCTCAAAACAATATTTTCATCCCACCTGAAGAGTGCATTCAAACATGAAACACAATGTCGCCACTCGGCGTCCACTATATATATATATATATATATATATATATATATATATATATATTTCTTATTGTCCTTTCTTTTTATTTATTTATATATATATATATTTTTCTAAACATATTCTATTAAATATAAGAGACAATGTCTATTATGTTTAATCATGAGCCGTTCTAAACGTCGTATTTTTGTTTTAATTTCAGTTGAAAATAAAGACAAAAATTCTCCAACATTTGGATAATTATTTATTGGTTTTCTTTTAAGCTTTCGGCTCACATGAGCCATCTTCAGAGAGGTAGGTTAAACTGAAATATTATAAAATCCACCATCACCGACGATTTTATTTTGTGTTGACATAAAACTCCGCTTGGCAACGGCAATAGTTACCAAAAATAATAAACGCGGTTCTTAAGTTTGCGATGCGGTTTTATGACCTATTAAGCAAAATACGACGTTTAGAACGGCTCATGATTAAACATAATAGATATTCACTGTCTCTTATATTTAATAGAATATGTTTAGAAAATTACTTGCTGCCTCGATATACTATATATATATATATATATATATATATATATATATATATATAATAATGCTAAGAAAGGACAATATGAAATTTACTGTTGTTTAATGTTTATTTTTAGTATTACAAAGCTCAATACAAAAATAGTTAAATATTATTGTAATATAATTTAACATTCTGTAAAGAAAATTTTCCATTAGTCACCACAAAATGATCGCTTGAAGATGGAGCCATAGTAAAAATATGATTCCGAAACAGGGGAAATTCTGTATATGAAAAAAAAAAAAATAAATATATATATATATAAATAAATGGATATTTTACTCAACACTATTTTTATTACTATAAACATTATTTTTAATGGGTACACGTGTAAAAGTTTGCTATCACTATTTATTATTACCGTCATTATTATTAAACAGTGAAATAAATAACAATCAGCCTAGATCGAGAAATTCTACTGAAGAAAAATTTTACCGCCCGACAGAAATCGAACCTGTAGCGAATGCTGGACAATTTCCTCAAAGATGAAGGAAAGACTCGAAGCAACAGAAATATGGTTCTACAGAAAGATGCTGAGGATACCATGGATTGAACCTGTGAGCAACGACGAGATTTTGAAGAGAATGGAAAAGAAAAAGAATCTTACACTTAAGATCAGGAAAAGATGGCTGAACTTTCCGGGACATGCAGTGAGGAAGGAGTGTTGTGTTGCTTGGTTTTGTATAATTAGAAGATAACACAAACTTGAAGTAATGTCGCTTATATATATATATATATATATATATATATATATATATAAAACTTTAAGTTTTTACATCAAGTTAACAACCGTTAATTTTTGTGTGTGGATACAGGAGCAGACTAGCTGAATTCTCTTCACTGTGGGATCATAGTAGTAAACGCGCCTATCCCTTCTGGACTCTTTGTCAACTGACAGCATTTTCCTCTTTTCATATCCCCTACCAAAACTACTGTCCTTCACTCCTACTTCCTACTCCTACTCCTACAAAAAAACCGTTAACTTGTTTTACCGCCAAATTTTGAATTCTTGGCGTCAGTGTGTCTACCTTTTTCTATTTTTAGCACACTCGCCATTTTATAAACCATAACAAGAGCTTGGGAGAATCTGACACTTACAGGGCAGATAGGGGGGAAATAGAGACAGGAGTAAACAGTGTGTGACATACTTGATGGGTTTAAACAAGTGGATGGCAGTGCATAATTTTGGAGAAATAACAGGACAACATATATTAAGAGCAACAAAAAACAGAAAGAGGCGGAGGTCCATGATAAACTACATCCATATTAATGTTGTTATTAATTTCACTGTTTAAGGAAAAAAGCTAAAAACACAAGGATAACAAGTTAAATATGTGTACATACAATGTACTAGAAACAAGATACTCCCCAATGATCAGTGTTCTGACATTTAGTCATTAATGTTTATTTTAGAAAGTAGGTTCGGTCGAGAATCGTTCGCCTATCGTGTGTGTGTGTGTGTGTGTGTGTGTGTGTGTATGTATATATATATATATATATATATATATATATAATACAAATATAAAATGTGTCACTTAGCTGATTGATGTTATAATCAGCACCTGTACTCCAGAGTTTCGAAGACGAAGCTTAGTGTGATTGTTCGGTCAATTTAGAGGAGGTATCATAAAATGTGAGAGATCCTATATTCGCTAAAAAAAAAAAAATGAGCATACACGATGATAAAACGCCCTAAACTTAAAAACAAAATTTTTCGTCAAAATCTTTGTTATTATTAAGAGGAAGTACCAAAGAATTTTTATTACATTTTAATTCTTAATCTTTTTAAAGAATTCCAAATCTTGCTTTAAATGTTTTTTTGTCAAGGGGTGACTATAAATTAGTATGCAAAATTTGAGCGTCTTTTTGCAGTGAAAACATTGATTTGGAAAATCTTACAAAAATCACATTATTGCCGAGTTTTAATTAATCTTTCTGAACTTATTCACAAATGGGTGAAATTATTTTTTTAACCTTTGTTTTTTAATCTAATTAAAAATATTTTTACATCTATTAACATCTACTCCTTTAATCTTAAGAAATTTCGAGAAATTCATTTTTGCTGTGCCTAATATTTATATCAGTTATAACCGCAAGCCCTCGGAAAATTAATTTATTTTTCATCAAATAGGACACCCACTTACAGAAAAGTTGCTCTGAATCGTAAAATAAAAATGTAATAAAACGAAGACATTGAATAATTAAAAAAATAATGCTTCTATGAATAAGATATGGATATTATTGTCTTACGAAAAACATTTTCGATTAATAATGAATTCCAACAAGAATTGTTTCATTATTTTTATATTAATTATAATTTATATAGTTTTGAAATAGTTTTCAAGGATGGTTCTGGTTTAGGTTCATATTATTTGTTTGTGTGGCCAAATCTAAATCGTATTCACATCATCCAACGAATCAGATGATTCACATTATAACATACTAAAATGATTTATTAAGAGAAAAGGAGAAAAAACGTCAAATCTCTTATCTCGTGTATTTTGAATTACGCAAACGAATAAACACAAAACTTTTACTCCAGTGTGAAATTTGCAGAGAAACACATTTATTACAAAAATGAAATTATTTTTCACACCATACAAATTGTGCAAATTACAATATAGGCCCTGCATAAAATTCCTCTTATGCATCTCAAATTATCAAGGCAGATCAGCACTCAGTCCTTTCAAATACAGAACAATTCTTTCAGAAAACTACAATTCATGTAAAGTAATGAGTCCCAAATATTTGGGGTAGCCGCTTCTTTGTGTACCAAAATACAACCCTAACGCCCCTCCAAATGTGTAATCAATATTTGACTGGATATTTTGGTGATAGTATTGCATGTCAAACGAGTATCTTAGTAATAATTGTTATAATTATGGGATACACTGTAAAGTAGGTACATCCACTCATTTTTTTATACCTATGTTCTATGTGAATTTTAATAAATAAAAAGGCTTTCTTGAAGCTTTCAATTTATCTTTAAAGCTAAATGATTAAATTTACTATTTCCAGTAAGCAAAATATTCTGGTGTATTTCAGACAGAAATTATATGGATTGGAGTCTAAAATTTAGACTTTTTTTAATTCAATTTTTTCAGCAATTTTTAAGCAATCGACACATTTGTAAACAAAAGTTAATTTTTGGTTTTAAAAACGTTGCAAGAAAATTAAAATGTACATCGTTGACACGTTATTTTAGGAAAATTAGCGAATTTAAATTTACATTAATCTGATTTGAAACAATATTACTTGCTTACTGCTTGAAATATAACATAGAAGCGTTTCTTAATCACGGTGGCCCTGTTTTTCTGAGGTGCTGATTGATTAGTGACAGCTGGACATGTCAAAAAATATGGTTGACCAGAACTGACGAATTTATGAAAACGAAATGAACGTTTCATTTTTGGTTTATAACTACATAGTAAAATTAAAAGAATTAACATAATATTTTCAGCAATTATCTCATATTTTATTGAATTTTAGTTAGTTTAGTTTTATAGCCTTACGTTTAAAGATGCTTTCTAAAAAATTGAAATTAAAATATGAAATTTTCTTTTAAATTAGTTTTAAAATTTAATAACCGAGATAATAAAATTTTATCACCTGAAAGATAAACTCAATAATTTATGAAATGTTATGGTGTTTACTATATTTTTAATATTTATTTTTCATATTACCCTTTATTAATAATAATGATATATATGACATGGTAAGGCTATCGTTATAATTTTTATAGTATTTTGCATTTTATTATTAACTACATAATTACTTACACTATCATTTTATTTAATTACAATCCAATATCCTAACAAAATGTTGCACAAGGTTGCAAATGTGGTTTATTGCTGTTGGCTCAGAATAAACAAAGTATGACATAGTTGATTGATGGAAGAACTTCTCCATATTAATCCTATAATATATATATATATATATATATATTGAGCACTCTGGAAGAATGGTAGACTTTGAAAAAACAGTAGCTACTCTAGCATCTATGCATCGTTCATTCAGTAATGAATTAGAACACTCTCGCCACTCGCGTATGAATACATGATATATCACACGCTAAAAAAGTCTGCCTCCTTCTACCGAGCGTCCATAGCTCAGAGGTAGAATCGCCGACTGACGCCAATTTGGTTGGGCTTCAATCCTGGGTAAAAAGCAATTATTATATTTTTAATATTTATTTTTCATATTATTCTTTATTAATAATAATAATTATGTATATGACATGGTAAGGCTATCGTTATAATTTTTATAGTATTTTGCATTATTAACCACAATTATTTAAACTGTCATTTTATTTAATTACAATCCAATATTCTAAAGAACATATATATATATATATATGTGTGTGTGTGTGTGTGTATACACACGAAACACGATAAAGTGAAATAAAAGAATTGTTCATAGCCGAAAAATTTTACATAAGGGTTTTTTCTTTGTAAGGGGCGCAACCATTGAAACGTATTGTCCTTATAATATGGCACTTACGAGATTTCGTACTTTAAAAAGGAGGAAATTTTATGTAAAAAAAATATTTTAAAATCATTTTAAAAATCTTAATGCTAAATTATGTTTTAACCTTTTCAGTTTCCGATTGGTAAATATAGTCTTTACTTAATAACGGGATGCGCACAGTGGCTGGAAGAAATTTAAGAAATGTTTGAAACCTTATGAATCATTACAATTAACAAAGAAAAAAGGAAAAATTTGTAAAAATTCATTACTCATCGAAAAAATATTTTTCCTCAGAATATATCCTCAATATATATTATAAAAGCAATTACAAATGGCGTAGTTTTTATGCATTTTTTTTTCCGGGGCAGATTTTCAGACACAAAGCTATTTTTGAGAAAAAAAAAAGTGATTTACATTCCTCAGGGAGTCCTGCATTTAACTAATAAAACAAAATCTGGGACAGTATCGAATTTCTAGAAATTTCATTAAATTAATTGGACGTGGGTAACAGATATAAAAGAAAAATACTTTACCAAAATTTTCTAAAAATAATATTTGCAAAAATAACTTCATTTCTGAAAGTTTCATCAAATAAGACAATTATTTGATTTTTTGCAAGAATTTTCGAATTAATGTCTTTCATCAACAAAAAAAAAATAGTTGCGTAATATTACGTTTGCCATAGTAATAAACTCTGATAAAAAATCTGGTCACTCGCTGACGAAAAAAATAAGAAAGAAACAATATTTTAACGAAAATTTCGAACGTGTTAGAAAAGATTGAAAAGCTTTAATGAAAAAATATTTGATCTTTCCTCTTAATCATAACAAACATTATGATGATGATAAAATTTTTATTTTTGAGTTTGGAACCTTTTAACATCATGCTATGCTGTTTTTTTTTTTTGTTTTTTTTTCAGCGAAAAAGTGCAGGTACCTACTGTAAAGTGAAAGCAATTTGCATTCTAGGCGTAATTGATGTGTCTGGTGTGTTATTATTAATAGCTATAATATTATTATTATTTATGCTATTATTAATAATAATGATCCTGTTCTTGTTCAACAACAATAGTCTTTTATTACCTCAGCTCACTGCGTGGCCTGTTTCTTTTCTCGACTGTGGTCTGCTATTTTCTGAATTTTCAGTTAGTTTTCCCTCTTATGTTGCAAATATGTGGATCAAAATCGACTCGTAAACTAATTCCTTCTCCAGCCTATACATTTTAATCCCATTGGTTAAAAAATAGTCTCCCATATAATCAAACCGGGGCTATTTTTAATTCAGATTAGGCTGGCTTTTTGGAAACGAAAATCTTAATCTTGTGCGAAAATCTTAAAGCATGGAGATCACCTCCAACTATTATTATATAGATTATCTAGAAAAAAAGTATTTGCCGTTTTTACGTTGTGGTAAGATGTGTTCACTGATACACAAATGACTACCTCGCGTGCCGGGAAAGCGGTGCAGACATTGCTCCTAACAGGTGCATTTACGTTGCACAGACACATCAGTCATAGCGGCGAGGAAACATGGCGCTGTAGAAGCAGCTCGTTTTGAGTTGTCTGCTTTATGACTTGTGGAAGTTTGTCCATCAAGTTACCGAATACGTCTAAGCCCTTATGGATAACGCTATGTGTGAATGCATTCCCAGGCATTGGTTCCAGAAGTTCAGGTCCGGAGATCTGTCCCTTTGTGATGAACACCACAGGTCCTGGATGATGAGGCCATGAAGGCGGCTATAGAGGAAAACAACAGACAAAACCTATGGTGAGTTTGCTGAATGTTTCCATGTTTCTGATGAAGCATCGGGAAGGCCTACAAGTTGATCAAGTGGTTTTTTTTTTCAAACACCGCAACGTATCCATGTTTGCTCGACTGCAAAAAAGTAGACTCAAGCTTGCCCAGATATTGGTTGTCACCCCGAGACTCTATGCCTTTATCTAGTAGATTATTCGACAAGTGTTGCACTATGAACAGCTTTCAACGAGCCAAATCATTACTGCAGCCCAGGGCGTACTGTTCCTTTATGACAGTGCCAGGCTTAATGTTGCGACTGGAGCGAGGGATATCACTCTCCGGACCTTGCGCCAACCGGTTACCACTTCTTCCATTACCTGAACAACTACCTTCGTAGAAAATCCTTCACAGATGAGTCAGACATGCATCAGGCGACCACAGAATTATTTACATCCGAGACACTTGATTTTTACCTCCAAGGTATTGCACAGCTGGAGGCAAGTTGCAAAATTTCTAGATACTGATGGGAATTACTTTAAGGAATAACGTTATGTCAAATTTGCTGTATATCTTTCTTTTTCTAATAAATAAAAAAACAAGGACTCTTTTTTCCTGTACATAAATAACTAAAATTTCAACTTCCGGAAAAAAAATCTTCACTTACGATTAGATTCTATTTTATTTATCTTTAAGAGAATTCGAACTCACAAAACGTCTAATCGGTATGCAACAAAACTGAATATTTCGTAATTTATATCTAATAAAATTACTGAGTTGCTGAAAAGTTCAAACCAAAATGGCAAACATCAGTTTGTTTCCGAAATGTCGGAAATTTTTAGCAGTACCTCATATTATTGCAAAATATTTATTGCACCTGAAAATTTCTCTCTCTTTCATATATAATTGGAGTAGATAGACTAAACTATCGCCCGGTTCACACTCCACCCACGTCTATTGAACAGGTGAAGAGGCTCATCCCTTGTTTCCTGTTTAGGATGCTGTTTCCTCTTTGCCAATCTTCTCACTCCTATGTAGCCCCCTGCACATCAGTGGCGTTACCGCCTTGCTCGGGGTGATATGATTAAAATATATATATATATATATATATATATATAGTGTGTGTGTGTGTGTGTGTGTGTGTGAACGAGTTTTGCTGAAGAGTTCCCGGTTTCAGTAAGAATAGATAAAAAAATATGGGGCATTGTCATTTCATTTGGTCAGATTTTAGGAAAAATGACAAAGTAACAAATGTTGCATCAATAGATCTGTAGTCTAATGATGAAAAAATAACTTTTTATGCACAACAAATTGTTTAACTTTGTGTTAATTCACTTAATTCAGTGTTGAATATTAAACGCATAGATCAAACATTGTACAGTTTCCTTTTTCTTCATACAAAGGAAATATTATCTACCATAAAATTTTTTCACAAAGAAATTCACTTTAAATTATAATAAAGCAATTCCTGTGGCTATGTATTTTATAGCACAGGTTCGTAAATAAACATCTGTTAAAAACGAACGTTGCTACCTACGGATCTACTAGAATTATTACTCTTTGCATCATGCAAACGACGTGGATTTTACAAAAATTATTAATACTTTTTTTTGTGTAGAAATATATTGATAATATTAATAATTCTTGCACTCATAAAACACCCTTGTTTTCACTTTGTAGAACCTAGCATTCATTTTTGCTTTGTCATCGGCTGAGAATGAAATGTTCAGGTGTGGTTGCTTCAAATCGGTGAGGCGTGCTTCAGGTTGCCAACAAATTGTGTTTCGGTCAGTGAAACAATATAAGAATATTATCATTCTTTTTCGGAATGTCGGAACTAATAGTCATATTTATGTGACTGAATTGATTTTTCTTTCTGTCGTTGGTCGGGTGTACGTGTGTATAGATAGTAGCATAAAGTTAACACTGATTGATTAACAAAAGGAATCCATGTTGATTTTCTTATTATTTTGATGCTTGATCAAATCATTATTAAAGTACGAGGAGTTTTGAAATGTTCTCAAACGACTAAAATGCATTTCAAAACAATTTTGATGGTGATTTGGTTAAAATTTTGGACCGAAAACTTTTCAGCATCCTTCCTAATATAATAATATTAACGAATTAGTTGCAACATTTGTTTGTTAATTAGATATTATTTACAGGAATGTTTTCTGATTTATTTTTAACATAAAACTGTTTGCGTGTGCGACCTGTACCTCTCTATATAGGTAGACCGATATATAATTATCTGTATATCGACGTAAATACACACAGAAAAACCAACTTATCTATCCAGCTATTTTTATACACATACGAATATCAATAAATATACATATGCCAGTACACGTACTTACATAAAT
Source organism: Ascarosepion bandense (assembly GCA_037127315.1). NCBI lineage: Eukaryota > Metazoa > Mollusca > Cephalopoda > Sepiida > Sepiidae > Ascarosepion > Ascarosepion bandense. The sequence continues at coordinate 3,665,575 of JBBBDQ010001840.1, read as the reverse complement.
ATTTTTCTGGTGTTAATAAATAAAATGCTTGATGTAATATAACAGACCTATTAAGTCTATATTAAACAAACGTAAAATTTTATATATATATATATATATATATATATATATATATATATATATGTCAACCGCAGACAGATCTGTTTCGTTGCATCACAGCTCATCAGTACGGTTAGACATCTGATTGCTTCTAGTCAGGATTGAATCCCGACCGAACCGAGTGCCTATAGCTCAGAGGTAGAATCGCTGACTGATGTTAATTCGGTCGGGTTTCAATCCTGACGAGAAGCAATCAGATGTCGAACCGTACTGATGAGCTGTGATGCAACGAAACAAATGTCTGCGGTTGACTATATATATATATATATATATATATATATATATATATATATATATGAGAGAGAGGGGGGTAATGATGTCAAGTTCATAAATGGCGAGGATAATCCAACAAGATCTACTTAATATAGAATATTAATTGTTATATCTGTGTAGAGAGCTCAATGGGTGTTATCAAGAGCAATATTATCTTTATAGAGGGAAACTCAACACATGATTTAGATTGGTTATAAATTATAATTAATTTCTATGAACTGAATTGGCTCATTTCATCAGACCATGCTATATTCGTTCCATTCGGTATAAATGTTTTCCCGGAATAAGCATTTCTTTAAAATGAAATGGAAAACAAGTAACATGATCTAGAACAGACACTTTGGCCTTATCTCGGTTGGGGATCACTAGACCGGGTGAGAAGAGTTCATCGTCCTGAGATAGTGACCATAAACTCATTACACGCCCACTAACAAGCACATGAATACGTATATACATATAGCCCTACATATTAACACAATCACGTATACTTACTTATATCCGCATACACTCATATCCATACTTCCGCATATGTACATACAAATGCGTCTGTGCATACACCTACAAACACACATCCATTCATGTTCACATATAAATATTGTGTTAGCCCCCTCACGTACATATTTATGAAGACCGGATTTATGCGCGTATAATTAATAGTAACACATATTTACGCAAGTATACGAACAACTCTCACATATACTCATAAAATACGCATATATTTGCATACTTACATATATCCCTATACGTATGTGTGTATGTCCGTACCTACCTATATATATATATATATATATATATATATATATAGCATCTGGTATTCCCAAGTGGTCACCCATCTAAGTACTGACCAGGCTCAACGTTGCTTGACTTCGGTGATTGAGCGGGAACCAGTGTATTCAACGTGATATGACCGTAATGTAAGCGTTTATGGACGGATGTGCGTTGTGGTGCGGTGGATGTCGGCTTGGAAGGGGAAATCGGTGAGCCGAGTGCCAATTTCAGTCGAACACTCTGCATTCACTTGTGCACTGGTACCCTTGAGAAAGGTATTAATCCGTCCATTCCCTCCAGGTATGGGTTAAATAACTGAGGTCTGCTGTTCATGCGATCTGTGGCGAACTTTTGCACCGATTGTTTATCAGTGGTTCCAAAAAGTGTGGATGGTGTTACACATGCTTTCACCACTCTAAACAATTCTTTGTGTGGCAGTCTGAGTTAGACACTCATACGTCGAAATCGACGGGAAAGTCCATAATATATATATATATATATATATATATAGCCTTTGAGATTTCACTCGGCCGATCGATTAAAAACTTATTTGGCCGATTAAAGTTTATTGCTTTACTCGACCGCAATCGATTAAAAATCTCGCAATGAAACGTGTCCCTTCAAATATACAAAAAGGAAAACTTATTCCTTTTACAACCAAAAAGTATGCCATTAAAGATTCACAAGCTACTTAAAATGACCTACAATGACATTATTGAACTCTGTCTCGCTTTTATCGTTCCGGTCAGTGTAAACATTCATTTAATTAACGCTTCCAGAGTGGAGCCAAACTGTCTGTCACCCAAATTAAAGACGCTCACAGATTTTTGAAACTCATTTGGAAAAATATTATCCTTGACTCAACACGCAGCGAAAAACAAATTATACAAGTAATGTTTTTATAGAAAATCGTTGAAGAAATCAGATTTATTTTTTTTATCATCTATGAGATGGAGGTTGTAATCAGAAGAAAGAAACTACGAATTTAGGTACCTCCACTCAATTGCCAAAAAAGAAACAAAAAAAAAAACAGCATATGATGATGTTAAGAGGGGTCATACTTAATAAAACCAAAGTTTTATCATCAAAATGTTTATGCTATTATTAAGATGAAAGATCAAATTTTGTTGTTACTATTTAATTTTTTAAAATCTTTTCTAACACGTTCAAAATTTTAAATAAAATTTCATTTTTGATTTTGGGACGAGTAAATTTTCCCTCGCTCTCGACCGCCGGTCGGGTGATTTCTTTTTCAAATCTCAAAAGCTGTGTGTGTGTATGTGTGTATGTATATATATATATATATATACACACGCACACGCACAAATGTGTCTATGTGTACACTAACTCATACATACATATCCACATGTAACCATTGTGTTCGCACACTCTCATATTTATGATAACCGGACTTACATATAAATAACACAAGTATACTAACAAACTTCATATATATTCAGAAAATACGCATATATTTACACACATACCCACACATATGTCTACATATACACACTCCTGCCTGTGTGTTTGTGTTTATATATATAAACTTTTCTACGTATACATATCAAATTCTTATCTCTACGTACTATCGCCTTTTTCCATCCACGTATTAATTTATAAAAACTTCTACGTGTGTATACAAGAACAATTCGAACATTTATATAAACACGTGTCCACTTTTCTCCCAAAAGAAGTGATATACTTCAAATTACATACATCATAAAAACGTTATTTACATATACCGGTATATATCATTTAGATTTCGATACCAACATGCACATGCATGTGTATAATGATCAATACAGGAGAGTACAGTTAATTACACCGTTAATCCAAAATTAGCGCCAACATACATATAATGAGGTACCTCCATATACACGGAAAACATATAAATGATTAGGTTCACTCTTATACATGAAGCATACATATAATTGGGTGCACCCATATACACAGAATATACATACAATAATACATATAATCATATATGTAACTATAATTATAATTGGGCGCCCCCTACATACACGGAACATGCACATAACTAGGTGCACCTTTAAACACGAAAAGACCATATATAACTATACAACTAGGTGCATCCCTATACACGTGAAATATTTGTATTAAAATATATTCACAATCACACAATGCAAAATAGAAAACTCTTAAATTCATACGTTGCATGCATATAACCGCATGTCTACATGGTAGATCTCCACTTTGACTTCTTCAATCCGTAAAATTCTTCAATGAGTGATCAACACAAGATAGGAATGAATCGGCAAGCAAGACGGAATGGAGTAATTCTATGTATTAGATAGTTTAAATTTATTTCTATGACGACATTTGAAAATGGTTTGATTTCTCTGATTTAATAATCAGCTAGTTTCTCTGAGTTTGATAATTCTAATTTTTTCGTTTAAGTATAAATTGTATCTGTTTCTGAAGCTGTTGTGGTTTTTAGATTTACCTATAATCTTCCATTCAATCTGTGGGGAGAGATTTCTGTCTTAATTGCCGGATATGTTTCGAGAGAGCGGTTTGATATTTCAGGTGGGCTTTAGAGAAAGATTTGTTTTTGATTCGACAGTAACAGGAGGTTATATTATCTGTCTGTTGATTGTTATAAAGTTTATTCAATATACTATTATTTTGTGAGAGATATGATGCTAATGTTGTTAGTGCAGGAATAACTAATTTTTAATGTTTTTCTATTGAAAATCTTACTGAGTTATTTATATAACAACAATAGAGATTGTTCCAACGAGAAAAATTGTTATAGAAGAAAAAAGTGCGAGAAGCCATGAATGTTTTGTTTGAAGTGTACATTTATTGTTGTTGTTATTAATAATGAACTTTCTGGCCTACTCACCATTTGACTTATCTATTTACCAGGATACCTTGGCCATCAGAAAAACAAACGGATCTCGTTATGTGATGTCACAATTTTATTTGCCTGAAGAATCAACTTTAGACTTGAAATACGCGTAGCGACACAAATACCATTATAGACACTTAATATATCATACAAAAAGCTAGAAATATTATTAACAATAAATCTACACTTTAAACAAAACAACGTTCACGGTTTCTCGCATTTTTTCTGATATATATAAAGCAAGAAAACTAGTAATGATCATAGAAATTTTAGATGAGTAAAATAAATTATGTAATATACACATTCTATACTAAATTCGGTATATTACGGCTGTAATTGTTCTTTTTAAACATAGATGGTAAAAAAACAATACACAAAATGTTTGTCAAATATCCTTTCGCAAATATGGCTTTTGTATGTGAATAAATTGACCAAAATTCATCAGTCGAGACACTTGAGAAAAATTCAGTTTGTTTTAAGATGTAAACTTCATAATTTTTTGAAAGTTAAATCAAATGCTGCACTCTGAATTGTGATTCCAGATAAACATCATCATGAAAGCGAACTTGCACTGAAGGCTATCCGAAATCAATTTACAAGCTCATATACAATGTCAGACGCACTAATAAATCTTGACAAAGCAAAATGTTGGTAACCGATTTCGAATGTAACAATATAATAGATTGATATTAAATATTTCGATGGACTGATTAATGCGTATTCATTAATGATTTCTACATTCTAATTACCTTATAAACATCCTCTCAATTGTTTTATATCGTTTAGATTGTGCTACATTGACTCTAAAACTTTCAGCTCAAATTGAAATATTCCAAAATAATATGTTGCGCAGCATCACAGATCACACGACGATGGACAAAGTAAAAATAAGCATTCTTAGAAATGTAACTATTTTATCATTTTTCTCAGCGCACTCTTGTCACACATGCATGCGCGTGACAGTACAGCAGTAAGTCAGTATTTTATTGAACAAAGCCTTTTGCAATATAATCGCATAGGTCGAACATTAGGAAAGAAAGAAAGCACGAGGAATAATCATTTTAGATCAGCAAATTAGTAATTGTCGTGTACACCTGTTTTGCAGATAAACAAACTTGATGGGATAAATATCTGAGAAACTATAGCCTAGTGTTAAAGTTTTTATACCGCTTCAGTGATATAATCAAATTACGTTTGCAATTCTGTTCCTGCAATTGAAACAAGGTTTTGATTGATTTGTTTTTTTACGGCTTACCAACCTATTGCGGGTTATTTAAAGCCAGAAAATATTTTTACATTGTTAGAATTTATTTATTTTTTAGTTAATAACAATTTTGCTAATAGAAATTTTACTAATTAATCCATAGCTAGGGGAAGAGGTGGATTCATACCTTTCCCAAAGTGCATATAACGAACCAGACTGGAATTGGAACATGGCTCTATCATATCCAATTCTGACCTGTTATCTATTACACCACCTAGACATTGAAGCTTATAACAACTGGTATTCTCAAGCAAACATGCACCAGGATCGACTTTGCTTAACGTCGGTTACCGTATGAGAACCTCTGTTTCAACAATACGTGATACACGCTTGAGCGACCATGTCTCTTTCGATCCATAACTGACTAGGCATATGACTTTTTTTGCAGTAGGTTGACATTTTTTCTACGGTAGACTGATTGCCAACAAAAGCTATAGAACCCAATTTGTCCTGCTATTTAACCCATAGCTGGAGAGAGAAGCGATGGATTAATATATTTCCCAACAAGACGAAAAAACAGTAGAAGTCAAATGCAATGGATACTAGAGAGGATGAAGAGAATAGTCACAACAGAATAAAATAAACATCCAGTTGTCAGTGTATTTAACAATTACGTTCAGATGAGTGTCAAGTTTCACCCTTCGTCTAATTCAAGCATCTACAGATTCTAAGTACCTCCATTAAAATGGTTAAAAATACAACATAGTTTGAAGAAGATGGTCCCAAACTTAATAAAAACAAAATTTTTCTATCAAAATATTTATTAAGAGGAAAGATCAAAGTATTCTTAATTATTTTTTAAATTTTTCATCGAAATTTTGGTAAAAAAATCTTGTTTTGATTTTCGTTTGCTGGTAACCAAATCCTTTTGAGTGTTAACAATGGAAAGTGTAATATTACATAATTCAGTTTTGTTTTGTTTTGTTTTGTTTTGCAGTTACAAACACAGATTGGAAATTCTTGAAAAAATCAAATAATTGCCGGATTTTAATGAAACTTTCAGGATTTATTAACAACTGAATAAAATTATTAGTGAAATTATTATTTTCAAAATGTTTTGGTAAAAATATTTTTTTTCTTTTTACATGTTACCCATCTCCATGTAAATTCATGAAATTTTAAGAAAGTAAATTTTATTGGGAAAATTGGTTTTATTAATTAAACGCAGGACTCATTGGAGAATGAAAATCATCTATTTTTTTTTAAACATTTTTTCCTTTCCAAAAATCTGCTCCCAATAGTAAAATTTTAAAAAATGCAATAAAAATATGACATTATTTAATTTGATAAGCTCTTAATTAATAACATATTAATGACATTATAGTCTGAAGAAAAAAATAGATTATTAATGAAATTTTAAAAGATTGGTTTTCACTTTTTTAATTTTTTAAAAATTTCTTCAAAGGTTTGTTGTCATTGGTTTATTAACTTATTAAGTGAAGACTATATTTACTCATCGAAAATTGAAAAGTTTAATACAAATCGTCGTGCCTTCATATTTTTTCAAATAATTTTTAATTATTTCTTGTGTATTTGAAGTACTTTTTTGTATGATAATTACTATGTGTATATTAAAAGGTCATGTTTTACGGTTTTTCCTCTAACAAAAAAATTGCACAATTTTATCAATTGTCTGGCTGCCATCACATGTCAAATATACGAAGAAAAGGTCAGAAAGATCAACACACTGTTCAAGAAAGTTTTATTCTAAATTTCAAGATATAAATAAATAATACTTGTGTAAATTAGATTAATTTAACTTTAAATTTAATTTTCCAAAAATAATGTCACAGATGTATATTTTATTTTTGCAAAATTTTTAAAACTGAGAATTAACATTTCTTTACAAATGTGTCGATCGCTCAAAAATGGCGGAAAAATTGAAAGAATTTTTTTCAATCTGAAAATTTTAAATTCCAATCAATATAATTTTTGTTTGAAATACACCGGAGTATTTTGCTTACTAGAAATATTCAATTTAATCATTTAGCTTTCAATTAAAACTAAAATAAAAGTTTCAAGAAAACGTTCTTTTTAAAAATTCAATTTAAAAGTTAGGTATCGTAAATGAGTTGTGGTACCTTATTTAGACCTACCACAGACGAAATAATAGGTTTATTATTTCGTTTTCTTTAATGATATTATGTCTTCTGTTCTGAAATTTGTTCAGTTGGCAGAAAATGGTCGAAACACCGAGTGATGAGAGAATAAGTGTCAGGCTTATTACCACGAGCTAGCTGATGATGAAGGAAGTTAAAATAGCATTGATTTCTTGTCTGGTACTTGCATTGTCAAAGATAGCTACTTGACAGCGATAACAAGGCAGGCGATTTTAATAGCCCACCAACGGCGCCACGTTTTCTCCCGCCTTTCCTCGATGTACGACATATCTATACGTCAGTCTCCTTGGGTTGACATTTGAATATGGTATCAGTTTCTCGAAGGGCAGAGCGATGACATTTAACAAAGAAAATAAATAGCAACAGAATACGAAGGTGACGCTAAACACTAGCCAGCATTTTTAACCTTGGGTCGAACTCTGAATCTTGTTTGGTAAAAGTAGTGTTTATTTAAAGAAGCGACTCTAATTCTGTTGATAAGATCAAGTATTAAACCTATATTTACCTCTAGGTGCACAGTAATCAGTTTTATATTTGTAAACTCTAAATAAAAAAAAAATACATATCTGTAGCTTTGGTTCAAAATCTATGGCTAACCGGGTAAAAAAACATCGATTTTTTTTTTTAATTATTTAAGAAACAGAAAACATATGGTTAGAAACAAAGAAAATGGTACTAGGCTGTTATGGAATATCAGACCTCTTATATGAACAGTGAATTCTAGACAATCTTCTCACAGGGGAAGAAGAGACTTGAAGCAATAGAAATATGACTCTACAGAAGGATGCTGAGAATACCATAGACCGAACATTTGAGCAACGACGAATTTCTTGCGACAATAACAACAAAAAGGATACATACGCTTAATATCAGAAAAAGACAGTTCAAATTTCTAGAGTACACACAAAGAGGGCTTCGAAAATTTGATACTCATAGGACACATTGAAGGCAAGAGAGATAGAGGAAACAACGCACAACATACCTGGTGACTTTGAGTGAATTTAATGACAAATCTCAAATATTAATGAAACACTCACACGTACAGATATACACTTATGACCCAAAACCATAGAATAAGTACCGAGCTCTCAAGCTGTGAAGTGCAGCAACACAACGGGGCATCAATTCCATTATTATCTGATATTTTTAAATGCAGAATTTAAAGTGCAAGCAGTCTCTCTCTCTCTCTCTCTCTATATATATATATATATATATATATATATATATATATAGCAATGACCCGAGGATCATATTAGGAACCTAATGCTATTGCTACACAGCTTGGGCCCGATGATATGGTGACTTATTATTTTACCTCAAGCGAAACAACAAAACCACTAAGACACAAGGAGTGTGAGGTGAATATGAGAAAAATATACTGTTCAGGTGAGAGAACAATAAAAGAACATAAACAAAGACAGACGATAACGAGTGACATTGCATTTAAATTTTTGAAGATCAAAGCTGACTGGAAAACAAGCCGGAAAAGTGTTCCATAAGCGAAAATTGCGAAAGAATAAACTGTTAGCAAAAAATTACGATTACATTTAGCATTTTCAACTGTAAAATGATGAGACCTTGCTGCCATTCTAGTACTACGCTTAAATTCATAAAGTTTAGGTACCATACGGAAAGCTTAAACAGAACGATTACCATGAAAGTATTTCTAGAAAATGCATAGGGAAGCGACGTTACGGCAGTGGTAAAGTGACTCAAGCCGAGATTCCAGGTCAGGACCAGTAAAATTGCTGATTCTTTTTGGATTCCATCAAGAATCTTTAAATATATATCAGGAGTACGAAGCCAGGTGTGGCAGCAATATTCAAAGCAAGGTCGAATGGTAGACTTATGAATATGTAAAAAGATTCCAGCGAGAAAAATTGTCTAGCTCGACATAACCAACTTTCATAGCAGCAGACCTAGCAACTGATTCAGTATAGTCTATCTACTCCAATTAAACGGAAAGATTAAACTATCGCCCGGTTTACACTCCACCCACGTCTATTGAACAGGTGTAGAGGCTCATCCCTTGTTCCCTGTTTAGGATGTAGTTTCGGCTTTCTCTCTTCTAATCTTTTCACTCTTACGTAGCCCCCGGCACATCAGTGGCGTTACCGCCTTGCTCGGGGTGATATGATTTTAAAAAAATATCAATGGGAGACTTTAGCTCGAGAAGACGCAATCGGTCATTCTCCTGGAGGTTAGCATCAGCCATGCTGATGGAAGGCAAAAAAGATTCTCTCAGACGAATAAAAGAGTTTCGTTTTGGAAGCGTTCTTAACCCCAGTTAACTACAGATTATTTTTATAGATCAGCCGCCTATTAAACTTTATCAAAGTGATCAGACTTAGTTTTAAGACTAATAAATAGTTGTCATCAGCATAGATACTGAGTTGAGAATTGATGACATCGGGAAAATTGTTGATAAAAATTAGGAACAACGTAGGCCAAAGGATAGAGCTCTGGGGGACACCTGCATTAATGAAAAGAGATTTAGAACAGTTGTAGTTCAACTTTCAATTCGTCATTTGATTAGAAAGACTGAATCAGCTTAAGAATTCTTCCAGAAATACCATAACCTTTCAATTTGTGTAGACGAGCATGTCAAATCTTGTCGAATGCCTTCAAGATACCCAAAGCAACAGCCCGATTTCCACCATTCTTATTTAAAGCTTGATATATTAATCCAGTAATAACTGTTCATACATCAACAGTTGGCCTAAAGAAGCGAAAGCTATATTGCTTATTTGAAAGAAGACCCAGCGAGATGAGATGCTTAACCAATTCAGAATTAATTAGAGCCTCTAGTGCTTTACTAAAAGAAGGTAGAAAGCTAATAAACCGATAATTAGGATTCTTAAAGAATGAAACTATAGAAGAGGATTTCCAACAAGAGGCAGTGAAGTATTTGGTGTAGAGTTTAGAGAAAACAGGAGCCCATTCGGGAGCACATTTCTTACGAACTATTGCAGGAATATCATCGTCCATATTTTGCACATGGAAATCATAATTAAGCGCAAATGGTTATAAAACAATGAAATGTTTCAAGACGACTATTAAAAGTAAGGCTGGAGGAACATCGAAAAGCGGTAGTGAGTGACAGTGAAATCAGGCATGGCTGATCATATATAGAGGGAAAAGGTTATCATCAACCGTGTGGAACGAAGTAGAAATACTGAACAAAGAAGAGCACTGGAGAGTTAGACGTATAAAAGAATCAGCGCATATGCTAGGATACGAGGACTTTAGTAGGCCTAGCATAGAAATAAATACGATATGAGCACCGCTAATGAAGAAAAAAAAACATATGACAGCATGGCTTCAAAAAAAAAAAAATGCTCCGATGAGTGCAATCAAGTATAATAAGCAGCAATATACATAAACTGCACTCATCAATATGGTTAGAGTTAATCAGTTAAGGATTAAGCCTGTTAGGATTAAAGCTTCAAGTTCTCCACAGAAAATTGTCCGATGGTATCCTAGCCTAGTGCATTAAAATTTTGGTTCGTGAATTTGGTGACATTAATGTTGAGTTCACTGGGCCGGGTAGTATGTACTTGGACTCAGTGAAAACAGGATGAGATATTCAAAGACATAGACAGTAGAACAAGAACATTTTAACTCCTCAGATTAAATAAAGGGTTCAGTTCGGAATTCCTTGTAAGTTACCCGGATTGATATACAATTGATGAAAACCGGAGAGCACAACAAACAAAAACGAAGTGATAAAAACAACAAAGACGAAACCAATAATCCGTATTTAATAGTGAAAATGATATAGATACTCTGGTGAGTTATCTGCTCCTATATGACATGGAAATTAAGAACGCTGAACAAATCTGGTGGAAATTGGTGTGTTACTTCCAGTATTGAATGTAAATGTGTTTTGAACTAGTGTCAATTTTAGCCAGATGCCACTGTTCACAGTCATTTAGGACCCGTAATCAGTTACACAATGAGTGATAATGCTACCCACCAGGTATTCCGGTACACTCTTGACACAGTAGTTTCAAAGATGCCATCCATTTATGCCCGCAATTACAAAAATGAAATCCGTCTGACACCCACAATCAAGTCCCGTTGAAACTCCGATAATTCACATCGTTTTGCCTTGCCAGTATTTACACGAACTTATCAGATGTCATAGCACAACGTCTGAGAATTTACATGACATCAAGAGATGGTAGTCATCATCTATCATTATTTTTCTTCATGTGCCGTGTCCTCTCAGAACATAGGCGATCATGAACTTCCGCTTGGCTCTGTCTCTTGTTGCTCTCAAAATTCTTCCTCTTGGTATATCTCCAAAACCCCGCTCTGTCATCCATTTGCTCATGCCTATCAAGCAGGTCTCGCGCTGCTTTCCCCTGTCTCTCTTTTCCTCTATCCGTCCTGTGAGAATGAAATTCTCCAGGCCCTCTTTCCTCATTACAAGTCACAAAAACCTCATGTCTCTTCCTTATGTTAAGTATGGGTTTTCTCCTTGTCCCCATCCTCTCCAACACCTCATCTTTAGTCACGTGCCCAGTCCATGGTATCTTCAGCATCCTTCTGTAAAACCACATTTCTGCCACTTCAAGCCTCTCTTTCATCGTTGAGGAGATGGTCCAACATTCACTGCTTTACACAAGGACAGACATCACATAGCAATCCAGTACACTCTTCTTTGTTTTCAATGAGATTTTCCTGTTTTTCAGTACTCTGGTTAGCATTGGAATTGCGTCCTTGGCCATGACAATGTGTCTTTGAATCTCAACATTGCACTTTTCATCCGCTATCAGCTCGTTTCCCAGGTATTTAAATTCCTTTGTTTTATTTTAGTTTTTCCGACCTGTAGTTGACATTTTGGGGTCTTCTTTTTGCTGATGACCATACTTTGTTTCTTGAAGTTTATGCTTAGTCCTTTCTTCTCGCTTTCTCTTGATACCTTCTGTAGAAGGTCCTGCATTCTGCTTTCCATCTCTGCTATCAGCACTATCATCTGCGTATCTTAAATTGTTGAGATTGTGGCCGCAGATGACGAATCCTGGCAAGGGTTTTATTTCTCACAGAATTGTTTCGTTGTATAAGTTGAATATATATTACTGATTATCCTAACGTCTTTCTCGAAAATGTCGAGGTTGTAGAGCATCTCTATCAAGTCTTTGTGGCGTACATTGTCAAATGCGTAGTCTATAAAGCACAGATATAAGTTCTTCTGTATTTCTATTGCTCTTTCATATAGCATTCTAAGCATGAATATCACATTCCTTGTTCCAATGACATTAACAAAACCACACTGTTCTTGTCTTATATCTGGGCTGATTCTGCTGTGCGTTCTGTTCATCAGAGTCCGGATGGTGAGTTTTGTTATGTGGCTCATTAAGCTGATTGTTCGGTGGAGTTCACATTCCTTTGCACCTGGCTTCTTAGGTAATTGATCTGCTTAGGTCCTAAGGTATTTTGCCGACGTTATTACCGTTACATATGGTTGACTCATGATTCATGATGTTTGGCACGTTACTATATATATATATATATATAGAGAGAGAGAGAGAGAATGAGAGAGATGTGAGTGCGTGAAGACGTGCGTTACAAATCAGTAACTCCTAAAACTGATGCTACACTTTTTCACTCTGATGTACTAAATTTTCATTCACAGACTGTTTGTCACGTACGTGTGCTCATGCGTGTATGTGAAGTGATCTTTTTATTTTTATTTATTTTTATTTTTATTTTTTATTTATTTTTATTTTTTATTTATTTTTATTTTATTTTATTTATTTATTTATTTTTGCCTTGACTGTTTCCTCGTTCTGTGGGATCGGTACTTTTTGATTAAGATTTCACAATTAATTTTCGGTTTTATGTCCTGACTAAAACCCTTTTTGATTTTAAGTTTAATTTAATTTAAATTTATTGATTCAGTTGTAATTAATCATGGGTCACGTTAAGAAAAGAAGAAACAAAGATTGAATTAAATTTTAGGATCAAGAAAAATTTACCAAATTTGAATTCTTATCAGACATCAGTTAGTAGGGCGTCACATGTACAAGATCCTTATAGCAATAAATCAAGGTAAATATCTTTTGCTGAGTTTCTATATTTTGCTAATACAAAAGTGCGTCATTTGTTTTATAGTTTTTCGGCAATTCTAATAACTGCAGAGCACGTAATTCATTTCTCTTTTAATTTTAATAAATAGATTAAGTTCGGTCATTAATAATTTGTATTTTTCTTCTCTTTGTATTTTTCTTCTCTTTGTATTTTTTTCAACTGTCTTTGATGTTCTTTTTGCTAAGAGAATGAAGACACTCAAAACAAAGCTTGCTGACTTTACGATCCTCTTTAAATATCGGGATTCTAGTTATTGTAATATGTTTAACATCATATATTCTTAAGAACTCTGCCACGGATAGATTCCCACTAAGGACTTAAGAGTTTCATGTAAATCCGATGAATGTCCAGGTCTGGATTCATTTCCAAACGAAATTTCTCCAGATCGAAACCCAGCAGGCTACTTGTCCCTCACGTATGACTCATTGACCATAGACACTACATCTTTTCTAGATGTCGCCATAACGTTATTCTTATGGTCGAGCTCTAATAATGAATGTGACATGAATACATATTCAACCCCACATGTAGTATACTCCACATTTATTCCAATTTATTTACCACATATGATTAAGAGTTAAGAAGATGCAGCCATCCTGATAAATGACTTCTAGAAACGCAAATTACATATGATAGAATATGATGCATAGACAGAGAGATGTGAACAACCATAGATAGAGATATCTACACCATTGTGCAAATTAATTGAAACAACTGCTTTAGTTTTCTTCTTTCAGTTTTAGACCCGCTGGAATGACAGGGTGTATTTTTCTTCAAATTAGGCCATTTGCTAGTGTACAGTAATATGAATCTATTTTCGGGGTGTATGATGAAATTTGTTTGACCTTGAAAAATATTGCATCAGATTTTTATCACGCTCAGACACTATTGTTTTGACTGTCGATGAGTTGTCATACGGCCATTATCTGCGATAGACGTTACTCCAAGAAAGTATATGAAAATTGTAACGCTGCACGAAGTCTCTCTAAAGTCGCTTATTCATCATCACACATGCATGTAACTGAAATTAAACCGTTTGTTTTACTATTTTATTTATTTTTATTTTTACCGGGTGTACTTAGGTTTTGAGATACTTCTAAAATATTTATATATTTTTCAGTAAATCAGGGATTAGTAAAAATATATAAACATATATTTTGTTTTGTTTTTATGACAAATCAACTTCGGCGGGTCATTTATTGCCAAGTAAACTGTTATTTGTTTTTTATATAAGTTTTGTGTCTAATAATACTTTTTCTTTTCGAGTATCAAGATTCATTGGGATTTGTTTTTTAAGGGCAGGGTCCCTGTTATTTAACCCATAACTGGAGGGAAGGGACGGATTAATACCTTTCCCAAGGGTACCAGTACTAAAGTGAATGCAGGGTATTCAACTGGAATTCGAACTCGGCTCACCGATTTCTCTTTCCGAGCCGATATTCACTGCACCACAACGCACATCTGTCACTAAACGCTTACAGCACCTGGTATTCCCAAGTGGTCACCCATCTAAGTACTGACCAGGCTCAACGTTACTTAACTTCGGTGATCGAGCGAGAACCGGTATATTGAACGTGATAGGCTGTAAGCGTAGATCTTTTGTGGTACAGAACTTAAATATTGCTTTGAAAGTAATAATTTTAATATTACAGGGATAAAACCGGCTGTTTTTTTCTTTTAAAATTTATCCTTATGCCCTGTAATATTGAAATTATTACTTTTAAAGCAGTATATATTGTTACGAGGATGCATTTTTATATATAAAAATAATATTAATAATGTATAAAATGTTATAGTAATGGATTCTATTGAGTCCTACTTGTTGTTACAGAAAAAGTTTTAATTCAGAAAGTAGTCGTAAGCATAAGGAAATTAGAAATAGAACGTTTGGAAGATTGTAGAATGTTCCAGAGAATTCGAAAGGTTCTATAAATATGCAAAGTAAGTGTTAGCCCCGATAAAAATAGGTTTTGGGCACAGAGCAATCAGTTGATAGCTGGATGGGTTGACCTTTACAGCTCCGGTTAAGATTCAGGATGTATATCCAGCCGAAAGAATCCCTAAGTCGACGACAAAAAACTAAAACGTGAAACAGTTGATACAAGGATGTGCTAACCTCATCAGCACTGGTTTCGATTCAAAAGAATTTCTCTAGTAGGCGACAAACAAAAACTTGAAAGAGTTGTTAAAAGGATTTGCTGTCATATCAACTCCGGTAAAGATTCAAGGATCCATATCCGGCCGAAAGAATCTCGCAGAAATGTCCGAACAACTAAAACCTGAAAGAGAACCTCATGGAACTATCTGGGTAAATACATCTTTTTGCCTTTTTTATTGACCAAGCCAATAATTAGTTTTATATACTCATTTGAGGATTTCCAACAAGTATAGCACTTAACTTCCCCGCCAAATTAACTGGGTTAAGATACTTGACTCCTTACCATCCCTTTCTCTCCTCGTAACACTTCGCCTGCCAGTAGTAAACTCTGTTTATATTTTAATGTAAAACTATATTTGTAAATATTTTTATCTAATGTTTTGTGAATTAAATATTTGTATTAACTCGAAAGTTTTGCTCAATTATTTTTATTTTTTCCAATGTTACAATTAACACGTAACATATATATAACACCAAGCATAGGTATATAAACATGAACAAGCATAGATAGAGGAATTGATAAACAGATATGATTGATTGGTTGGTTGGTTGTTTTGTTTTATGGCATATCAACCTCGACGGGTCATTTATTGCCAACTAAACTTTATTTATTGCTGGTAATATCTTTTTCTTTCAACAATTTTTTTTACATAGGTTTTGTGTCTAGGAATACTTTTTTCTTTTCGAGTATCAAGATTCATTGGGATTTGTTTTTAAGGGCAGTGTCCCTAAGTGCTACCCTGTTATTTAACCCATAACTGGAGGGAAGGAACGGATTAATACCTTTCTCAAGGGTACCAGTGCTTAAGTAAATGCAGGGTATTCAACTGGAATTCGAACTCGTCTCACCGATTTTTCTTTCCGAGCCGATATCCACTACACCACAACGCACATCCGTCACTAAACGCTTACAGCACCTGGTATTCCCAAGCGGTCACCCATCTAAGTACTGACCAGGCTCAACATTACTTAACTTCGGTGATCGAACGAGAACCGGTGTATTCGGTGATACGGCCGTAAACCAACAGATGTGAACAAGCAAGTGTAAATAGATAGATAGGACATTGATAAATATAAACTCACATAGAGAAATACACACACACAAACATATATATATATATATATATATACATAAATGGAACTTTGTGTGTCTGTTACCTATAGACTCCGAAACGGTTGAACCGTCTGCGAGTGTTCTTAGCTAGGTTTTGTGTCGCGGTACCCCCGATAAATATCGATAATCGAAAAAATCGGGTTATAGAAGGAGTAGTCCGATTTTAATCAAATTTGTTACACTCATAGACAAAGACATAAGAAGCGATATTCAGAAGCTTCAAGGTTACAGTTCTTACCATAGTGCAGAAAATCGATTATATATATATATATATATATATATATATATAAGGCAAGATCTTTGTGTGTGTGTCTGTTTATCTGCCTGTATGTCTGTATTTTTTTTCAGCCCTTTTATTTTAGCTTTTGCTTCGGGTTTGGCTCTAAATAGGTATAATTGTAATCTCAGCCATGATACCATTTACTCAGACGACTTATTTAGCCTTCAAAATACAGTTTACGACGAAAAAAGCTTATTTGATATCGATACCAGGAAATCAAAATTTGACTTACATCCATTCATTTTTCTTTCAGTTTACGGTTTCGCTTTGACTAGAAACAACTATTGCTTTTTAGTCTTTTGTGCCAACGTCCAAAGAATCTGAGCTCCAGGACCATGGATTAGTTTTAAAGCTTTCATTACATCCGAGCAACGCCGGGCTATACTGCTAGTATATATATTTATATATGAGAGGGAGATGACCAAGCATTGATATATAGATAGAAACAAAATTGATAGATGGATAGATAGATATAAACAAGATATACTTCACCTATTTTTTAATCATTTCACCCCAAGTAGCCAGTTTTACTGCCACTGGTGCGCAGGGGGATACGTAGAAGGAAAGTGATGAGAAAGATAGACAGGTTATAGGGGGAAGAGAAAGATGAGAATACTAGTGTGATGAGAGTGGAGTGGACGGAGAAAAGAGCATGAGAGAAAGGATACGAGTCAGTGAGATAGGAGATGACTATTGACTTTACATTTAAATTCTTGGAGATTGTAGCTGTCGGGGAAGCAGTATACGGAAGGGAATTCCACAGGCGGGAAGTGCGAGAAAAGAAGCTGTTAGAGTAAAAGTTGCGGTTACATTTTATTGGTTTCACTGTAAAAGGATGGGACTTAGTTGCTAGTCTAGTAGCTCGAGTAAATTCATACATAGGGGGCACCAGTGAGGTAAGTTCATTGAAGCAGAAGCCATGAAAGTATTCGTAGAAGAGATACAGGGAAGCCACATTACACCGGTGAGAGAGTGACTGCAGCTGAGCTACCAAGTCGGGATCGATCGTACTGCAGATTCTCCGTTGGATTTTGTCAAGAACCCTGAGGTGAATAGCAAGGGCACCCGACCAGATGTGGCAGCAGTATTCAATATACGGGCGGATGGTAGATTTATATATATGCAGGATGGATTCAAACGGGGAAAATTTCCTGGTCTTACACAGTGAACTGATCTTCTTAGCAGCGGATTTAGCTATGGATTCGATATAGTCATTCCACTTGAGGTCTGCTGAGAGAGTTAGGCCGAGGAGGCGCGGTGTTATGCTTTCAGGGAGGCTAGCCTGATCCACGCTAATGTAGGAACGATTGTCTGTGATGGTTAACAGATAGCAGCTTTGTTTTGAAAGCATTAAAATATACGAGCTATTTCTTACCAATTTCCACCACAGACATTTTTATGTCGTCCCATTCATTTAATTAAATATCAATATAAATGCTGCAGTGTATAAGCATATCATTGAACAGTACATTGCTTCTTTAATTAAAGTATCCTTTTTCTTTCGTTGGCCAGACTTTATGCAAGATAATGCCCCTTGTCATACTGTAGTGTAATGTAATTTTTTGATGTTGAAAATGTAGAGATCATGGCATGGTACACGCAACGTTCAGATCTCAGACTAATTAGTTTTTAAAAGATCATTGTTGATAATGTTATTATTAAAGAAACTTAGAACTGTAACTGATTTGTAGCAAAAACTGCAGAAGGAATGTAACAAAAAAGGCACATCTGAACAATATGACAGATTAATGAAGCCCTGGTATCGAAGATAATAATTGAAAGCAATCGTCTGTGTGTGTGTGTGTGTGTATATATATATATATATATATATATATATATATATAATATTCTGTATCAATATTAATTCAATAGCGTTTTTATTTAATTTGTGTGTAATTTCTTGATTGTTAACCTTTTCTTTGTACTCTTTCTTTATATTTGGTTTTTAAATTCTCCTTTGTACTTTTTCTTTATTTGGTTTTTAAATTCTCCTTTGTACTTTTTCTTTATTTGGTTTTTAAATTCTCCTTTGTACTTTTTCTTTATTTGGTTTTTAAATTCTCCTTTGTACTTTTTCTTTATTTGGTTTTTAAATTCTCCTTTGTACTTTTTCTTTATTTGGTTTTTAAATTCTCCTTTGTACTTTTTCTTTATTTGGTTTTTAAATTCTCCTCTGTACTTTTTCTTTATTTGGTTTTTAAATTCTCCTTTGTACTTTTTCTTTATTTGGTTTTTAAATTCTCCTTTGTACTCCTTCTTTATATTTGGTTGTTAGCTTCTCCTTTGTACTCTTTCCTTATATTTGGTTTTTCTTTATGAAAATATACCATAACGTAGAATTTTTTAATTCTTATCATAGTTGAATCTGTAGAATTGGAAATGTATTTTATTATTATTGTTAAACTTTAATTCTGTAATATTAGATGCTAATATATATATATTTCATTTGTAAACGAGTTATTATGCGACCTAGGTTTCTAAGTTATTGCAAATCACCTGAAGACACAACATGGTAGAAAGCTAAGTCGCGTAATAAGTCGTTTACAAATGAAAAATATTCAAAAGTTCTAGAAAATAATGGTATTGAACACTTTTTAATACAACTGTGTATTGGTCTAATTTTATTATGACAAAAAACTAAGTAATTAAATAATTATATATACTAGTGAAAATCAAACTTGACTTATAAGGTTTCAACCACAAGACATTAGTATTCCTTTCGAAGTAGGTCACATTCAATGCCTTGTATTGTAGCATGCAAACACAATTTGCACGTTTTATCAAAGACGGGAACACACGAGAGGAAAAAGGACAAAGAATAATTGAAACCAATTGAACGTTTAACGTTATGTCATATTCAAACAGTAATGGAATATGCACAGTTCGTGCCGCGACTAGTATTAACGAAGGTTCTTCACAAGTGGCAAATATAGGTTTATGTGTTAAAATCATTTTCAAAATAATTACATAAGATACTATTATCTACGATACAATGAAGCAACAATAAACTCTCTCTCTCTCACACACTCACTCACACACGTAAATAAATTAATGGGTTTTTATTTATTAATTATTATCATTTTTGTGGATACCTATATTTGAGTAGACGCCCCGTAATAGTATATTTATTTTTATCTATCGGCCTGAATATACGATAAATTTTATTAACAGAACATTGCTCTGCGTCATTAGAGAAACCGTCATGAAATCTGACGTATGGACCATGAAGTTGAATAGTGCCTTATAAACGCAAATCTTTCTCGGGCTTTTGAAACATTCATATCTACTCAGTTTCGTATCTTAACATAAACAAAACCATTTCTAAAGAACTGTCAGTTTTTTTTGTTGTTTTTTGTTTTTTGTTTTTTGTTGTTTTTTGTTGTTTTTTGTTTTTTGTTGTTTTTTGTTTTTTGTTGTTTTTTGTTGTTTTTTGTTTTTTGTTTTTTGTTGTTTTTTGTTTTTTGTTGTTTTTTGTTGTTTTTTGTTTTTTGTTGTTTTTTGTTGTTTTTGTTGTTTTTTGTTGTTTTTTGTTTTTTGTTTTTTTTTGTTTTTTTTTTGTTTATTAATCCGATATTTTATTACTGAAACATTTGTGGATATCCATATTTTAGCTGATGCCTCTTTTATTTAGTAAACAGTATATTTATTTATTTTTTCCACTAGTTTGAATATTCCAAAAATCTTGATAATATGCACTTAGAGCAATCAAAGCTTTTAATGAATCAATACACACCCATACTTATTTAATGGCATTTTGCTTCTGACTGAATAACAACGCCCCAGTAATAGTAAAACTGATTCATTTCCATACTATATCAAAACTGTGCAACCGATTCTTGAGATGTTCAAACCAGACTTCAGACAGTTTATCAGTCTCGTGTGTGGTTTTAGTGTCGATACGCAGCTGGGTATCTGGCTAGTCCGTTCCACGTGTGAGTTGGGAGCCGGAAAGGTATTTATTCTTATGTAGAATGTCTTGGGAAAGTAGGCATGGCGAAGCCCATTCATCTCCGGGTCAAACCACAGCCGGTGATATTTTGAAGACTCCCCTTGTTCAAGAAAATGTAATTGATTCCACTGGGGAAAGCGTTATGCAATGAGAAAAGACGTGTACCTATGCTTTATCGGTTATGCGAAGGCGTTCGACAAAGTACGCCACAAAGAATTGATAGAAATGCTCAGCAACCTCGACATATTTGGAAAAGACATAAGAGTAACCAAGAATCACTACTGGCAGCAACCGCCTGCATATGGACAAGAAATAAATTCAGTAGATATACAAAAATAGAAAGGAGCTTAAGACAAGAATGTGTCTTTTCACCGGATCTATTTAACTTGTATAGTGAAACAATTGTGAGGACCCTAGATGTTATGCCAGGATTCATCATCAAAGGTCACAATTTGAACAACATAAGGTACGCAGATGATACAGTGCTGATAGCCGACACGGAAAGAAAACTACAAGAACTCTTAAAAAAGGTAGATGAAGAAAGTCGAAAGAAAGGACTACATATAAACTAAAAGACACAGCAAACGGAGGAGCCCAAAATGCCAATTACAGGTTGGGGATACTAAAATCAAGCAAATACAAAAATTTAAGTACTTGGGAAGTGTTCTAACGCAAGATGGAAAGTGCGACAGTGAGATCCAAAGGCGAATTGGAATGGCCAAGGACGCATTCCAGAAGCTGAGCATAGTATTAAAATAGGAAAATTTCACTAGAAACAAAGAAGAGTACTGTATTGCTATGTGGTGTCTGTTCTTCAATATGGCAGTGAACGCTGGACAATATCATCAAAAATGAAGGAAAAACGAAGTGACTGAAATGTGATTCTACAGAAGGTTGCTGCTGATATCATGGATCGAGCATGTAAGCAATGATGAGGCTTTAGAAAAGATGGAAACGAAAAGGAAATTAATACTGAGCATCAGGAAGAGACAGCTGAAGTTCTTGGGACATGTAATGAAGAAGGAAGGCTTGGAGAACCTGAAACGCACAGGTCAAATAGAGAGGGGGAAAACCAGAGGATAACACAATTGAAGGGTCTGAGCAGGTGGGTGGCAGAGCGGAGTTTAGGTGGGGTAACAGAAAGCGTGCTAAGAGCTACCGGGGATAGGTAGACGTGGAAGGTCATGATGACCTACATCCTGAATGGACATGGCACATTAAAAAAAAAAGGGAACCGTTCGCTCTGGTCACTGACTTCAGTCTTGGTAGCCCTCTGTCCAGCAGTGTGTCATCATCACATTGACTCTATACATAACTATGAAGACCAGTTTACTCTATTGTGCAAGATGACATTTGATCCTACAATAATGCCCATCTGCCCTTTGATAGCTTTTTAATCCTGTCGTTACAGGTGGATGGCAGAACGGAGTTTGGGTGGGGTAACAGGAAAAAAACTTGGAGAAACCAGTTTAAACGTCGATGACCCGACCATGCCGCATGTAGTACTGGATTACATGATACTAGTAGCATTCGTAGAGTTACCAAATATAGTAATCAGTACTGCAGGGTGAGTGGTAATTTCAAGACTGAAGTGATCATCAGACTATATTTCTATGAACTATATATATAGGTCACTGGCCTGGGAGCTTATAGGAAGTAAAAAAAGAGGAAAACCGGTTTTTCATGATTTTTTTTAATTTTTTTTAATTTTTTAGGAAAATATGTTTTAGATCATTGATAATAGGTATCAATAACCTAATTATTTTATTTCTTCATTTACTCATTATATTCAATTTAATTTATTTATTTTGTATAATTTACATGGTTCTAACGTTTAAAATTTTAAATAAAGTTCATTCGATCAAGGCTATGGGTTAGTCTTTCGAGTCGTGATATAATAGCGTTGTAGGGATTTGTTTATGTGTTTATATTTGGAAATAAGCTCTGAAATTGTGTTTCGGAGATTATCATGATGATTATTGCTGTTTTCTCTCGGCAAAAGTTACATTGTTTGGAGTTGTTGTTTTAGGCTGTTGCTTTTAGTTTTGACTGTTTCTGGATAGAAATAAGGGATAATCTAAACTTATTTATTAATGGAACTTTGTGTGTGTCCGTTACCTATAGACTCCGAAACAGCTTAACCGTTTTTCTTGAAAGTTTACACAGTTGTACTACAAGCGTCTGCGAGTGTTCTTAGCTAGGTTTCGTGTCGAGGTAAATATCGATAATCGAAAAAATCGGGTTATAGAAGGAGTGGTCCGATTTTAATCAAATTTGATACACTCACAGACAAAGACATAAGAAATGATATTCAGAAGTTTCAAGGTTGCAGTTCTTACAATAGTGCAGAAAATCGATTATATATATATATATATATATATATATATATATACGGCAAGATGTTTGTGTGTGTGTGTCTGTTTATCTGCCTGTATGTCTGTATTTTTTTTCAGCCCTTTTAATTTAGCTTTTGCTTCGGGTTTGGCTCTAAGTAGGTATAATTGTAGTTCTTAGTCTCAGCCATAATACCATTTACTCAGAGGACTTATTTAGCCTTCAAAATTCAGTTTACGACGAAAAAAACTTATTCGATATCGATACCAGAAAATCAAACTTTGACTTGCATCCATTCATTGCTTTTTAGTCTTTCGTGCCAACGCCCAAAGAGTCTGAGCTCCAGGACCATGGATTAGTTTTAAAGCTTTCATTACACCCGAGCAACGCCGGGCTATACTGCTAGTATCTAAATAACAGGATCATTGTCTCCTGACGTTCCTACTGAACAGTGCCAAAAAGAACTAAACTAATGAAACAAAATAAGCCAGTAAATAAAGTAACAGAAAGTTCATTTGCCGTTGGTGTTGACTGTCCCATCATGATTGAAAAGTACCCCCCATTTTGAAATACTTATAATTTATTCATTAACTATAATTTTTACAGAAAATTTAGATGAGAGGAAAGCGTTTAGCGTGAGATTTGATTTAAAATTCTATATGGGTACCAGATGTTGCTACTAGCTTCACGGGCTACCCAGGAATCTCGTCAACTGATTTCACCAGAAACTCTTGTGGTATGGAAGGCATAACTTGTTGTAATCGTCTTTCAACTTCTTTCACAGTCTTGGTTTGATTTGCTTCTTTAACCAATCCCAAAGTAAAAAGTCACAGGGACTTAAGCCAAGACACTTGGCTGGCTACTAATACATAAAGTATGGAATTACTTTCAGTCACCCTATAGATCATAAAGAAATATAGATTTTGTTTTAAATGCCCGGGTATGAATCTATTTCGAAACTTTACCAACAAGCTTTCTCCAGTTGATAAGTTTAAAATGGCCGCCGCCGGGATGTAGTGTAGACTTGGACTAATATGGATAGCTCGAATTTGGTGTTGAGTTTTAGTTAAGAAAGTTGACATATGGCTGTTAGGCTGCTTCAAGTTTTCATAATATACTTTATATGGACCATGGGTTTATCGGGGTTTGTATAAACTTAGATAAGTCCAGGATTAAGCTAACCAGATATTAAAAAATTCAACATATCACGTGGGGAGAAAAAATTCCAGGACCAGCTTTTATTAAAACTCCTAAAGCGATAATTGACGGCGATTGTAATTTGGAAGTGGTAAGGCCACATTAAATCTTTGATTAGTTTATTTGCTGCTGGCGTTAGGTGTAGGCACAAATGGCTGGTGAATCTGAAGTAGAAAGTCTTGTCAATTGTTGAGATAGTAGGGAAGCAGTTATAACTAGGACATAGATTATCTCCTTGTTGATGGAGAATCTCTGGTAATTTGGGCGAGGTTAAATAAATAATTCTCCAAAAGCAATGAACACTGCGTGCAGACGAACCGGAGTGCAGCAGGTCGGCATATAGCCAGCGTCATTTTTTGATAGATGACAAGAGACTATAAATGAAAGCGTATGCGAAGTTTATCGATGTGACTTTCAGAGATATAAGCTTTTTTTATACAAATTAAACCGATCTACTGTTCAGTTCGACGCCTATTTTTCGGCTTCAGACGACTGAAGTGACGGGTTGAGAGTGCTGGAGTATGAGAAGCACGGAAGCTTGTCGGTTGAGACAAAACTACAAGAATAAAGAGCCTACCATGTGTACTTGAGGCAGTAACACATGTTAAACACTGATCATGAAGAATTGATTGAAGGTTGGTCCCTTTGCTAACAATGATCCTGAAGAATTGACTAAAGAAGAGAACTGTTCACCAACGTTTCAACATGTGTGTTCACGGGTGAGAAATTCCGGCCTTTAACAATGTTAAATAGTTAAAGATTTTAGCCAAGGTATTAAATGTATATGTTCACCTCTGCTGTAGCCAGGTATTGAACTCACAACTGTAGGTCGCGTCACCGGATCCAACCAATGCTTTTACCCACTTGAGGACATCAGTGTATGAATTTTGGGGACTTATAAGCCTACTGTCACAATAACCATTTTTACCAGAGCTCATATTACAATCTTGTGGCTTACGGCCATATCACGGTCAATACACCGGTTCTCGCTCGATCACCGAAGTTAAGCAACGTTGAGCCTGGTCAGGACTTAGATGGATGAATGCTTGGGAATACCTGGTGCTGTAAGCGTATAGTGACGGATGTGCGTTGTGGTGCAGTGGATATCAGCTCGGAAAGAGAAATCGGTGAGCTGCGTTCGAATTCCAGTTGAATACCCTGCATTCACTTAAGCACTGGTACCCTTGGGAAAGGTATTAATTCGTCTCTTCCCTCCAGTTATGGGTTAAATAACAAGGGTAGGACTTGGGGATCCTGCCCTTAAAAAAAAAACAAATTCCAATGAATCTTGATACTCGAAAAGAAAAATGTATTACTAGACACAAAACTTATCATAAAACAACAATAAATTGTTGAAAGAAAAAGATATTACCAGCAATAAATAGTTTAGTTGGCAATAAATGACCCACCGAGGTTGATTTGCCATCAAAATAAAACAACCAACAACAATCTTGTTGTTTCTAATTGTTTTTCTGTAGCACTCCGTATTATTGGTTCTAATATATTCATTTCTACGCTTGGCCGACTTAGGAGATTTTTGTAGCATGGCATATGCGCTGATTCCTTAAATTTTCGTATTTTCGAGTGGTATTTTTTATCTATTATTTCAAATTCATCCTACAGGAGGGGTGGGGGCGAGGATCTCCCTCTTGACCCAAAGAGTTGCGAGTTCAATATCTGGCTACAGAGGTGAACAAAAAAACTTAAGTTAAAGAGAGATAACTGATACGGAGACATCTGGAAGAGGCATGATTAATGAAACTAAATATAGGGTTCAATTCGAAATCCTAGTTACCTGAAGAAAGTCGGAGCGTACAACGGCCGAAACATCGTGAATATGGCAACAAAGATTAGAACAACAGTCCGAAATTTGTTACATAGGAGGAATGCTATGAGAAAGAGTGACAGGTTACAGAGGGTGTCAGGAAGAGAGTACTGATGAGTGGGGGTGGACGGAGAAAAGCATGAGAGATAGGATGTAAGTTAGTGAGACAAGAGATGATTATTGACTTTACATTTGAATTCTTGAAGATTGTAGCTGTTGGGAAAGCAAGTATGCGGAAGGGAATTCCACAGGCGGGAAGTGCGAGAAAAGCTGCTGTTGGAGTAGAATTTGCGTTTACAATTTATCGGTTTCACAGTAAAAGGGTGGGACCTAGTTGCTAATCTTGTGGCTCAAGGAAATCCATATATAGCGGGTACCAGTGAACTAAGTTCATCGGAGCAGAAGCCGTGAAAGTATTTGTAGAAGAGACACAGGGAAGCCACACTGCGTTGGTGAGAAAGCGACTGTATCCTAGCTACCAAGTCGGGATCGATCACTTTACAGATTCTCCGTTGGATTTTGTCAAAGACACCTAGGTGGCTAGAAGGAGCACCTGACCAGATATGGCAGCAATATTCAATGCACGGGCGGATGGTAGATTTGTGTATGTGCAGGATTGTTTCGGACGGGAAAAATTTCCTGGCCCTACACGGAGAACCGACTTTCTTAGCAGCGGATTTAGCTATGGATTCTATATAGTTATTCCACTTAAGGTCTGATGTGAGAGTTAATCCGAGGAGGCGCAGTGTTTTACTTTCAGGGAGAGAAGCCTGATCCATGTTAATGGGCGGGAGGAACGATTGACTCTGGTTAATAGATAGCAGCTTCGTTTTGGAAGAATTAAAATTTACGAGCCTTTTGTTACCCCAGTCCACCCCGGCAGATTTTTGATCGAAACGAGATAGGTTAGATTAGGTTTTATTTTTATTGTTAGTCTACCTATAACTAGCGATTGTATGTTATCTTTTCATTTATTTTGGCTCTCTTTTTCTTTACTTTTATTCCCCAGTTTCTGTTAGGTGACGCAGGATTCCTTTCAAATTAATTTTTTGTTTTCATATTTGATATTTGTTACTCTTTAATGAGTGCGTGGTGGTGTTTTTCTTTTGTTTGTTTTTTTTTATCGTTATCATCATCATGATATATTTCCAACATGTTAAATGTTATTTCTGCCACAGATAGATTGCTAGGCTCCTAATACTAACAGCATTTTACTTTTTCTTTTTGTAAACATTTATCAAAATATGCAAATATCACATGTCAAACGTAAATATTATTAATATCACTTCACGCACTGATCTTGGGAAAGTCATGAATTCACCCTCCTCTGTGGGTTAAATAGCAGGACAAACTGCGTTGTTTTGCCTTGAGTGACAGCCAGTTTATAAGATGGAAAACTCTGATTTCAAACCTGAGGAGGGATTTTGGATATGTTCTATAGGGCGGCCACTGAAAAACTGAAGGGTTTGAAAAAGTCATAAAGTTTTCAGTCTTTTTATATTTTCTTTTAATTTTTAAGTAGAGAGGTGTAAAGCATCCCTTGGAAATTAAAATGGCTACGTATTATATCCAGCAACGAGTAAAACGCCTTGTGTTTTTCTATTCCCGTGAAAGAACAATTATTCAAACTAGAGAAAATACCAACAACATTGTAATGTCAGAGTATCTCCTAGCGATAACATGATCAGGAACCTAATCGATCAGTTTGAAAGAACTGGATCAGACGGCGATCTCCCAGGAAGAGATCCTAAGCGCACTAACGCAAGGGTGGAAGCTGTTGGGCAGTGTCCTTGAGGACCTATCAGCTTCTACCCGTCCTCGCTCTACTCAACTAGGCATCTCCAGGACATCGCTTCAGGATTTCAAAATGTTTCAATACAAGATTCAAATGGTCCAAACTTTACTACCCCAAGATATTCAGCAGCACTTTATATAATTCAATCTGTCAGTATGACTGGTTTTACACGGGCCTTCAGCACTATAATAAAAACATGTGTTGGTATACTAGTAGTTCAGTTCAAGAACTGAAGTTTTGGGTCATTTTTATTTATTTATTGTGGTACCGCATGTCCTCACGTGACTACGCGAAATGTTAAGAGCCAATACAGGATATTAAACAAAAATTAAACCGATGATATTGTAACAAAAATCATGCTTGAAAATGGCTAAATTGAAAATGGGACAAATCTATTATGCCACGGCCAAGGTATTGCCGATTGTCACACTGAGGTAATTAATTCCTACTAGATTCGAAATTTAGTTTATATATATATATATATATATAAAACACTTTTCAATATCAAATACTGACGAAGGCTGGCTGTACATATATATTATATATATCCAAGTGAATAAGGAACGAAGAAAAATTTACAACGCTCAAAATATTAATTTAATTTTAAAATTACCCACTAGAATTATCAACCCAACAAAACCAGAGATCGGTAGAATTAGTAAGGTAATACTAGAAAGAGTTAACCGACAAATAAAAGAAAACAACTCACTCATACAATGGAGGGGTACATTAAAGGTAATCGACTGGTTTGAGAACTTTGAAGAAAAAAAATGCTACTTTCCTACAATTCGACATCGTGGACTTTTACCCATCTGTATCTGAGAGCCTCTTCAATCTGGCCCTGGAATTCGAGGAATTTTATACGGACATCTCAAAAGATGAAATCAAAATAATCTTGAACTGCAGAAAATCAGTTCTCATCCACAACAACAGTGGACCAAAAACTCAACGGATAATTTTGATTTATCTATGGGAGCTCTGGATTCTGCAGAATCTTCGGATCTAGTCGGATTATTTCTCTTGTACAACC
The DNA here is from genome assembly GCA_037127315.1 of Ascarosepion bandense. NCBI lineage: Eukaryota > Metazoa > Mollusca > Cephalopoda > Sepiida > Sepiidae > Ascarosepion > Ascarosepion bandense. The sequence goes on along the minus strand of JBBBDQ010001840.1, from coordinate 3,636,401 downwards.
TCGCGGCGTATAAAGAAATCGACATTAAAAATAAAGGACTTTATAGAGATGACGGACTCCTGATAGTAAATAAATCAACTAAGGTTGATAGACTTACAAAATTAATTCATAGAGTTTATAAATCTTTTGGTCTTCGCATGGTAATTAACCCTAATATAAAACAAGTTTACTTCTTAGACATAACATTAAACTAAGTCTCTAATACTTTTCAACCTTACATGAAAAATAATGCTAACCCAATCTATATAAACCCCAACTCTATTCACCCACCGTCCGTTATCAATATATTTCATCATCAGTTGAACGCCGCATAAGCATACACTCCTCAAATAAAAAAATATTCGATAAGAACAAAACAATTTATGGTAAAATTCTTAGAGACAGCGGCTATCAATCCTCCAATATTACCTTCGTGGAAAAATTTAGTAGCCCAAAAAGAAAAAATAGAAACAGGAAAATCGTCCATTTAATCAATTAGTTAATTTTAAACTGGGACATAAATTTAAGCTAATAGATAAATATTTCCCAAAAATAACCCTTTAAGCAAAATTTTCAATAGGAACGCAGTTATAGCTGCTCCAACAATTTAGAAATTATAAGTAAATTACATAACAATAAAATAATGAAATCATACAACAAAAATAACTCATGTCAGTTTGACCCATAATAATAGCTTTTGTAATTGTAGAAACTCGAACCAATGCCCCATACCTAATAAATGCTTAACAAAATCCCTGGTATATATGTTCGATTTCATCCATGGAGAATCCTAAGGATGCTAAAATTTATGTCGGCAACACAATGAACATTTTTTAAAAAGCGCTTTTAGAATCACCTCTCATCCTTCAATAACAAGGACAAACAAAATGACATCACTTTCTAAATACACAGCTCAAAGAAATTAGAGGGATACTTTTTAATCAGAGTATAGCAACCTATTAGAACTTTTGGGATATTGATCTGGTCAGTTAAGTAGCAGAGGGGGTTGTTAATCAGTTTCAGCTGCTTTGTTGTTAATGAAATCAACAACAGGTGCTTCAGAGGGGCAACAATGAGACACCCCCCCCCAAACAGGAATGGTTGAGGCCACTGATATTTATTTTCCCTTCTCATCTCTTTTGGTTGATTTTTTACTGACTGACTTTCTACTGCTGTAGTTTTTCATTTGTCTTGGATCAACATCTCTGTTGATAGCATGGTGCGGTACCTGGACGCTACAAAGGTTGCACAAGTAATGCAACTCCTCTAGGATGACACATCAATACGTGCCGTTGCTCAAGAGCATGGAGGAGATTCCAGGAGACAGGTAATTATTCCAGGAGAGCTGGACTGGACCGTAGAAGATCCTTAAACCCGCAGCAGGATCGGTAGCTGCGCCTTTGTGCAAGGAGGAACAGGATGAGCACTGCCAGAGCCCTACAAAATTAACTCCAGTAGACCAGTGGTGTTAATGTTTCTGACCAAACAATCAGAAACAGGCTCCATGAGGGTGGCCTGAGGCACGACCTCCTCTATATTAACCAAGGTCTGTCCTATGATTAAAGTTGACTTGCTGACGTCACACTTAGTAGAGTTCTGTTTTATACGGAGTCCATTAGCGTTGACTTATTTTCAGAACCAAACGTGCCTTCCTCTTGCAAAGGGTATTATAAAAATGGACCGAAAGTTCATTGTTTTTCGTTTCCAAAAAATAAACATTTATTTGATAAATGGAAACATGCCATTAAAAAGGAGAATTTTACCCCAAGTCCATTTAGCAAAGTAAGTAGTACAAAATTTTATCACCATTTTATCAGTCGCTAAAATCAAAATTTGCTAAAAAATTAGTTTTGCCGTAGCACAAGAAAGAAAGCACTTTATCTTTTAAATTAATACAATAAAATAAGATTATTTTTATTTCTTTGAATAAAATTGAAAAAAAAAATTTAAATACGGCTATTCGTTCGTAAGTTTTTTGTTTTTTTTTTTCGAAATGTTTTAAAACTTAAACTGAAGCTGAAAAAAAGTTGTTAAAAAAGTTATTTTCTAAAAGTATTTGAATTAATATTCTATTGATATTTTGTTTAAGAAAATAGTGTTTTCTTTTCAATGAAATGTTTGAAAATTCTTAGAAAACGAAAGTAAAAACTTAACTTTTCTATACTTCTTGCAACTTTATGAATCATTTTTAAACATGAAAAAATATTCCTGAATTAATTTTTTTTATTCTTTTTCTTGTATTAACAAAAACTACAAAATTTATCTTATAGTCAATTTTAAAAGAATTTGTTTTATTTTTAAGGTTTTTTTTTATTTGAAAACTCCGTGAAATTTTGTTACAAAAGTCAAGTCACTATTACCGAAAATTTAAACTTGAAAATGATGATTTAAACTTTGATTTTTTGTTTTTTTTTTAAACCTATTATTTCTGACTGTTTTGAATTTATTTGAAACATAAAGGCCTAAATCACACCACACTTAATTATAAAACCTAATTTTTAAAATATTTAATTTTTAGAAAATATTTAGCACAAAATGAACACCCTCAAAATATCTTCCAAACATTTTTTCCTATTTTTGATAATTTGAAAGTTAATTATCGATATTAATCCATGGAAAAAAAATTGGAAATAAAATTTTAGAATTTTAACTGAAGAATTCTTTAGGGTTTTTTAATCCTTAAAAAATTAATAAGTAAAACATTAACCAAAAAAGACTTTTGCAAAAAAATGATTTTTTTTATAAACAGTTTAACATCATAAATGAAATAGAAACATTAATTTTTACTTTTTTTTTTCATTTTTTACTATTAAAATATCTTAAAAATGTAATTTAATTACCAAATATCCTAGAATTTTTTAAGACGAATGAACGAAAAGTTTTGTCTTTAAAACTGTTTATTTACAAACACGACCGATAGTCAGTAGTCAACATTCAACAATGATGTTTATATTTTCTTATTAATTATTGTTTTTCTTAATTTTATTTAAAATTAATAAAACCAGCATAAATCAAAACATGTCTCTTTTTTTCTTGTTACATTTTTAAAAGTTTTAAAATCTTTATTAAAAAAAAACGACTTTGTGATTATTAACATCATTGTCATGAAGACACCTACGCTGATTCATGGCTCTACTACCGTGACATCACATTTCATTTGCTTAGACCTTGGTTAATATAGGAGGTCATGCCTGAGGGCCCGACGTCCTGTAGGCTGCTCTGTGCCGAGGCCGTCGCTATATTAACCAAGGCCTCAGCAAATGAAATGTGACGTCACGGTAGTAGTCATGAATCGTAGCCGTAGCGTAGCCGTCTTCGAGACAATGTTGATAATCACAAAGTCTTTATTTTTTAATAAAGATTTTAAAACTTTTTAAAATGTAACAAGAAAAAAAGACACATGTTTTGATTTATGCTGGTTTTATTAATTTTAAATAAAATAAAGAAAACAATAAGAAAATATAAACATCATTGTTGACTACTGACTGTCGGTCGTGTTTGTAAATAAACAGTTTTAAAGACAAAACTTGTCGTCTATTAGTCTAAATTCTAAAAATTTAACAAACACTGCTTAAATTTTCATATTTTTAATTTAATTATGAAAAATCACAATCACTTTTGTTTCAATTGCAAGAATTTTTAAATCAGAATCACTCAAATATAGCAATCAAGAAACCATTAGAATTTTAGGAACAAACAAGAAGCAACAATAAATAAGCAAATTAATTAAAATATTTAAAAATGCAACAATTTAAATTCAAGCAAATTAATTCAAACTAAATAAGTTTAAGTTACTGTTTTTTTAAAAATCAAACTTATAAAAGTTTTTTTATGTCTCAAAATTCAGCTGAATGTTTGAAGTTTTCTTTTTTTACTTAACTTCTTACAAGTAATATTATCATTTTCCTTGCTACAAAAATTATTTAATAATGCATTAGAAGAGCTCCAGATAATCATTGTTTTCTAGTTTTTCAATACTATGACCTTCACCACATGAGTCAACATGAAAAAGAAGTTCATCATTAGCCAAAACATCCAATGTTATGTACATAGACAATTTTCTTTGATTCATTGAATGAAGAAAAGAAGGATTCTTTACAAGTTTATTAATAACAATATAATTGTATAGTACTAAATTTGTTGTTACATCATTGGGATATATAACAGAGAACCTCTATTAATTCCTTGAAAATAACTGTTTATATCAGGTAGCATATCATCTCTTCCTGATACTTAAACTTTTACAACTATAACATTTCATTTTTTTTAAAAACGGCATAACAGCAATAACCTGCTAAATATATTATAATAGGCAGGACTTTGCACTGATGAACATCATTATCAGTTACATCTATGTTAAATTTATAAACATCTAAATTTTGTTCCTCTGTCATTTCATTCCAATTCACCTCTTGTAAATTCTTCAAATTAATACTTTGATTATTAAAAGGCAGGTTAAGTTTTAAAACAGACAACATTCTTAGTTTTTTTTTTTTTTTTTCGCATTCAAATAATTGACGGATAGAGATATTATATTGATCACCACTAAGTTGTCGATACTGGCCAAATCTTGCTTCCAGATGATCAGTTTGAAATTTTCCAGGTAATATATACAACATTTTCAGTTCTTCTGTACAATATTGTGTTAGTTCTAAAATGGCATAAGTGGTATGGTGTAAATCAGTAAAAGTTTCCTTTGTTAATTTACCACTTTTTCCAGGAATGCTATTCCAAGATTCCAACCAGTTACAAAATATTGTTAAAAATGCATAATTTTCTTCATTTAATTTTAATGGATTGCAATATTTATTTTGAAGATTCCAACCTTTAACTGGTGTTTTCACATTCATTATATTCCACCAAATAAAAAATATGTTTATAAATTCCGCAACTTCAGCAAAATTGGGCAAACATTTTTCTTTTCCTAAAGTTAGCAATCCCTGAATAGTATATTCATTAAATATTTGTAATACTAAATTAACATTTGGCCTTTCAAGATTACTAGGAGAAAGTGTCTTGGCAGTCATTTTGTAACAATGTTTCAGAAGTGATTGCGATTCCAGGGCATGAAGTTTGTGTAAGGTACAAAATGGAGCACTTTGGACATTATCTAATTCATGATTTCCAATGAAACAAAACTTTGGAAATATCATGCATTTACTTGCATCTTTTTGACCAAGCCAGTTGTTTCTGATACATTTTAAAATATGGACTGAGTCAAATATGAAGAAAAGAGGTCTAGACTTCAGAACTGGGTGTGGATATACAATCGAAAGTTTTGCTAGGGAACAAAATAAAGACATAGCTTTTTTATTTATTGCATTGTTATCCATTATTACACACAATACTTTAAAGCCTATTTCTTCCAACCCAATTAAGCGTTTAATTATGTTGAATAAATTTTCTGCTTTAAGACATTTAGTCGGCATTATATGTATAACATCCTTATAATTCGATAACACACTACTAAGCATAAAAGCAAATGCACTTGTTGCTGCCTCATCGGTGTTATTGGCTAAGCCAACAACATTGCCACCTTTAAATCAAAATAAGGTTTTAGATGAATTTCATCAACAAGTAAAGATACTGTGATATCTTTCTGAGCAAGTAACTTGAACTTATTTTTTATATACATTAGAAAATTATGTTGCTCAACAACAGGATTCATAGAGGGTGATAGGGTAAGTCTTCTAATGGTTGAATAGCTTGGTAAAATTACATTTTTTGAATCTCTGAACAGTCTGTATCCAGTAGGAGAACAGTTATATAATAATGAAGAAAATATCATTTCTGTTGAATAATTGAACTTATTTAGTGTCATTAGGTTTATTTGTTCATATATAAATTTAATTGCACTATATTTATTTGACTCCTCTTGCAATAATAACAGAAATGACATGATCAATTTTAATATTGAAATAACATTTTGCGGTTTGCTTTGTTGTTCTTCTATGTCCATTTTTTGAATGTTTGAAATCAAAATTTCAAAAATATTCACATCAGTTACAAAGTTAGGAATCTTATACTCCCCTATTCTGTGAATTTCCACATCATTACAGAACACATGTGCTGCAAAATCTGAATCAATTACAATAGACAGGGTCATTTTAGGATATGGAGACTGGATGATATGACAAATAAGTTTATCCTGTTTCCTAATAATGGTTCAATCATTTCTGTCGATAAAATTTAATTTATCTTCCATATCATTAATGTTATGGAACATTTTTTGTTTTTGTATGCTAGGTCATCTGCAATACTTTGATCTAAAGCTCTTTTCAGGTCAAAATTTTCCCTTTGATTTTTCTTGGAGTTTGGTGATTTTCTAAAGGAGGTCGAGGAAGATAAATAGGAGGGACAGTTTGGAAGAATCCTAGGTATATAGCACCATCATAAAGATATGGTCTTTCAAGTTTAACTGTAATAGTTTTACCCGTTTTTTTATCAAATGCTGACGATTCTCTTTTTATGTCTTCAGGTCGAAAATGAAGTTCGCATACTTGAAAAATATTTTCAAAAGAAAGCACAACATATTTTAAATCTTAATTGTTAAACGAATGAATGACTCGCTAAGGATAAAAAAAAGTCATCAGGGTTAAGTAGAATAAAGAAATATGCCTATCAAAAACTCATGAATTAATTTTTCGTTTTTTTTTTTTGTTTGTTTTTGTTATTGCATATCAACTATTTTAGGTCCTTTAATGCCGAATTGTCAATACACAGTTTTTGAATAACATCGGCAGTGAAAGCATTAATCCATAGCTGAAGGGAATATGAGAATTATTTATACCTTTTCCAAGGATATTGTGAAGATATGAGTTGTCCCCCTTAGACAGGCCCTCTCCAATAAAAAAGAAAAAAAGATAGGGACTTCCTTTTCCCCATTTTGATTCCTGAATAAACGGCCCAGCTACATGGCTGTGTTTAATCCAGCTCCCGTGTTCTGTGTTTTCGGTATCTTTATAAAAGACAACATCATACATTATTAAATGGTGGCAGCGGTAAAACCAACAATGGAACACGCAACACGACTATAAACTGACACAAGAAGAAATTTATTAATGAGAGCCCAAAAAAAAAAAAAACGCACATGTGCACACTAGAAGACGCCATCTTGGATGTTCCTGAGAAAACCGTAAGTTGTCGAATTCATTCTCCCATTCTCTTTCACTCCCGTATATTGTTGCAAAATGACGTCCAGTCACTCAATGGAACCGCACATGCACTGGGAAACAAATAATTTGGTGGAATCCTTCAAATTTTTTAAGCAGCAATGCGCGTTATTTGTCTCCGTAAGAGCTATTGAGGAAAGTAAACAAGTGGACCACATTCTGCTGCTGGCAGGCACGGAAGGCCTGAGAAGATACAACTCTTGGTTATTCGCCAACGAAGCGGACAAACGAAATCCGGCGGTGATTTGGGAAAAATTCTTAGAACAAATAGAGCCCCAAACTAATTTCCGAATTGCCCGCTTCACCCTACAAAAATACGCACAGTCCGACACTGAGAGTATCGATGACTTTCTCGCAAGGTGCAGGCTTCAGGCACAGAAATGCAAGTTCAGAGACGAGCTCGAGCTTGAGGAAAGAATTACCGAACAAATAATTATAGGAACCCGTTTCCCAGAATTACAAAAGAAACTACTGAGCAAGAACGAGCCCGTACCACTGCCAGATGTGCTCAACACGTGTAGAAGCTATGAAGCTTCAATCAGCCATATGGAGAAGATAAATGAGCTAAAAAAAGAGGAAAGCCACATAAGCGCCATAAAACACAAGACTGTAAGTTTCGACGTCTGTGGTAGATGTGGTCGTCAACACAAGCCAGGAAATTGTCCTGCACGAGGCAGTACTTGTTCTGCATGTGGTCGGAAGAACCATTGGGCCAAAGTGTGTCAGACACAGACATACAGAAAGAACACGAACAGGCAGCAAACCAAGCGCAAAAAAGCCATGCTGAGCAACCGGGACATAAACATGAGCCTGTTGTGTCTCCGATCCACCCCAATAGACCACATTATTCCATCCCCGGGAGAATTACTGTTCAATCGCAAACTAGTCAGCAACCTCCCCGCCAAATGCACCATATGCCAAGAGCTGCAAAAATCTCAAACCGCAGAAACCCTCATGCCACACGAGATCCCTGTGCGACCATGGCAAATCCTAGCGACTGACATTTTCAACCTCAATGGAGTTAATTATCTTCTAATTGTGGATTACTATTCGAAGTACCCCTTCATCCGCAAACTCAAAGAATTCTCTAGCAAGGAAGTTATCGGTTTTATCAAGCAAATATTTGCTGAGCAAGGAGTCCCAGAAAGGCTTATCAGCGATAACTGTTCTCATTATAACTCCCAGCATTTCAAAGACTTCGTAAGAGCATGGGACTTTGAGCACATCACCTCCTCTCCCAGATACCCACAATCCAACGGCATGGCAGAACGCTGTGTTCAGACCGTCAAAGCGGCTATGAAAAAAGGCATGCTGAGCAACCGGGACATAAACATGAGCCTGTTGTGTCTCCGATCCACCCCAATAGACCACATTATTCCATCCCCGGGAGAATTGCTGTTCAATCGCAAACTAGTCAGCAACCTCCCCGCCAAATGCACCAACCAAAACGTCCGGAGGGAGGAAATCCAGAATCAACTACTCCAAAGACAGTTGTCACAGAAAAGGCACCATGACATACACGCCAAGGACCTCCCTGATCTTAGCACAAGACAACAAGTGCGCATTCAAGACCAAGACTCAAGAAGATGGACCCCAGCCATCGTCAAACAGGCCTGTGCTGAACCGCGTTCATACATCGTCGAAACGCCGTCAGGGCAGAGTCTCCGCAGAAACCGCAGGCACCTCAAGGAAGTTGCCCACACACCCAACACCACATCAATACCAGACGTGCACCCTGAGGAAACCCCCAGCACCAACACAAGCATCTGCGCACCGCCTATGGAAGCGCAGAGCCCTGCACATGCAACACAAACCAATACGAGTAGACTAGAAACTACTACAAAATCAGGTCGTGTTATCAAACCACCCAAAAGATACAACTTGTAAGAAACTGTTAGAAAAAACTCCTTATGGTAAAAGAGGGATGTGAAGATATGAGTTGTCCCCCTTAGACAGGCCCTCTCCAATAAAAAGAAAAAAAGATAGGGACTTCCTTTTCCCCATTTTGATTCCTGAATAAACGGCCCAGCTACATGGCTGTGTTTAATCCAGCTCCCGTGTTCTGTGTTTTCGGTATCTTTATAAAAGACAACATCATACATTAAAGATATTAGTCCAAATGTGAACGTTAAACGGAAAGACTGGAATTCGAAATTTCGTATTACGATTCCAAAGTCCGCCTATTCACTGAATCAAGTGAATTTCCCTATTTTAATTTAAGTTAAAATATATATTCATTTATTAGAAAAACAATATTTAATGAATATAATCAGCAAAAAAATGCTTTAGTAGTAATAGTTTTGTAACTTTGTTACAGCGGATAAAAAGAATTATGAATCGAACGAATTAATGATAGGATAGCTAAATCTGAAATAGATTTTTAAAAAGTCTTGAGAACTTTTAAATCCAATAGATTTAAGAATATCAAATGTCTTTAGGGAAATTCTGCTAAAGAATAACGGAGTTCGAATTTTAAAATGAAATTTTGACATATTTTGAATCCATTGTTTACTGGATGAAATAAAGATATTTTTTTTACCTTTCAAAAAAGATACACTTAAAAAATTCTAGGATATTTGGTAATTAAATTACATTTTTAAAATATTTTAATAGTAAAAAAATGAAAAAGAAAGTAAAATTAATGTTTTTATTTCAATTTCATTTATGATGTTAAACTGTATAAAAAAATCATGTTTTTGCAAAACTCTTTTTTGGTTAATGTTTTAATTTTTAAGGATTAAAAAACCCTAAACCAACTATAAAAGAATTCTTCAGTTAAAATTCTAATTTTTTTATTTCCAATTTTTTTCTCTGGATTAATATCGATAGTTAACTTTGAAATTATCAAAAATAGGAAAAAAATGTTTGGAAAATATATTTTGAGGGTGTTCCATTTTGTGCTAAATATTTTCTAAAAAATAAATATTTTTTAGGTTTTAAAATTCAAGTGTGGTGTGATTTAGGCCTTTATGTTTCAAATAAATTCAAAACTTAGTCAGAAATAATAGGTTTAAACAAAGTTTAAATCATCATTTTCCAGTTTAAGCTTTCGGTAATAGTGACTTGTTTTTTTTTGTAACATAATTTCACGGAGTTTTCAAATAGAAAACCTTAAAAATAAAACAAATTCTTTTAAAATTGACTATAAGATAAATTTTGTAGTTTTTGCTAATAAAAAAAGAATTAAAAAAAATTTAATTCAGGAATATTTTTTCATGTTTAAAAATGATTCATAAAGTTGCAAGAAGTATAGAAAAGTTTTTACTTTCGTTTTCTAAGAATTTTTAAACATTTTATTGAAAAGAAAACACTATTTTCTGAAATAAAATATCAATGAATAAACTATTAATTCAAATACTTTTAGAAAATATGATTGTAAATGTTTAACAACTTTTTTCGGCTTCAGTTTAAATTTTAAAACATTTCGAAAAAAAAAACTTACGAACGAATAGCCGTATTTATTTTTTTTTTTTTTTTTTCAGATATTTTTTATTTCAATTGTATTCAAAGAAATAAAAATATCTTAATTTTTTGTATTAATTTAAAAGATATAAACAAAGTGCTTTCTTTCTTCTTCTTGTGCTACGGCAAAACTAATTTTTTAGCAAATTTTGATTTTAGCGACTGTTGAAATAAATGGTGATAAAATTTTAACTACTTACTTTGCTAAATGGACTTGGGGTAAAATTCTCCCTTTTAATGGCATGTTTCCATTTATCAAATAAATGTTTATTTTTTGGAAACGAAAAACAATGAACTTTCGGTCCATTTTTATAATTCCCTTTACATTGTGGTACCACACAAGAAAGAAGGCATATTTGGTTCTGAAAATAAGTCAACGCTAACGGACTCCGTATAAAACAGAAACTCTACTAAGTGTGACGTCAGCACGTCAACTTTAATCATAGGATAAGCCTTGGTTAATATAGCGACGGCCTCATCTGTGCTCACTGTCCAGGTTCAATCTGAGCACATGCGGCAGACGTCAAAGGGTCTTGAGATGCCATGGAGAACGTTATGCTGCCTGCAACATCATTCAGTATGACCGGTTTGGTGGTGGGTCAGTGATGGTCTGGGGATGCATATCTCTGGATGGACGCACAGACCTCTACAGGTTAGATAATAGCATACTGACTGCTATATCAGGATGAAATCTTTGGGCCAATTGTCAGAACCTACGCTGGTGCAGTGGGACCTGGGTACCACCTGTTCCACGACAGTGCCCGACCGCAGCGGCTAGAGTATGCAGGCAGTTCATGGAGGATGAAGGAATTGATACCATTGACTGGCCCTCGCGTTCACCTGACCTAAACCCAATAGAACACCTCTGGAACATTATGTTTAGGTCCATCCGGTACCGCCAGGTTGCCTCTCAGACTGTCCAGGAGCTCAGTGATGCCCTGGTTCAGATCTGGGAGGAAAGATATTAAAATTTTAAGCTAATGTTTCGAAAAAAAAAAAAAACTTTTCTAATTGATTTTGAAAATGAATGACAATAATACATCTCAGTTCAGTGGCATTATCATAGAGAGAGTTTTGCTATATTTTTCTATTTCCTTGTGTACGTTTGAGTTGATTTTCCAATCTAATATCACTTAGGGCTATTCCCAAGTTTCAGTAGATACGACTTGTTGCCAGAATTTAGAAAGTTAATAATAACTCTCTCTCTCTCAAATACTTTTATATGAGAGTAATTATTCAAGTACAGTGATTAACCTCCACTAATTCGCTGTAAAAAGAAAAAAAAAAAAAGCATAGCATGAAGAATAAAAAGGCCCCAAACCAAAAAGTTTTATCGTCAAAAATGTTTGTTATAAGAGGAAAGATCATCAGAGTATTTTATTTAATCCTAACACGTTTTTTTTTTTTTTCGTCAGCGTGTAACCAAATTGTTACCAGTTTATAATATTACGAAACTTTTTTTTTTAATTATTTATTTTGGTAAAAATATTTTTAAACATGTCATCCCCACCTATATAATTTCATGGAATTAAAATTCCGTTTCGAAAATGTATTTATTTAAATGCAGGGTTCCTTAGAGAATGTAATGTTGTTTGTTTTTAACAGGTAGCATTTTTTTTTTTTTTTTTTTTTTCCAGAAAAATTTGCTCCGAACAATAAAATAAAACTGACATTATTTAATTAGATAAGCTTTATATATATATATATATATATATATATAGGACATTCTTGTCTGAAGAAAACAAATTCGATGAATAATTAATTTTTACAAGAATTGTTTTCATTTAACTTTTAATTTATAAAAATAAAATTTCAATTTTTTTAATTCAAAGCCTTGTGACGGTTAGGTTATTAAGTGAAGACTATATTTATTAATCGAAAATTGAAAAGCTTTGAGGCAAAAGATTTTTTAAATAATTTGTGTATGTGTGTGCTTAGGGTGTTTTTTCAAGTATGACATTAAAAGGTCACGTTTTACGGTTTCCTTCCCTTAACAGTAAAAAAAAAAAAAAAAAAAAAAGTTTGGACAATTATGTCAATCCAAGTCAACCATACTTAGCTTGTCAACACTCACGGGTCAGAAAGATAAGATCTCCCTGATTAAGAAATAATTTCATGCCAAAAGCAAGTAATATTGGTTTCGAATCAGATTAATTTAACTTTAAATTTGCTAATTTCCCAAAAATAAGATGTATATTTTATTTTTGCAAGTTCTTTTTTTAAAAACCAAGAATCAATGTTTGTTTACAAACTTGTCAATCTGTTAAAATTGGCAAAAAAAAAAAGACCCTTTAAAAGTTGAAATTCCAATCAATATAATTTCTATTTGAAATACAACAGTATTTTGCTAAGTAGAAATACTAAATTTAATCATTTAGTTTTCAGTTAAAGTTCAAATGAAAGCCTCAAGAAAGCTTCTTTTTTTTTTTCCTGTTAAATTCACTTTAAACATTAGATATCGAAAATGAGTGGCGGTACCTAAATTAAAGCTAACGTGGTGCCATGCACAATGATTTTATTCCCCTATTTTGAAAATATGCTAGAAGTACTACGGTTAATTTAGAGATTTTTTTAAGTCATTAACGTGTATGGAGTTATCTGTTGCTCAACACATTTTCACTGTATAATTTCCAATCAATGTGATGCCAATGGAGAAGTCTTCGGTTATGTAGTTCATTGATATGAAAAAAAAAAAATAGATACTGTTGAAAATAAATATTTGCTGTAAAAAAATTAACCCCCCATTAGTTTACGAACTTATGCACCTACGCAAATAGAAAAGGCATTTCCAAAAGTGTATATTCATTATTTTCAGTAAAACTCTACAAGTGTTATCTATAGATATTAATGACAAAGGCTGTTACAAATTCTTGTAGAGAATCAATGTTAGTAGTATCTATCCATTTTGGTTTGATACAATTTTCCGCAATGAAAGCAAAATATCGACACCCCTAGAGGGAAGAAACAATCGGAGAATTATCAGGTTCAAGCGAAATTTTCAGGACTTATTCATTAGTGAATGAATGAATTTTACTGAATTATATCAACTTATTGAAACTTTGTCTGTGTGTGTGTGTGTGTGTGTGTGTGTGTGTGTGTGTGTGTGTGTCCGTTACCTATAGACTCCGAAACGGCTGAACCAATTTTCTTGAAAAATTTACAGTTGTACTATAAGTGTCTGCGAGTGTTCTTAGCTATGTTTTGCGTCGAGATACCCCCGATAAACATCGTAAATCGAAAAAATCGGATTATAGAAGGAGTAGTCCGATTTTAATCAATTTGATACACTCATAGACAAAGACATAAAAAACGATATGCAGAAGTAAGTTTCAAGGTTGCAGTTCTGACAATAGTGCAGAAAATCGATAATATATATATATATATATATATAAAAGGCAAGATGTTTGTGTCTGTTTATCTGCCTGTATGTGTATTTTTTTTTTTCTTCTTTTAGTTTTTGCTTCGGGTTTGGCTCTAAGTAGGTATAATTGTAGTTCTTAGTCTCAGCCATGACACCATTTAACTCAGGCCTTATTTAGCCTTCAAAATTCAGTTTACGATGAGAAAAACTGATTTGATATCGATACCAGGAAATCACAATTTGACTGAGCTCCAGGACCATGGATTAGTTTTAAAGCTTTCATTACACCCGGGCAACGCCGGGCTATACTGCTAGTTTAATATAAAACTTGGGAAAATATTAGATTTCATACCCTCTTTTCGATATTGCGCGTATCTTTTTAATTTGGAACACGGGGTTGTTTACAGTAGGTACTTCTATTCATTTTCGATATTTAAACATTAAATTGAGTTCTTAAAATAAGTTTCAATTGAAAGCTAAATGATTAAATTTACTATTTTCAGTAAACAAAATACTCTAGTGTATTTCAAACAGAAATTATATTGATTGGAATTTAAAATTTTTCAATTTTCTTTTTTAATCTTTCAATTTTTCGGCCATTTTTGAATGATTGTCACATTTGTAAACAGGTTAATTCTCGGTTTTAAAAAATCTTGCAAAAATAAAATATACGTCTGTGACACATTAAATTTGCTAAATTTTCAAAAATAATGTTAAATCTGATTTACGCAAGTATTGCTTAGTTTTATTTCATGCTATAAATATTTCTTAGACACAGAGTTCAACTTTCTGACCTTTCTACCGTATGTGTTGAAAAACGCAAGATAAATGTATGGCTACCACAAGTGACATATTTGTACGTTTTTTCCTGTAAGGGGAAGAAACTCTTAAACACATGACCTTTTAATTTACATCGAAGTTACCATACAAACAAAAAACTTGAAATACACACACAATTTTTTTTTTTTAATTTTAAAAATAGAAAGGCCTGATTTGTATTAAACTTTTTAATTTTCGATTAGTGAATGTAATCTTCGCTTAAGTTTTTAAACTGACCCCAACAAACCTTCAAAGTATTTTTAAAATATTTTTGATACTTTATAAATTATAATTATGAAATTTCAAAAGATTTTTTTTTAATCGAAAAAAATTTTATTCTTCAAACTATAATGTCGTTCATTTATATTTAAGCAATTCAAAGCTTATTAAATTAATGTCATAGTTATATTGTATTATTATTGGGTGCAAATTTTTGGAAATAAAGGCAAAATTTTTTAAAATTATTGGGGAATGTAAATAATCTATTGAGTCCTGCATTTAAAACCAATTATCGCAACAAGATTTAATTTCTTAAAATTTCATGAATTTACGGGGAGTGGGGTAACAGATATAAAATATATTTTTTTTACCAGATTTTTTTTTTTTGTTATTATTATTTCATTCATTTGTGAATAATAAGTCCTGAAAGTTTCATTAAAATCCGACAATTATTTGATTTTAATGGGTTTGTCACTGGAAATCTCCATTGTAAACTCGTAACGATTTGGTTACCCGCTAACTAAAATCGAAATAAGATGTTCTAAATTTTATTTTAAAAAAACGTGTAGAAGGAATTTAAAATTTTTAAAGAATAATCAAAAACTCCTCTGATCTTTTCTCTTAATAATAATATAAACATCTTGATGGAAAAAGTTCGTTTTTATTCTGTTTCGGACCTTTTTTTTTTTATTCATACTATGCTGTTTTTTTTTTTAAATAAATGTTAATGATTTAGTGGAGGAACCTATAAAGTTTACACACAGTTAAAGAAATCCTTGAAGATATTTCAGTTTTAAAAAAAAAGTTCTAGAATGAAAAAAAAATTTTTAAAAATACGATCCGCATCTTGCTAGAAACAATTCAATTTCAATAAAACAAACATTTTTTCAGACTTGGTGATAATAAAACGCGATTTTTTTTTTTTTTTTTTTGATACGGCAGAAAAAAAAAACGAAGCTTAATATTTTTTTAAAAAGTTGTAATTTTTCAGTGCATTTTGAAAATACCGTTGCTGTTCGTCAAGAGGTTTTTTTTTTTTTTTTTTTAGAGAGCCTGTGGCGGTATCGAGTCAACAAAAATTTGGTCCTACAGGAAGATGTTGAGGATACCATGAGCCTAACATATGAGCAAAAACGAGGTTTTAAAGAGAATGTAAACAAAAAGGAAACTTGTACTTAACATCAGAAAATTTCTGAGCCACGTGTAATAAGGAAGAAGGGCTTGGAAAATCTGATAGTCACGGGACAGATAAAGAAAGGAAAGCAGCGCATAACATACTTGATGGGCTTTAGTAAATGGATGGCTAACCAGGGATTTGAAGAAATAGAACAAAACTTATTAAGGGCTACAAGGGACAGGAGGATGTGGAGGGCCATGATCGCCTACGTCCTGAAGAGACAGCACATAAAAGAAATTAATTATAGATACCCATTTTTAAAAAAGGTTTTACATAAAAGGGAGGTAATTATGTGAACATTTCTCTTAAGTTTATTGTACACATGCGCAGTGAAAAATCGTCTGCTTCAGTCAATTTTGAACGAGATAGTAAATTTAAAATCATGCTTAAAAGGATAAACAGCATAATAATGAAGAGAAGCATCCTTTTAGCAGGTAGGCCAGTAATTATAAAAATTACTCCTCAAACAATTATTTCTTTTAATTTGGGGAAAGTACGTACAAACAAAAAATATTAAATAATTAATGTGGGGCCACCTTTTTGATTTATTTACAACATCAGAAAAAAATTTAAGTTAATTTCAGAGAAAGCACGTTAGGTACCGCCATTAAATCGCAAAACAAAAAATAAAAAAAAGCATATGAATTTAAAACGAACTTTTCCATCAAAATGTTTATTATTAAGAGGAAAGATCAAAATTTTTTTATTTAAAATTTTTTAAAATCTCTTATGTTCGAAATTTTTGCAGAAAATTTTGTTTGGATTACAGTTAGCGTTGCAAAAAAATGTTACGACCGTTTACAATCGATCACGTAATTTTACGTATCTCACTTTTTTCGGTGACAAACTCATTAATTTGGAAATTCTCGCAAAAATCAAATGTCGGATTTTAATGAAAATTTCAGTACTGTTTCACAAATTAATGAAATTATTTTTGAAATTATTTTTTAAAAATTTTGGTGAAAAAAAATTTTTTTTTAACTGCTACCCTCACTCCACGTAAAATCCATGAAATTTTAATAGGCTGCAAATTATTTTTTTTTTGTTAAACGCAGAACTCATCGTCGGGAAATATAAATGATCTATTTATTTTTTTTTGCAGAATCCGAAAATCTTCTCCGAAGAGTAAAATAAAAAATGCAATAAAACTCTGACATGAATAAATAATAATTGACATTAGTCTGAAGAAAAAAAAATTCGATTACTAACTTAGTAAAAACTTTAACTTTTAAAAGAATTGTTTTCATTATTCATAAAGATTTTAAGTCTTTTAAAGAACTATCGCCCCCCCTCCCTCCACCCATTTTTTTTTTTTTAAATAGTTAATTGATGATTATATTGCCTATCAAAAATTGAAAAGCTTAATAAAAAATTTTCAAATAGATTTCAAAATAATTAAAAGAGCGTATTTATTTATACATTTTTTTTTTTTTTTTTTTTAAAGTATGAGGTTCCATAGGGGTCGTATCTATTTTAGAAGTTAAGTGTTTTGGATTCCCCTTACATGGAAAACGACAGAAAACGCACTTTGATTCTGATTCAAGACGTTTATAGAATTCAACAGCCTGTTTTGCAAAATATTTTAATTAAAAAAAAATAATTGTGAAATTCCCAATTTGTGGCGGTACCTAAAAAGATAATGAAAAATAAAAATTAATAAATGCCATAACATTTCATAAATTATTGAGTTACCTCTGCCGTTATTTTCATTGTTAATAATTTGTAAAAAATGTTTAAAATAAAGTTTTACATTATTTTAATTTTTACTTTTCATAAAACATCTTCAAACGTAAAGCTAAACTAAAACTGCTGAAAACTTAAATATTTAATTTTAACATAGACAAATCGTTTTTTGTTTTTTTAACTAAGATTTATACCGAATTCGTCTTCCATACTTTTGGCCGGATACTGTAGTGTAAATCATCAATTGTCGGTTGCTGATAGCTGTGATAACAACGCTACCGTAACTGAGAAATGCTTTTTGAAACACTTCAAGCAATAATTCTTGTTTCAAGTCAACTTAAAGTAATTCGAAGAAAATAACAGTGAGGTATATTTTTATTTTTGTAAGAATTGGCTCCCGTTTACAATTTATGAAAAATGGCGGTAAATTTGAAATCAAACCTTTTTAAATTTAGAAAATTTTTTATTCCGATCAATATAATTTCGGTTTAAAATACACCAGAGTATTTTGCTTACTGGAATTAGTAAATTTAATCCCTTGGCTTTCAATTAAAGCTAATTTTAAAGCTTGAAGATAACTTAAAATTTCAATTTAAATGTAGAAAATGACTGAAGGTACCTGGTTTTATAAGAATACCAGCACTACCACAGCAATTTCATACTCTTTAACTTGGTGCCACCCACCCAAAGTTTAAAAATTGAAAAATCTTTCTTGAAAATTTCATTTTAGTTTTAATTCTAAGCTAATAGATTAAATTTAATAATTCCTCTTTACTACTAATTTAACTACAAATTATTCCCAATAATCTGAATTTTTTTTTTAGGGGGGGGGTTAAAATACAATCGTTTTTTGCCTTCCTCTTTGAGTATAGTTTGTTTTTTTTTTTTTACACGAACTTAAAAAAATATGAAGTTTTATTCATTACTGTATAACATTTCAAAATTCAGCAGAAAGTTTTGTCTCCCCCCCCTTTTTTTTTCTTTTAACTATGCATACTAGGAAATTTATTTTGCACCAGATAAATTTCTAATAAAATCTTTACAAAAAATAAAAAGTTTATATAGGTTTTATGATACAGTGAGTGAGTTTTTCCAAGTTTGCTGAAATAAATTCAAAATTTTGTATTTTGGCATTCCACTTGATTAACAAAACAAAGAAGAGGGGGGGAAAAAAAAATCTTTAACATAGATAAATTAAACAGGACACAAAGTTTAATATCATAAGAGTTTATTCATAGAGCATTAAACTTGACACCAATGAATAACAATTGTATGAGATATTGTAATCATTACTTTGGTGAGACATGAAAGACATCCGCTATACAGTAATTCTTAAATAGCAAAGTAAAGGAGACCTGCTCTCAGGCGGGCGGGCAGGCACGCACACACACACACACACACACACATCACATCATTTCAGTCAGTCATTAACTAAAACAGTAGGACAACCTAACTTCTGAAGATTAGACAATAGCAACAGAAATAAAGCATGAGAAAGGCCTACTACAAGTGAAATATCTGTTTTAGATATCTGAAAATTCTATATTTTAATAAGTGGAAATTAATTCAATTCTAATGTAAATTAAATGCTAAAGATTTAACACACATTTTTATATTATTAAAATTAAGTTATTGGAAAGCATTTTACATAAAACTTAATATTTATTAAAAAAAAAAAAAATGAAATTTCAATGAATATGAACAGTTTAAACTTAACATTACAAAAAGAAATATTTATTCAGTCCTTTGGAATGGGTCCCAAAATCAACATTGGTTATCTATTACAAATCACTGAATATACTTATTAGCAAAATTTGATTTCAATCTATCTTTACTGAGTTACATTATCAATAGAAGTAATTAAGGAATGAAAAATTGTGAATGAAGTTACTATTTTCTGTCATAACCACTCTTCTGTTAACGTAAAGGTGATTTTTGTATGGACTATAAATGCTCTCTGAACAGATCAGCTGAATATTAAGCATCATATGTACGGAATACAAACTAGAGTTCAATTTGTTTCCTGAGCAGATCATGATAAACAAGGAAAGAGGCAAGTATTTGGAACTGCTGCTTTTTGATATAATGTTGGAGATCATTGTTAGATGAAAGCAGATATAGTCTCAACTTTCTAGCATTCACCTAACAACTGCTAAGTGTTTCTTAAATTTATCTGCAAAATAATTATAAAAATTCACACAAAATATATACATGGATGGGGAATTTTGAAAAAGTAAAATAAGTGAGTGTTGATTTTGAGTAGAAATTGGTCAGAATAAAAGAGGCTATTTCAAAAGCAGTTTCAGGCAGGTGAGTATATATATATATATATATATAGATAGATAGATAGATCCACTCTTCTGAGTGAGTGTGTATATTATATATATATACACACACACACACAACCCAATGCCTGCCAATAGTTAAAAAATAAACACTCATTTGCATTACAGGTTCATTACTGAAAAAAAAGAAATAAATACAAATTCAATTGAAATATCATCAAATTGTCTTTTTGGAAAAAAAAAATATTATAGAAGTTTGCTTTTTTATTAAATTTTTTTAACAAAATATATGAAGTTACAAGACCTTTACTTTAAACTTTTTACAATTTTTTTTTTTTTTTTTTCTTCCAGTACTCAAGTGCATTGGTCACTAAATGTGCAAGGGTTCTCATAATGTGTACATAAATAATGGTATAAATTATTACTGCAATTGTTTTCTTTCAGTATTCCTTGGCTTTGGATCTTAAAATTGCTTTGCATACATGGCATTTGATATACTTATGATTGTAAGAAATAGTTATAGGTGGGAGTTGTTTGAAAAAAAAAAAATTCTCTTTAGGGTTTAATTTGTTTTCGATGTTTAGAGAAAAAGGGTTTTCTTTTTCCTCTCTGGATGAAATAGAATATACTGACAAAATACATATAACCAAATGTAAACATCGATAAAAGAAAATCCAGAGCACACTTAAAACAATAATTTGGGAGACTAAGACAGTACACTAGTGTACAAAACATAAGCCAAAAAAAATTAACATTTTAAATAATTAAAAACTCTTATTCTGACTAAATATTGTGCTCCAAATACAAGATAAATATGGATGAGAGATGGAGGGATTTAAATAAAATCAGCTTGGATGATGGAAGGAATATATAATAAATAGGGAAAGATCATATGAAATATGTAAGGAAAGTTTTAAAGATCACAATATAGATTTCATAAAGGGATTCACAAAAAAAAGGGGGGATTGTTGAACTGAATTAATCCCAACAAGGAATCAAACTCAGTAGGTAAGGAGATACACGGTAATGAGACTATTGAATAAAAACAAAAAGAATACTGGTATTGACATATGTAGGTACACATTTTAACAAAGAAAATGTTTTGTTATTTTTTTGGATAATATAAACAAAAAAAAAAAAAAATCAAATATGAAAATACTCTAAAATGCAGTCTGTCCTCTTTAGACATTGATAAGAATATCACACTATTGAAGATATTTAAAAACAGCACAGCCCAAATACTTAATGGAAGAATTATGCAAATATGTCTTTTTTTTTTTTATATGATCAATAGCTTTCACAAAACTAAATTTAAAGCTGTGCAATGTTGCCAGAAACTTCCTATGGTCATTAAAAAGAAAGAAACTATATATAAAATAACATTTCATAATGTTCCCTCCATTCTAATAAAATGTGACATACAGCATGTCAAATCCCAAAAATGCATAAATCAAAATGCCTACACATACAGATATAACAAGTGGTACAAAAAAGTGAGAAGAATGGGAGAGATAAATGCATATTGGCACATATTTAGATACACCCAAATGTGAGTGCAATGATAGCTATATGATTAAATGTAACACTGCAACCATGTACACAGGCTGACAACAGATCACAGTAGACAACATAAATAAGCTGAAACAAAATATTTGTTTAAGATATTTAGTGCTTGTACAAATAAGTTTTGGAAGTAAGAAAAGACAACTGGTTTTACAATGAAAAATATATCTAGAATTAAGTAGCCCCTTGAATGTCATAAGCCAACCATGAAAATAATGGCTATAAAAATAAAGAAAAGATTTAGCATAAATAAAAAAATGTTTTAGTTTCAAAATATTTTTCTTTCTAAAAAAAAAAAAAAAGTCATCAATCTCCACTTACAAACAAATTAGCACAGAACAATAATCTAGAGTAGGTACCGCCATTTTTTTTTTTTTTTGCTGAAAAAACAGCATATTAGTTACTGAAAATTAGTGAAGGTACCAAGTCTAGAGCTTTAAAAATATTTTCAACTATCTGAAATCTATTTCTCAGAGAAATACCTTAAGTAGACAATAGTTCTTAGAAAATACTTATTTTCAGTTCTTAACTAAAACACAGATGAATTATATATGTAAATTAATCTAGTGAGCCAACAAACCTACCAAGGTTTCACCTAAACGGATCTTCAGGGATGGTTTTTCGAAATGAGTATAGTGATAAGTTTGCATATATATATATATATATATATATATAGCAAAAATGTCACCAATTAAATAAGTTATTGGAAATGTTTAAATTGCAATACTTATAAATGCAATGAGAAAAACGTTTTTTAATGTGTCAACTATTTTTAAATAGTTACAATATATATCTGTAAATTACAATGAAAAATTTTAAATCTACAAAGGCACTAAGTTTGCAATATAAAGTGCTACAGAAATATTTAGATCAAGCAATAAGAATGTTACTTGAAAGACATCCTTAATCATAATTTGAGATTGGTATTATTTACAATCATGAACAATCACATGTTCTGCTGTATTTCCTGATAGAGTAAAAGTAATGAAGACTCATGAATCGTCTGTCATCTTAAAAAGTAAGACTAACTGAATAAGGGATATCTTCCCTCCTCCAAAAGGAAATAGGTTTTGCCTTGTTTTGTAAATTTAGAAAGACTGATGGATGGATGATTAAATAAATTAAACTGTTCAATAGAGGTAAAAATATTTAGGTAGATATTGCATATAAAATTTACATACACATACCTCTATTTCAAATATGTCTATATATATATATATATATATTGGTCTACTGTTTAATATTCCAGTTGCTAGGTAATTTTTTTTTTTATATTCCTTTTTCTTCTCTCTTTGCCTGTTTTTCCTTACATATATCTTGAACTTGATAGTAAGAAAATCATGTCACTAAGCATCATCATAGTCATAATGATGCAATCAGTATTTCTCTTAGTTGGCTTTAATTTCCTCCCTATTGCCATCACTGTATTGATGGCAGCAGCAACAATAACAACACAAAAAGGACAGAAATAAGTGAGAGGGACCAGGTGGAAGAACATGGTGCGGGACAAAAGTATGTGAGAGGGAGTAAGAATAAAAATTCTTAAACTTCGTTAAATAAAAAAAAAAGTCCTTTAATTCTTTTATGAACTTGTCCACTAAAATTAAGTTGTTGCTTTTCTTTAAATTTTTTTTTCTTTTATACAATTCTTTTCTTGTCAGAATTTTAAAAATTACTCTCCCCCACACACACACAAAAATGATTATAGATAAATTCTGTTGTAATGTTTGATGTTGGATCAAATGATGGGGAGGAGGGGGTTAATTGTAATCTTTGGTCAGGCCAGAGACAATCTGGTGCCATTGTTTAAAGTACAAAGTAAGAAAACCTCACATATAAGTAGTGTTAAATGATGGATGGAGTATGAAAGTGAACTTTTACACAAGTAGTCTCTTTACATACAAACTGACTTAAAAAAAAAAAAAAAAACAAAAAAAAAAAAAAAAACAATCCATTAACTGTTTAGACTAGGAGGAAAGAGTGCTGTTTTTACACTCAGACATGGGCCACAGCTGACATGAGAAGCACCAGTGATCTGTTCCTTATGACAGCTTAAAGAGCTGTAAAAGGACATAAAAAAACAAAATAGGATAGGTAAGTTGTGATCAAAACAGAAAAGGTTGATTTAACAAGAAAAAAATTCATCAATCTAAAAAGAACAGGCAAGTCCAAGAAAAGAAAAAAAAAAAAGAGCTTAGGGATTTTTTAAAGCAATATGGAAACAAAGGAGCAAACTAAAACATTTCAGTGAAAATGAAACCCTAACTAAGCACCAATTAAGAAGAATGGAATGACAGTAAAAAAAAAAAAAAATTTTCTCTTGTAATCTGAGGTTTAACATGTAAGAAATCACTTAATCTTTGATAGGATTTTTACATTCTCACTTTCTTTAAGATTGCTAAGACGCTTTGGTTTTTTAAAAATCTACATAGAATTCCGTTTGAAAAAAAAAAAAGTGAAATTTGTATAGTCAAAAATACTTGAAACAGATCCAAATTTAATAAAAGTAAAAATTAAAAAAACTGAATAATAAAAGGTTCATTAAAAATTACCAAATAGGTTCATTTTTTTTTTTTTTTTAAATCACAAAGGACAAGTAACGTTACAAAGAGATGGTAAAATACGATAATATAAAAGAAGCAAATTTGAGAAATTTTTGAAACAGAAAAACCTAAATCAAATCATTGTTCCTAATAAACATTTACACAATTTTATTTTTGTTTTGGATATTCATTTACAGTAATAATCAACTGAGTGGATACCTAATTGAATGTCTACAAGCTTCTTTCAAGAAAACACTAATATGCATTGGTTTTATTTCCTGGACAGAATAAACTCATGAAATTTATGAGGAAATGAACTGTTACTCACTTTATGAAACATTTCATTTCTGGGTCATTATTTTTAATTATTCAGTGACTTAAGACAATTTATATAATTTAAGTAAATATTAAAATAAATAAATTAGAATAACTTAAGTGTACAGCAGAAGTTATTACAGCAAATACTCTTTCCATTAATCAAACAAAAATAAACCTGTTTAATGAATTGATGAATATTAAGTCTGTTCTTGAGATATTTATAACCATCTTGCTTGTGCTTATTTAAAACAGATCAATTTCTCCAGAATGATTACTATCAATAAACTCAATTGCCATCATCAGTAAAAAGAAAAATTATAATTAGAAATAATGTTTGTTTATATATTGCACTCCATGCACCAACAGTTTTAAATAAAAACTGTTTCATTTCAGCACACAAATTAGTAGAATAAATTGACAGTCAGTTTTTAGTGATGATAAATTAGTCCAGTAGAAGAATTATATTTCAGACAGTTAAAAAAAATATGCCATTATCATTTTCTGGATAAAAATGATCTAACAAATACAATGTGAAGATTTTTTTTTTTTTTACATGTATTTAGCATTTTTGTAACTTGTCTTACCTTTATTACATGGTGTTCTTTACTACAAGCCTAGTCATGGTGCAACTAACGGCCAGAATTGCAAGTTTATTTCAAGTTCCCTGTCCCACTGAACACTTGTTTCAGACAGGGGGTTTCTCATAGCTTAAGAAATTCAAAGAAACTTTTGCTTTTATACTTAGAATAATTTTATCTCATTAAATTGAATTAAGGACAATGTTTTATTTCTTTCGGATTTTTTAATATTTTATAATTGATTCACAAAAATGTAGTTTAGGAATCTTGATTTTCACTTAATATGAAATTTTTATTCACAAAAAGCAAATGAACTAATTTTTTTTTTTTCTAATATATGAAAAAAATGTTGAATTTTTATCACAGTTCTTATATTGTAACTTTTACCTTAATTTTGCAATGTAAAAAAAACAAATTTGAAGATAATGATTTATGTTTAATTTTTAGCAGATTTTCTTACTAAATTTTTTTTTTCCTCAATTGTTTTTACAGTTCAAAATTGACAATTGTTTTTTTTCTAATCAAAGTTAATTTATTATTTTTCTGTATGACATTATGAACAAGATATATATATATATATTTTTTTTTTTTGAGTAATTTGCTTTTCTTTCTAAAAAGGTGTGTGTGTATGTATATATATATATATATATGTATATATAAAATAAGCATGTTTAAGCTACCATTAAAAATTTAAGCAAACATTTTTATGCTGCAAGAAGAAAATATTGTTCAATAAGAATGTTACTTAACTTTTCTCCCCAAATTTCTGGAATTCAAAAATTTTGAAATAGGTTTCCAGTTCCAGCTCTTAGTTGTGCCATAAGTAGGCCTGTAGTATAGAATTATGCTTTCTTAAAAACTATTTGCTTGAAACATATTTGGTGAATAAGCTATGTATTTCTATTTAAGTGACATCAGACAAATTGCCACTTTTCAAAAAGGCTGTTCTAATTTTAATCTTGAAAGTGTGATATACAATTCTTCAACTGTCCACTATGGTATGAAATGTAATCAAATGTACACAAAAGGTGGCAGCAAATATAAGAATATAGCTAGTGGTGACAGGGATACAGTTTAAGGCATTTTTTTCATACAAGTGACTAGATGGCAGTAGAAAATATTAAAATGTTGCAACAACAACAGTATTTGCTGATGAATATACATTGTGGTTGCAAACAATAAGTCATTGACTGGTACACAAATATTTAAATACTTTAATAATGTAGACATTCAAATCAATGAAATCAACTAATTTAAAACAAAGTGTTGATCTCACATGAAAAAGCTGAAAATAAATCTGTGCAGTTCATTCAGGCCATTAATGGTCATAAAAATGTGGCCCCAGTATATATAATTCAGTATATATAATTTTCAAATAATGAATGAATAGTTTCTCTAGAAGACTATAATGTTACTTTTAATCAATAGTAGATGTCAACACTTATTCATTTTATTTCTTTGTATTCATGTTGCATTGAATGTATTACTGCCAACCAAATACTGGGTTACAAATTTAAAATTAAGTTTATCTCACCCCTGACTCAGTGCTACTTTTTCTATTCAATTAAAAAATCTTAAAATGCATTGTAAATTGGCAATCAGCAGTATAAGCACAATTTATTTTCTCTGTAATTCAAGATAACTTCCCTAAAAAATATTAGTATCATTTGAAATGCACATATATACAGATTTTCACATAAAATTTACAACTTACACACACTCATTCTGCAAACATGACTTTATGGAATGTTGAACAAGATATTTTAATGTGTTTCTACAATGAAAGATGATTATGTATGACTGAACCTATGATTATTTTCTATTCATTTATGATTTATCATACAAGTAAATGCTGACAATTATATATATATATATATATACATAGACATGCACACACACACAATTATAAACAATGAACTTTCATATGAAAGTGAATAAATAAAAATCTATATTTTTGTGAGATTAACAAGATGTTTAAAAGCATAGTTTATTACCATGTCTTAAAGATCAGTTACTATAAATGCCTGAATTTATTGTGAAAATTGTACTCACATACACTCATTAATTCATACAAGACAAAAACAATCTCACATTTCAGAGAGGCACTAAAAAGTTTGACAATCTAGAAATACATGAACATACACTACTTTCTGTATTTGATGTCCATATTGTGACCAGTGTAAACTGAATCCCTGCCAGCATGCTGTAATGCCTGTAAAGTGACAAACTGAGCAAGAAATTGGTCTGTTGACAAGTATTCACAATTTTATTTTAATATAAGGCAGTAAATTGGTATTTAAATGTTGAAATATAGAAAAAGAAAATACCTTTTTTTTTTTTTTATTTTATGCTGCCAAACGAACCATGTAGCAAAGTTTAAAAAAAAAAACAGGTTTGATAAAAAAAATTTATCTTAAAATTTCCTTGAATTTATCCAAAGTGGTTATTTGTTTTTAGGAAAAGAATCAACCAAAACATTACCAACTGTAAAAATTCTTGTCATGGACTACTACAAAAGTGTTACTGCGGCTACTCAGGCCATGTTTATGTTGGTTGATGACTGAAAGTACAAAATTCAAGTGAGGAGGAATATTTAGTCCAAAGCAGGTTAGAAATAATTCTAGGTACACTGAGAGGTACATCAGGTATAATATCTGCAGAAGTTAATATATATTGAGATGCCACCATTATCTTAACATCTGTAACTTACAGGAATTAACATTTTACTATTTGTATCTTTTCTACAGGTTTTTAATTTCTTTTCAATTCTGAGTGACTTTACAAAGAAAAAGTAATCACTGGTAAAATTAAATTCTGAAATATGAACTAATCTTAATATGAAGAAATAACTGCAACAAATTGAAAACTGGTGCATCAATACTAAAAAGAAAAATATTCCTTGAAGTGGAAAAAGAATTTAAGCTAGAAAAACTATATTATTTCTATACTGCGAAAAATACAAATATCACTGGTATTTTGAACAGATTCAAATGTTTATAAAAGCTCAAGGAGAAATGGAAGACAAACTTTTTTTTAAAATTTATCCCAAGATGGATTAATAAAAATTACTTTGTACATTTGAGTGAACACTTGTCAAACAGATAAAGGTGGAAGTACCACATATTAGTGAGGCAAAATAGTCATACATCCCTCCCTCTTTATTCTTTCTCCTTAGGTCACAAAGGTAAGCTGACTGCCATCTTGTTACCTCAGTCCAGTGAAATAGGGTGCTGATATCAGGCCAACAGGGTCATGATTGTACTTACAACTGCTCACCAGTAAGGAAAGATGGGTAAACCCATCTGTTCTGATGCAGTCAAAAATAGTACCAACATGACAAAAACACAGGCAATCTCTCCTAGCAACTGGCCTAATTGTCATACCACGGCCTGCTTGGTGCTGCTGGTAGAGGCCACCAATGAAGACACGGTGAGAGCAACTTTAGCCAGACCTTTCTCTTCCAATATATCATGGGCTGAGCAGATACGACCCTGCAAAAATAAGAACAGTGTCATAAAACATGATCTATCAACAAAAATAGGTAAATAAAAAGAAAAAAAAAGTATTCCTGAATTTTAAAAAAATTGATCAATACTTTCCTCTATTTGTATATTTTAGTTCAAGAGATCTATAATTTATTAAGAGTTTACTAATCCATCATCTAGTGAAATGTAATAGTTATCTAGTATCAAATGATGTTCTAACTGATCTAATATGACTTTTCAGTTGTCTAGTAAAATACAACCATAATCATAAATTTTCATTGAAAGGAGGAAATTAGAAAACCTATATGAGGAGGTGCTAAAAAGTTCTCAACCAGGCAAAAAAAAAAAAGTCCCAGTTTTGGAAAGTATGTCAGGCTAAAAGATTTTTAGTACGTCTATTGAAAGATGAAAAAAAAAAATGTAAATACTGGAAATGGAGATAAAAATACCCCCAAAACATGTGCAAACTATTAAACTGATAAACAGTTGATTAAAAAAAATAAAAGGGTCATGCTTTTTTAAAAAATACTCACAATTTTTCAAAATATTTATTACAGGTAATTTGCCTGAATTTATTTTGAACTCTTCTTCAAACAAAATCATGGTTTAACGGGTAGGATTAGTTGTGCCAAAATCACACATCACTTAAAACTATTTTCTGCAGTGATATTCACTATAGAAAACAGTTCTTCACCCACCTATTAATAACAAAGCACTGAAGAACAAAACCAGTATGTAGAAGTTGCCACTGGAACTTGCATTTCCAATCCTGTCTGTAGGTGGCTGAAGGACAAGTGGTCACATGCTACAAATTTGGGTTGATAAATGCATCAGTTGGTAGCACCCTGAATAAAGAAGTGGCTCTTTCTCAGGATAGTACTACTTAAATCACACTGGAAGCAGTTAAAAAAAAAAAAAAAAAAAAAACCCTTTCAAACTTGCCTGCAAGAATGTGAACATGTTGTCCAAATCAAGAGTAGAAATTCATTCTATTCTAATTATGCTAGAACCTTATAATTTAGATAATAATACGACTACTTTCAATGATGTCTACTTTCCAGACAAAGGTAATCTGAAAGAACTAAAAGCAAGTAACACTATATTGGTTGGGTGAGCTGCAATCAGTTATGCTTCTAAGCTTACCAACATTCTAACTGCATCATTAACATGTGTCTTCTACTAAATAACATCCTTGAACATGTAGACTCAGTGAAGCAATACAAATTCTATCCTAACCTGCCATGTCCTAACAAATAAGAGTTAATGTTGAAGTTGCCTTGAACAGTATGATAAACAAAACTATGATTCATGGAAAGGCTTTTCTAGGAAACATGCAGTAAGTAAGACAAATAGACAGCTCCAACAGTTCTGTATAGAACAAAAACTGTGCATCAATACATTATTCTAATAAAAAGATGTTAAAGACCCCATAGCTGCACCCTTGCTCTAAACACAGACAATTCCTGCTCTATTCTCATATGACAAAGGAACCGAAAAAAAAACATTTTTCAAACCAAGATGATACATTATGTAGAATGTCATGTTGTTTACTGTAAAGTCAGCTTTTGTTTTAAACCAAAGTCAAGAAAAAGCAACACTCCAAAATTACAGGCAAAATCCTTGCAAGAATATTAAAGTTTAGTAACTCACATCATCTCTCTGAGAACTAATACAGTTTCAGAGCATTCAAAATCATGACCAATATGGTCTTGTTTTTAAGGTAGGTACAAGAGAAATGCTACAAACAAAATAAAAAGGGTTGTATATCAATCCAACAAAAGGTAAGATTCATCTTGGAAAAACTAAGTTCTCTACCAACTCCACATGATGCAGCATAGACTAGTCAGAGGTGGAAGCAACTTCTGGACTCTTCCAAATAAAAAACTGCATCAAGCAAGGCTGTGTACAATATTCTCTAGCATTATACTGAAATAGACTATAGAGGAAATGGATGATAAATACAACATATACATCACACACAAAAGCAAAATCTGTTTAATATAGTGCAACACCAATTAAAGTTGATGAAACCTTTGATAGATTCTTTGAGATTTGGTTGCCCCAAATATGTTAAAGACATGAATCGTGTGTGACTACACCCTTCTATATGGTGCAGAGTCTAAAGTTATATATCAACATCACTCATGCCTTCTCAAGTGAATCCCTCCACACGATACTAGGTTTCTAATACGAGCAATCAATATTTTTGTTGTCTATTTTGGTCATTGTAAATATTTATTGTAGTATTTTTTAAAGTTATCACACTCACTCCTTAATAAAAATAAAATAGTACATATAAGTCTAGTTAAGGCGTCAAAGTGAAAGTGTGAAATTGGTGTTTGCAGTACAAATGATAAATAAAAACGTGGTCTGTTGGTGAAAGGATAAATATCCAAGTGGATGGATCAGTGATTGTGACTAGTTAGGTTAAAAGATAAGACAGAAAACCAGCCCCAATTTTATGTCACACTTTTTGCATCATACAAAAATATCCACTATACTAAAAGTGCAGGACAACAAGTGTTGAAGATATGCAATAGGCTGTTTATGTATCATGAATGACAGACAATCCTATTCAGGGAACTAATCTAACCAAGAGAAGTGGAGGCTCCACTGAAGAAAGACTCCTTGAAAAGAACAATTGTCTTAGCAGATTCAACCATCAGTGAGAAACAAAAGAAGCTAACAGAATGTGAAATGGAGGCACCCGCAACCTTCCTCACAGAATCAAACAAAAAAATAAAAGTGATGCAGTGCCTCTGCTAACGACCCTCTCCTGCAATCAACGCATGGCTCTCCAGTATCTTCATTTGCAAAGCCAAGCCTTAAAAAAATATTGTTTACAATGAGAATATGTTAAAGGGAGACAAGATTAGTTTTAAATAAAAGCAAATGATTACTACAAAATTAAATATTTTTCAGTTAAAAGTAGGTACCTCCACTTTTTTTTTTGCTAAAAAAGGCAGACTTGACAAAAAAGTTTTATCATCAAAATGTTTTTTATTATTAAAAGGAAAGACCAAACTATTTTTTTAAAATCCTTTCTAGATTCTAAATTGTTTAAAAAAAAAAAAAAAAATGCATTTTTGCAATATTTTAAACTGTTTCAGATTAATTATACTTTAAATGTTAAAATTTATCAAAAGTATTTTATTTTTGGAAGATTTTTAATAAACAGAATTACACTGCAATGAAAGACAACTAAAAGAGAGTGCTAATCAGCTATTTTAGAACAAAAAAATCTTTCCAGTCAATTTAAATTAGTTTTTGAAATGCAGTAATTTTGCCTACTGAAAATATCAAATTTAATCTACTAGCTTGAAAATAAAACTAAAATAAAAGCTTCAAGATTTTTCATTTTTTTAAAATTCATTTTAAACCTGAAGTATAGTTTTGTTTTTTTGTGAAGGTGTTAGTTAAATGTATGTTTTAAATCAAACAAATTTTGTTACTAAATGATTATCTTCAGCCAATTATTAAGTATAAATACATACACAGAACAAAACACTGCAATTCAGAAAACCATAATTGGAATTCAGTATGTATTTATTTTTTTTAAATTTTTAAAAAGTAGTAACTAAAAATATTTTTAATAAAAATTAAAAAAACAAAAAAAAAAAAAAACAAAGAAATCTGTAATTGGAATTCAGATTCATTTTTTTTTTTTTTTTTTTTTAACAATTACAATTGTGCTGTCTCTTTCAGAGTCATGAAACTTGGGCAAATTAATTTAGTCAATCCTACTACAAAATAACCATTTTTGCTACACAGCTTTACTTAAACAATTAAAACATTCAAAACACTTTCCTAATTTCCTACTGACTGCCAAAATTTTCAATTTCATATGACAAAACTTTAGGAAGTTGGGGTGAAGAGAGGTGATGTCATTTCTAAGATTAGAAATCTATATACCATTTACTAAGTGCAATAGAGACATTTTTAGCATGTTACTAACCAAGTCACACTGTTCATTGATAAAACTGTATAACTGATTATATATATTTTATAAAAAAAAAAAAAAAAATTATATATATAAACCTTTTGATGGCAGTTATTCTATAAATATATTGAAAATATGAGAGAAATAAAAGAATCATACACAGTATTTTTTGGCGGGGGGGGGGGATAAGCTTTAATTTAGATAAAATTTGATTACCCTATTTTCTGGCTTACAAGACAAACTTTTTTTCCCCTGAAAAATACATGTGCATCTTTCAAGATAAATGTATCACCTGGAAATTATCATCTATGGCGATTTCATCAAAATGATTTACTTATACTCTCGCATATAAGCTACAAGTTGTGTGATATGCCAAAGAATATGATAACAGAGTAGCAGATAGACATTTTGGACTACCACCTGCCAAAAAAATGATTCAACAGCAGAAGGAACAAGTGAAGTTGGAAGCAAGACAAAGCATAATTTACACCAAGTATCAGCAAAATGACCACAGTTAAGGAGCGAACACAAAAATCTGGGGGTGCAGTTAGTACGAAAATGATAATCTTGAAAGCAAGAAAACTCAAAACAAAGATGGCAGTAGAAAAAAAAACAAACCCTTCTAAAGCCCATCTTGGTGAAGCAAGTTATGCTCACAAACAAGAACTAAAATATTTCTAAAAATGCCAGGTGACTACAAACAGAAATTACTGACTTTCCATAAACCCAGCAGTGAAGAGTTAGGATTTGAGGATGAATAAAATTTCTTTGTTTCACATTTTTACATGCATATTTTTTAAATTTTTAACTTGTTTTTATGAAAATAAAACCAACCCTTGAACAATGAAAGATGTATACTTACTAACCACCAGCTAGTATGTCAGTGCCATACAAACAAAATCAGACAAGTGATTAATGTAAACAATATGTGGTACCAGTCAGTATGTGAGGGACAAATGGGGAATGCGTTGCTGTATGTAAATGACTATTATTAGGGTGTATCTTGTAAGCCAGAAAATATGGTAGTTTCCTCCACATTTTCATGAAGGAAAACTATTTTCTTATACATTTCACAAAAGTTTCATTTAGTGCATATAGAATGTAGAAGATGAATTAGCAAAAAATGTTCATTATACTCATTTAAAATATCATATATGATATCTACTTGGGTGATTATATTTCTGCAGTAGGCTGGTTGCCACTCAAGGCTATAGTCCCAGTTCTGCTGGGAAGAGAAGAGATGAATTCATACCTTCCCCCAAGGTAACTGCACATAAATGAATGTAATGAACCCAACTGGAATTCAAACGTGGCTCTCTCATTTGTCATTCTGAGCCATCATCCATTACATCACAGATGAAAATGTTAAACTAATAAATGAAAATCTCACAAAATATAAATTTTAATTTGAACTTTAGAATTTGAAATACATTAAGATATATTTTAAAATAGTATTCAACTCAATTTCAGAGTTAATATTTAATAAAATCATTATAAATTGAAGTAAAGCTGTTTTATCAAAACAGTATATCATTGAAATCCTTCAAGGAAATGTAACTAGAAAAGAAATTCAAGTATTGAAACACCTGAACATTTTAAGATAAGCACTTTTCAATTTTTAATTAAAAGGCAAAAAAAAAAAAATCTACTAATTATGTTATTCTTCAGTTAAAGAAGAATATATATAGTAGACAGGTATCCTTGAATACGAGTGGCCAGCCATTTTATATATGTGTGTTAGATTAAATAAATTGCAAACATTGTGTCTGCTTATTTTTAATAAAATTCGTTCATACTCATGGATAATCTTTCATGTATTATAATTGAAAGATGTCAGAAATGAGCTGTAACGTTGACAGATGTTATCATTGATTTCTCAATGTACCCAAGTACTTTCAAGTGTGTATGAACGGATTTTATTAAAAATAAGCAGACAATGTTTGCAATTTATTTAATCTGACATGTTTTTTAAAAAAAAACTTTGCTGCCTAAATACACAAATATATATATATATATATATATACACATGCACACACAAAACAAAAGTGTCTATAGGGTCATTTGAGGAAAAATTCAGTTGAAATGGTGGAGGGATATTTTAAGCGAATAAGAGGTGGCATTAAGCTGTGTTCTTTCCTACCTGAAAGAGTCAGTCATCCAGAGAAAACTTATATTGTACATGATCATGTAGATGAAGAAAGCAGCTGCCTGAAACTAAACTATACCAATAATACCTACATTTTTCATGTAATTTTCAGACATTTTTGACAAAATGAAAATGTAAATTTGAATTCATTCTGTTTTCCCCACCCATCAACTGCTGTGGGAGATATTTCTATTTTCTCCCTTTCTCTGAGAACTGAAGATTCTCACATGATTATATATCTCAAACTGCAACTTTCATTCATTTGAATAATTCATTATTTCAAACATAATAAAATAAGTTACACAAATCCTCAGTAAAGCAAAAATAAATAATTTACAGATATAAACATAAAAGATTTTTTTTAAGCACATTTTAATTATCAAAATGCTATTTATGAAAAAGTTTTATATCAAAATTTAAAAAAAAAAAATAGAAATTCCCCCACATTTATCATAAACATTAAAAAGAATAAACAAGAAGCAGAAAGCTGAATTTTAGGGATTCTTTTCTCCAAAATTTAATACATAATTATTTGACAGATACAAAAGAAAAAAATATAGATAGAGAAAAAAATATACAATAAAACTTGTTAAAAACATCACATCATCCATTCTCATATAATTTACATGTGGTTAAAAAACATTAGAGAGAATGGGGCTACTGATATATATATTCAGGCCCTAATAATGATGAAAAAAATACAAAAAGAAAAAAAAAAAGAGAAAAGAAACACCACATTGACAAACATGTTATCAATCACTTGTGGCTTTATTTTACATTTAGATATCAGTTTAGTTTATTACAAAATTTTAGTTTGGATTAATACCTAAAAAATTAAAATATGGGGAGAAAAAAAATTAGGGAGACAGATGTTCATTGGAAGCAGATAAAGAATTTAAAATGCTACATTAAACAGTATTCAAGTTTCTTTAAAAAATAATTTAGTACAAAAGGATCATATTTTGAAATATGACTGTAGCATATCAAAGAAATGTGCTTTTAGTTTTACTTTTGAATATAAAGTCTGCAATGTAAAACTGGCTGATTAGCCAATAAATATTTGCCCAACACAAAAACAATTTTGAACATACAGCACAAAAAGATGAATTAAAATAATTCTGGAATTTAGATTATTATTTTTTTTTTTAAATTACAAAATAATTCAACACAAATGCATAAAAAATTACTTGGAATAAGAAAAAAAAAAAGCTATTGTTCTATCTACATTTTTCCTCATCACAATTTTGTCAAATTAGCTAAGTAGAAAAATTAAGTTTGTTGACAAAGAATATTTCCTTTCTTAAATTTAACAAAGAATTTATCTGAAACAATAGATCAAAACTTTCTTTAAAATAAGGCCCATTTAGACAATTGGTAACTGCTGTTCTAAAATGTTTTGGAAACAAAGTTTTAAAGTTAATCTATTTCATCATTCTTCATCTTAAGGAACAAAAGTTACTATCAGTAAATACTATGAAAATTAAATATTTCAGGTGTTTCCTTAACTTAATTATAGTTTTAAGTAGTAACTCATACAATTTTAATCAAATGAGCATATAATATAATGACACATTTTAAAGAAAAATTAAATCAGTGCAAGTATTGTGAGCAGTATTTTTTGTCACTATTCAGTACATTTTTGTAAATATTTTTTAACAATACAGCAAGAACTTTAAAATTCTCACATTAACAAGAACTCATAAGAGAAGTTCCAATCAAGATTCAAGTATGTTTACATTGGTTGCATATTTACACAATTTTACATTTGAAAAACAATTCATGTTGTTAAAAAGTTATAACAAGCAAGTTACTTTTCTATTACACCAACATATGAATTATTTAAACCCCAGAAAACTTGAACACATTGCTTTCTCACTTTTTCTTCAAAGAGAAATCATTTTTCAATTTGCCCCACAAAAAGGCCGCCTTCACTGATTATTATTTTTCTTTATATTTGCAGTTTGAACAAAATAATTAAACTTAGGAATCATTTCTCGTCATTTTTAATCCTGCATTTAAACAAGAAGCATTAAAATCATAAAAAAGGTTATTAAATTACATCAAATTTATACTTGGTGAACTAATCTAACTTTTTTCTTTTTACAGTATGGTTCACCCACAAAAGGCTCGAGGGCCACTCAAATTAGGGGGGCTATGTTAAGGAGGTAGTTTATATGGATAGAAGAGGAAGATAACTGATTTTTAGACTTGAACAGATCAAGATGGTAAAGCTCGAGATGAAACATCCTCTTTGGGGTTTGTTCCATAGGGCCATAGTTCATGGGGGGAAAAGCAGTTTAAGTGGAACTTACTTCTCATTGATGGAATATGGAGGGAATGTGAGTGGTTTACTACTACGTAAGTGGCATGGTGGGTCCTAGCTATGAAAGTCAGACTTAGTGGAACCAAATGATGCAGTTCGTCTAAGCACTTTCCACAATAATAGCAATAGAGCAGCGAGAGAAGCGCTATATCACACCCATGAAAGAAAAGTTGGAGGGTAGAAAATAATTTTTCTCCAACAAGGCCTCAAAGTCACTTTTGAACTCTATCAAGACTGAAAAGCGAGTTCTAGGCAGCTACTGCCCAGATATGGCAACAGTATTCCATTTTCAGTATGGGATAGCACCAAGAATCAGGTATATACTGGAGCGATATAGGGAGCTGATCCTTTTACTTGCATCTTCAGTGATACAAGGCATGGAACCTCCTTGTGTGGACATCCATTTATCATGACTAACGATAGTTTGGGGGCCTGATCAGCAGTGATGGAATAATGTAACCAGCCAATTTTTACCCCTCACAGAAAAGTTAGTGTTAGATTGAAAATAAGGTCAGCAGATCAAGACTTATGTAGGTGTACTTGTATATCGTCGGATGATCATTTATAAACAAATGATCAGAGTATATTCTTAGGTAGGTTATTTATGTAAATCAGAAAATGGGATGGTCCAAGAAGCGATCCCTGGGGTACATCTGCACTGACCACCAGGGTCTCAGAAGATAGACAGTTAACTACTTTCAGAGATCTACCGGTTAGGAAGGATTTTATAATAGAGAAAACTCTTCCAGTGATTCCATAGCTGGAGAGTTTGTGTAGTAAACTCTTGTGCCACACCCTGTCAAAGACTTCACTAATTCTGTGTGTAATGATAGTTAGAATGTCGGCTGATCAAAACCCATACTGCTCGTCACACAAGAGGTGCTTGATGACCTCATTGTTTTCTTTTTTACATTGATGTTCACTTTATAGTTATTACGTAAATATTGCTTTATTCATTCTTATAATTACAATTCCTTCAATTTTTGTAGTTAACATGAAAATTGTTTTTCCCTCAATCAAGTTACTCTAAATGCTTACTCTGAATAAGATTTGTCATTATTTAAGAGTTGTAAATGTCAAAGGAAAATGTTTACTACTTTTATTTTTAAAATGTAAATATTTGTGTCAATTATTCTAATGTTATTTTCAAAATTAAAAGTGAAATTATTTTCAATATTAAAATCCAAATCTATAAGAACAATATATCCTTAAGACAATTAGTATTATAAATAAGAAACTATAATGCTAAACAGAAATTGTTAAAGAAGCGGAATCAATGATTTTGCAAGTTATGTAAAATTCTGTAGAAAATCATTTAAAAAAAAATGTAAATAAGTAACTGTTGAAACTTTCTGTAATTATAGAATCTTTACAACAGAACTTGAAAGGCAGTAAAACTATATTGTAGAACATAATATAAAATAGTTTTACACAGCATTAAAATGAATGGCCTGTAAGAAACATTAAAAAAACCTGCTTAATTCAGGACTAAGTATTCTAAGCAAGGGATTTATTAAACAACTAATTTAACAAATTCCATTTAAGAGACTGGGTTATGGTGGAGGGTGAGGTCAAGTTCAGTTGGATTCAAAATACAGAATTAAAAACAAAAATTTCAAAATAAATCATGTTTTTTGTTTTTAGAATTTATGAATGATTGTAAATTAAAATTAATAAATATCAAGGAATAATTATTTGTTACACTTGTGTAACAATAATCTAAACACCAAAAACTTATTCAGATTGGATAAAAAAAATCTTGCATATGCAACTAGTAGAATGAAAGAAATATTTTTTGCATGAACCCAAATATATATACTTTCATCAACCATATCAAATACTTATTTAAATATTATAATATTGACAAATATAATTAAGCAAAATAACTTAATATCTGAAAATATTACAGCACAAATAAGGAAACAATATACTGTTGACAAATAACACTATAACAATTTTACAAATTTGTAAAAAGTTTTCACTTATTTGATAACTATTTAGCAATTTAATAATTTCCAAATAAAAAAAACTTTAAAATGAAAATATATAAAGCTTCACAATTTTGAATTTAAAATGTATAGTAAAAAATCTAAAATTGTGTTTATAAAAAAAATTTAGTTAAAAGAATTGTATTTTTTAAGCCAAACTCCAACTGATATATGCATATTTTAATAATCATTCTCAAATAAAAAGCACATTTGGATTACTTTTTTTTACTAAGTTCACTATAGATTCTGAGCAAAAAAAGCAATATCAAATATTTTAATATTTTTGTAAAACTTTGCTCTTGTAAAAAGTGTTTTGAAAATTAGCAATGAAAATTCTTCAAAGTTTTTTTCTGAAATTAGTTATACTTAAATCTATGAAGATATATGTAAACAAATTTTGAAGAACTACAAACATGATATATAAAGCATTTGTGACATACAAATGTGTGTGTGTATGTGAGATAGAGAACACTGAAGATTGCATGAAACAAACTGTCATCACTTAGTGTTGACCTGTGTTCACTTTTATATTCACATATGCTCTATCTCTGATATTGAGCACTTTTATCCATAAATATAGCATACCTTAAAACTATATACACACACACACACACACACACACACACACACACAGAAGTATTGTCCAATATTTGAAAATGAATATTTGGCCAATATATTCATGTGTTTAATTTCTTTCTTGGTGTAACTAAGATTACCAGAGACATTTTGTAACAGAAGCAAATTATAAGAATGAGATATCCATTTTCTACTATATTAAAAAAAAAAATTATTAAACAAAATCTATACAAAAACTGTTGTTCAGCTCAAA
Organism: Ascarosepion bandense; assembly: GCA_037127315.1. Classification (NCBI taxonomy): domain Eukaryota; kingdom Metazoa; phylum Mollusca; class Cephalopoda; order Sepiida; family Sepiidae; genus Ascarosepion; species Ascarosepion bandense. The sequence continues at coordinate 3,596,531 of JBBBDQ010001840.1, read as the reverse complement.
AAGTCAACAACCAAATAGAAAATTTTCTCATGGACTGTATTAAAGCTGAAGAATACACTAATATTCTGGAAAACCTTTGGACTTATTTTATTCTCATATATGTTTACTTAGTTATTTTAAGCTACAAAAATATAGTTTGTCATTTCACCAAATTAATGACATGAGGAAAGGATCTAAATTCATTTTATTTCTGTATTAAATACTGATTGTTTTGTACTTAAATATAACAGAAAACAAAAATTCTGTCAGCTAATGTGACCTTTTAACTTTCAAAAATTATTTAATTTTAATATCTAGAAGGAATACATTTTGTTCAAAAAGAGTACATTTCAATTACTGAACTGAAAAAGTTAATCTTCAAAATCTACTTGTGTACAAAAAGCACCAGTATTAAAGTGTAACAAAGCAGTTTGATAAACAGTTAAAAATAAACAACCTTAAGAGGTAGAAATATAACTTATGTTTTTTGCATTTTTTAATAATAGCCATATATGGCAATAAAAGAAAAGTTACAATTTCAGGATAAGCAAATGAAGAATGCCAAGCAACAGAAAATAAAATACAAGTTTCTACTGAGGAAAAGATAAAAGAAAAAAAAGGTAAAGATTTTTCATTCATAAATAACATTTTTAAAAAGAAATTTCCACTTTAAATATAAAAATAATAATACAGCATCATAAAAATATTTGTACAAATGGTATGCTTCAATAATGGCAAAATTGATTTTGAGAATGATTAAAAGAAAAATACAAAAGGACTATAGCCATTGAAAGTACATTTTAAATAAAGATAAAAAATACATTAAAAACATAGCACCACTTACAATTGTTATTTATAATTTATGATTAGAAAAAAAAAGAAAAATTCAACAGTCTTAACAAATATTGTCATGTTTATAGCTTGAATATATTTATAAAGCAATGGCACACTTTTAGAAAATGTTTTGCAACTTATTACTTTATTTCATTAAAAACACAAATGTCATCCTGCAAATGTAAAAATTAAAACTCACATTCTACTTATATCAAAGTGTATGCTGCAATAGGAGATTCAATACTGAATGATTAAAGACAATCTTATAAATCTAAGTGAAATCCATTAAAAATGTATTTTTAATTAGAGAGATTTATTTAAAAAAGAAAATTACTGATTGAAATAAATTATACTATTAGATCAGATTCAAATGATTCATGTTTGATAAGAGGTTAGATAGCAGTAATTATGAAGGATAACATGATTCTGAATTGTTTAAACAAAATGTTTCTAAAGATATTGAAAAAACTGAAAAGGCTAGGCAAAGAAAATATTTTTATAAAACAAGGCAATTAAAAATCTTTAGTTCAAAAAATATACCAACAAAATGTATCATTTCAAACTGAATTTCTTTCAAAATAAAATTGAAACAGAATACTGTTTTTATATAACTTCATTAAGTACCTCCACTAATTTACTAGAAGAAAAAAAAAGGAGCATGTTATGAAAAATGCTCCAAACTTGAAAAAGTTTTATAGTTAAAAATCTTTATTATTAAAAGGAAAGACTAAAAAATCTTTTGATTATTTTATTCAATGTTTTAATCCTTTCTAGCACATTTGAAATTTGAGGTAAAAATCTTGCCCTTTTTTTTTTTTTTTGCATTAACAGGAGGTGGAAGGGCTAGTATTGAACATTTTAGAAATCTTTTTTTCCACCACAGTGATGAGAAGGACTTATTCACAAATTATTTTAGCTTTTTCTTCAGAAAAGAATTTTTTTTTCCATGTTACACTTAATTTTATGAAATTTCAAGAAATTAAATTTCACCCCCTTAACATTTGTTAGTTAAAAGCAGAACTTGAAAAATTTAATTTGTTTTTGCAAGAGTAACACCATTTAACAAAAATCTACTCTGAATAGTAAAATAAAAGCTTTTCTAATGAAATGTGTTAGTTTTATTACATTTTTAATTGCTTTTATAAACAAGATATAGTAAGAACATTATTGTCATAAAAAAAAAAAAATTAAATCATTTTCAATAAACAAAAATTTTACAAAATCAATTTATTTTAGTTTATAAAATTTTAGAATAATTTGATTAGTTTAAAAAATTTTAAGTTCTGTATTAATTTCACACTTTTAGATTTAAAAAAATAGAAAATATTTACTAATCATAAATGAAAAAATTTAGCAAAGATCATCTTTTTAAAAGAATTCACTTTTTTGGCGGGGGGGGGGGGATAAACGTGTTGATTTTTGTACATACAGTCACCCATACACAACATTACCAGAAAATAAGAGCGATAACTATAGAAAATTTAAAGTATCTACAGTTCAATATAATTTTCATAAATTTTTAAGGTTATTGAGTACTTAAAAATTACATTAAAAAAGTGCTCACATCATTTTCTTTAGGTTTTACAGATAAAGTCACTGAAGAACAACATTCGATCTATCATACTGCCAGCATATTTACACCTAGTTGAATTTAAAAAAAATTAATTTTTGCAATATTTTAAAAAGTAAATATTTTGCAATATTTTAAACTTAAAGTAAATATTTATTTCAAACCAGATAATATTCCTCAAATAAGTTTCAGAAAAGTATATTTTATTTTTAGAAATCTTTAATAAAGAAAATTACATTGCAATAAATACAAGCTAAAACTAACACTAAAAATAATTTTTTTTTTTTTTAAGGAAAAAATAAAAAATAAAAACAATACCTTCCAGTCAATTAGTTTTGAAAAAGACAACATTTTGTTTATTAGAAATATTAAATTTCATCTATTAACTCAAAATTAAAAAAATAAAAGCTTTAAGAAAATTTTTTTTTCCCTTTTCAAGAATTCATTTTAAACCTTTTCCATTGAAAATCTGTGGAGGTACCTACTTCATTACTTTTATTACTGAACTTTTAATAGAAGACAATATTAACAGCACAGTTGTTAGCAAGTTTGTTGAAAGCCAGTTCCCTAATATAGTTCTAATCTTACTGGATGCAAAACTATTGTACCCCTGTGATGGATTTTACTAACATTTACAAGTTACCAATTATATATATATTATTTCAGCCTTCTAAGCTAAGAGCAAAAAAAAAATTAACTTAAAGACAGAAAAATACTTTTCAAAGATATAAAAATAATTCTGAGTAAAACAAATATTTCTAACCAGATTAATTTTTTTATTAAAGATTTATTATGCATTAACTATTAACCATTAATGTCATACTAAACAATAATTTTCATAAATTTTAGAACCTCAAACTTGTACTACAATTCTTGAGCAAGCATTTTTTTCTTGATAGAGATTCCGCACTAAATTTGTTTTGTATGTAAGTCACTACACTTATTCTTCAAAATTTTTTATTTAATTCTTGTATACTGTCGTAAAAATCCAGCACTGTTTCTCAAAAAGATATTTAATAAAAAGCTGCTTCTTGCAAACTTCAATTCATTTTATATCCAACTTACAATATATATAAAAACAGTAAGCAAAAGTGTAATTTCATCCTAATTAGTACAAACTTAAATTTAAAATAATTCCTGTTTACAATACAAATTTTGAAAAGCCAATTACAGAATTGTAATTATTTTAATTTTAAATGCCATAATAAAAAAAATTAAAATACCAAATATAGAAGCAACTCTAGTATTATTACCCAAATAAGTAAAATAAAATCTATATTGCCAGTAATAATTTGAAGAAAAAAAATCTTAAGGTTAACTTAATTTTGTCTGTTTCATCTGTCAAAAGATGAACTAGAAAATACATATATTTTACTATATACTCAAAATTTTAAATCAGAAACTGAAATAAATATCAGATTTGCTATAATATTAAAAATACTTTTTAAAAGTCAAAGGAAAGAAAAATTCTGATTAAAAAGGCCATGCCTAATAAATGAAACTTAGCTAAGTACAATTCCCAAAAAGAAAATATCACAGACTTTCTGGTTATAAGACTTAACACAAGGAAGGCTTTTTGGTTTTGTTTCTGAAATAAGTTTGTTTTTTTTTTTAATTTTATGTTAGTGATTATTTACCTCCAATCTAGTATAATTTATATTCAAATGATACCTCAACCTAGCAAAGCACTCAAAATGTTGAAGCTGTTACAAACAGCAAAACAAATATTGCATTTCTTTTGAAAGTGAATATATTATTTTTTTTCTAAATTTGCAATCTTTCAGCTAAAACAAATGGTGTTTTACATAGTAATATCTGAATTGTATACAGGAGATTAAAATTTTCAATTTATTCAACTGCATTTTATTGTTGTTTGGAGTTACAAGTGTAGGGAGATCAAAAATATAAAAACGAAGAAATTAGGATAATAGACATAATTGGTTATAACTAATATTTGCAGAAAGGGGTTAAGCAAAGTTATAAATACTAGTGTAGGGATTGCAAAATGGTAATTTCATAATTTCATGCAAGCCAAGATGCAAAGATATTAGACAGACAGAATGAATAACAACCATCAAAAAACATTTTCTTTTAGCATAAAAATAAAATGTAATCCTTGTTCAATAATTACTTTTGATTATTATCTATTTAACTCTTGCTTCTTGCAGTTTGATCCAATTTCAGTATTGCAGCAATAGTTTTCATAAAGATTTAATTTTCCTTTATAGATAATAACATAACTTATTGCAACACTGGAGAGATGGTAATATCAGTGACAGCATAGGAGCAGTAGCAGCATCGGCAGTGAAGTTGAGAATAGGCAAGGAATTGAACAGCAGCAAAGCAGAGCCCCAAAAGATGTTGAATACTCCACAAAAAAAAAAAAAAAAAATGTTTAAAAAAATCCATTACTAAAAAGGTGTACAAGCTAGGTAATTTGCTCATGACTAATATATATATATATATATATATATATATATATATATGAGAGGGCATTACATAAATAAGTGTATTTTTGTATTGTGTCCATTTTAATTTTGTAGCAAAAAAGTCCAAAACAAGAAATGTAAATGTAGTGCCTCATTTAAATTTGAGATTTTTGTCCCTCCCATTCAATATAAATCTTGTCTTTCCCCCACCCCGCTGTGTGTGTGTCTTTCTCTTGAATTTTAATGAAAACATTTTTCCTAAAAATTAAGAGGGTAACATTCACATGCATATATTTTTATTAAATTAAAAAAAATAAAATCTTAGGGTAGTGGAAAAATCCAAAGAAACAGGAAGTTGGCTATTAGTATGAGTATACATAAGTAGGTAATCAAATAGTCTTTTGTGGTTAGTCGTGGAAAAGACACCAACTGCTGGACAGTTAGTGCAACTCGTGCAGGTCGTAAGGTCTCCACTATGTCATCACATGCACAAAGGTGTTCCTGAAATGAAATGCAAAAGGTCCAAGTAGGGTGATTGTGGCCTGCAAAGGTTTTGATGTATGACAACACTGGCATTGTTGTTAACAAAGCAGCAGCAGCAGAAGTAGCAAATTCTGATTCTTTTGATTTCTCATCCATAAAGCCAAAGGTGTATCAACTCTCTCAAAATGGGCTATATATATATATATATATATATATATATACACACACACCCATTTTTGCAACTTTTTCTGCATTGTATCTATACATTCAGGTACTGAATCTATAATTTTTCTTTTTTTAGTTATTCTAACATATCAGACTGTTAGAATAATGCAAATAAAATGTTTTGCTCACTAACATCAAATCATTATTCAAGTGGATCATATCAATTTAAGTAAAACAATACTTCTTTCACATTTTATAGAAGAGCAAAAAAAATAACATTTGGAAAAAATATTGTTAGCTAAGCTGAGAAATAAACAAATTATATACTTGAAGGGTAATGTTATTGATGGTAATACTGGAAAAGCTTGTGTGCATAGAGCCAATTTTAAGAATATTTGCATGAATTTAGCTGAAGTACATATTTTAGTCAGTGAAATAAGATATACCACTGTCTGCATAAACATTTTTTCTTTGGGAAAATATAGATTTTTCACTTGTTAGCATGAGTGCCAGTTGACAAATCACTTTCTTTTATTTGCAAAAAGGTGGAGATTTTTTTTATATTTATTATAATATATTTAAACTTTGTGCAGTTAATTATGCTTTTACAAATTATCAGTCATAAAGTACAGAAAATTTTTTTGTTTTATTTTTTTACAAATAGAAAAAAAAAAGGCTTTAAAAATTGATGCATATTATTAGGGTTTTGTCTGAGTACAAATATTTACTGATATGAAACACGGGGGGGATATTTGTTTATGAATTTAGCCATGCAAAAATGGTACTAAATTTTATAAAGAAAAATTACATTTCAATGTACAACCTATAGAAAAGCATGGAAAAGTTTACTTTCATTCTGAGTGTAGAGTGGCCCATCAATAAATTTCATCTTGATCAATGGACATCAGTAAAAGTTAAATATGTGAAAGGAAATAAAAGTACCTAATTTAAATAATTACATGAAGCAAATCAGTATGTCTTGCACATAATCTTTTCTAAATTATGGAAGTTTAAATATAAGCTATATCTATCTCTTCATAAATTAATCCTGACAAAAGAAACATGAATACCCGAATGCACCAAGTATTATTAAAGAAACAAGTCTGATTATTTTTTGTTAAAAGTGAAAGACTTTTTCAATTCAGTTTGCAAACCTTTTCAATTTATACAGGTTTTAAATTTAAACTATATTGAAGACTTTATAATCACAAATACTTAAAAAAAGAAAAGAAAATTAAAGAGCAAAAACAGTTTAAGTACCTAAAACAAGTGAAACAAAATGACATCAAATGCACTCAGAATGCTAACATTAACAAAAAAAAAAAATCAATCATAATTTAACACAAAAAATTACAAGCAAAATGCAAAAATAAAAAGTAGACAGTATAAAAGTTGCTGACTGATACTAATGATATCCTATATTATCTTCCAAATGCATTAAAACTAAGATCTAGAATTAGGCTTGATCTAATCTAGTATCATGTTAATTTCTGAAACATTTGATTTCATCAAGTATAGATGTCAAAATGAAAGAATGTATAAGAAAAGAAGCATTGTATGTTTAAGCACAAACATGCCAGTTGTATTATGAAAGTGTAGGATGAATAAGTGTGTATTATTTAACTGAAAGTTATAACAGAATCATCAAGTGATATTGCTATTTTTTTTAACCGCAAAGTAAGTGCTGGCTTAAGCATAAACACTGATTTTAAAAGCAATTTCAAACAATAACTCATTTTTGGCAATTAAGTAGTTACTCAAATGAACAAGTATTACAAAAATATTCATCCAGAATTTTAAAACAGCTGTAAAACTTAAAGTCTAAATAATACAGTTAAAGTTATAAAGTAGTTTTTAAGCAGTTGCAAACATATTTGAATGTAGTGAATAATTAATCTATAAAAATAAACATTATGTAATAAATTCTATCAGGTGTTTTTTAAAAAAAAATTATGAGAGAAAATGAGAAAAAATTAAAAATGCAAGCAAAATGAACCCTTTGATCAGGGAAAGGCACACAATATGAAAATAATTTTTCTGATCATGAAGTATTATAGTGAGACATAGTACTTACTTGATGGTTAGAAAAAATATCAAATATTAACAAGCTTAGAAATCAAACTCCTTGAATGATATCAATGTTAAATTACAGAAATACTAAGGATTTCAATATTCAAAAATGTAAACATTCCAATGTTTTTAATTATAACAGTAAATAGTAAAATTGTATTAAATATAGAGAAAAATTCAATTCAGCCAAGATAAATAAATTAAAAGACAAAAAAATTCCAAATATTTTCAAGTTAACATTTGTAACTTATTATTAGTTAACACTATTTTTAAATATAAGTGTAATATCAAATGTTCAGATTTTAAACCATTTTTTAAAATTTTCTCCACTAATAATAAAATATTTCATGTAAATTTTTTTTAAAATTGCATTAAAAATTGCAAAATCAAAGTTCCTATCAGCTATTTAAAAATCAACCAATTACTTTGAAAAAAAAAAAAAAAAAAAAAATAGTAACATAAGCAGCTTAATATAAATCTACTTTGTGATATTCAAATCCCTTCAATAATACAACAATTGTTAAAATTACCAATTCATGTACTCTACATATGAAAGATAATGATTGATGACATATACTACAAAAATCAACGAAGGATAAGTATCAGTACATGGTCATCAGAGATCCATTTATGAGAAAAAATACAAAACTTAAAAATCTCATATTTTTATTTCATTGTAATTAGAAAAGGATTCCTTCATAAAAAAAAAAAAAATTACAAAAAGAAAAAATGTTAATTTTTTTTTTTTAAATTTGAGCTAGAAAATATTTGAATCTTGAAATGGAATTTTGTCAAGAAAAATTATGTTATAATATTTGATTTGTAGTGATTGAATTAATAAATTTAAATTCCAAAAGAATTTAAATAAGATGTTTCTAATAAATGCTATTTAAAGAACAGCTTAACCTATGCAAGTAGCACTTGAATATGTAAAACTGATGGATTTAATTTTATTTTAGTAAGATAAGAAAACTTTAGAAAATCCCCATTGTTATTTGTTTTTTAATGACCACTCAAATTACAGTAATTTAATAAAATTGGATTACCAATTTTCATTTACCATCTTATCCTATGAACATTTTAAACTCATGATCAATAAATTAAATTGACAATGTATTAATTTCAAGTACATGAAAATCACAAATAAATAAGAATGAAATTATTATGAGCACCTGATTGAAATAAAAGAAAATATGTGTTAACATCTCAGAATTATATTTTCAAAGTAATTTTTGATCTTGAAATAGCATTTTTCTTGAAGTACCTATGCTAAGTGTATATTCCATTGATAGCATTGGACAGGAAAAACATTAACACAATCTTGGTAAAAGATCACAATTGTAGTTAAAAGCCCTGACATTCCCTAACTTAGAAACTTTCATTAAACTAATACTGCAAAAACACACACACACACATATATATATATATATATATATATATATGTGTGTGTGTGTGTGTGTGTGTAAAATTAGAAAGTCTACAGAAAGATATTTTCAAATTTGAAACACATGAAGAGAACAGAAACACACAAAAGCAATATGGAAATGAGTGAAAGTTTAAAAAAGATTATCATCTTTCAATAATAGAAAAAACTCATAAGTTATGAAAATCATAGTGATTTTCAAATACTTCTTGAGGAAAAAGGAATTTATATTGGTCATGCAAAGTGATCACAAAACAAAATACATGCAACAAGCTTTGTACCAAAGGTAAATGAAAAACATGCAATTTATATCAAAAGTATTCTAACAAAGGAGAGAGCTCTAAGTCTTGAAGCAATGCAAAATAAAATAAAAATAAGCATGTGACGTGTCATTTTATTTTTTAAAGTTTTGAAACAAAATTAGTTCAGAAGTAAAATTTTTTAAACTATATAAATATTAAACTACAATATTAAACTACAATATTAATTATTGCCTCATAGTAAAAATTAAGAATTTATTTTTTTTCACTTTAAGAAAAAAGTAAATCTACAAGTAAGAAAAGGAGCCAAGATTGGTGTTAAAAAATATCCCAGTTAAATATTTTATAGGTGAGGTTCAGCTATAAACAAAAATACAATTTTAACAAGCACCAATATCACCCTGCTGAAACATGGAGAAGTATTTTATATTCATACATTCTATATTATTACAAATTGCACCTACAAAGCATTAATATTCTTTTATAAGTTTACAATTTGAAGAATATATTCAACAAAAGCTATCAAGTATTCTCATAAAAACACCAATTTTGCAGCAATGCACTATCTTCTTCATATCATGCTATATTCTCCCAAAAATTTGTCATTTTGATTTATATTACATCTAACGTTTTTTTAACAAAAGTAAAATCATAATTTTAACTTTTTTCTAATATCACATTTCCAATGTTAAATGATTAAGACAATGATAAATTGAAAAAATAATGCTATTTTCAAAAGTGAATGAAAAGTAATCTAATACTTCTTGGTAAATCTTGACTGTTTCCTGCGAGCAACAGTAATCTTTTCAATATTTATTTTTTTAATTCTTTGCAATTTATTTTTGCTCAAGTTCAAATAAATGTATTGTTACACTGCAAGTGCAGTTTTAAGCTTTCATATCCAATCAGACAATTATAAGATATAAGAAAGATAAATGCTGAATCCTTGTATGCACTTTTAAAAGGAACTTGACATTTCAAGATGAATTAAAGATTCAATAATTTTTTTTCAAATCAAATCATATGAAAAGTTTTCATGACTCAGAAAATTTCCTTTTTTTTTTTCATAAATTATGATGTAGTGAATTGCAAAAAAGTAACAGCTATTTTAGAAAGAAAATCATATAGACCTAGAAAAGACTATGAAAATTAGAATAAAAGGCAATGCATTTTTTTTCTTGAAACAATGTAGTTTTGCAAATCACAACCACCTGCTGCAATGAAAGAAAATGCATCTGATTGCATCAAGCAATACAGGAAGTGTTACAGGTATGAAAAGAATGTCAGGTGTAGTCTTTGTATAACAAGTTGACTATGGTGTGTGTGTGTGTGGGGGGGGGGTCCCTTGTTTCTTTTTCTTTAACAAATGTGACATTAGTATGGAGAAATTTTCTATTAAAAAAAAGCCAAGAGAAAATAATTATAAGAAAATGCAGAAAATGTGTTATAAACAATTACTTCAAAACCACCAAAATTAAAATGTTATATTCAACTTTATCAAATAATTTTATAAATAAAAAAAACAATGAATTCAGTAAACATTTTCAAAGTAAAACATTCAAATTAGATAATATTAACCGTTTCTATTAATGAAAAAGTGTTTTGTTTCTTTTACAACAAAATTCTTGTCATAAGAGACAAAATGATTACGTAATCATTGCTGCAAACCTCAAAAAAGATTCCTAAATTAGATTAGAATAACTAAGATAACAGTTCCAGCAAGACATTTTTTTTACTCTGCAGTTATATTTCAATAAATCTATAATGAACAGGTAAAATTTCAAGAGCATTCATATTGTAAATTTTCCAACAGTGTTTTCAAGTGACTAAATATACTAGCAAAAATATTGAGTCCAACAATCATAAGCAGTAGACATTAATTGTGTAATTATTTCAAGTAACTGGATACAACTAGAAATATTTGAACAGATAGCTGATCTGTTTTTATGTCCAGGAAAAAAATAAAAAAAGGAAATCAAGGAGTAAAGTATAAATTATTATAAATTAACGTAATTTTCTCCACTTAAAAAATAACATTTAAAATGAGCATACCAAACTTTGGTCAGACATTTACAAATAATATAAAATTTCAAATGTTAACTGTTCAAATTAAGTTAAATGTACTAGCATGAACCAATCTTTTATTAAAGGAAAGGAGAATTAAACAAAATATTAGATACACATTCAAAAACAGAAGACAATTAGTGCAAATTCAAAGACAAATTATCTGGTTTGAAAAAAATTAAAATTAATATGGTAAAAATTTTTGAACTTACAATCTCTGAATAACTTACATATTTCTAATATCACAAATATTAGCATCCATATTTATCAAATAATAAAAGCTTATTTTATTTACATTAAACTATCATGAAATTGTATTATTAGGGGCCATTTTTGCAATATATAAAAAATAAAATAAAAAAATTATAAAATTTGATAGATTTACAAGGAAAATTGTAAACAGCTGCGTGTTCATAAGTATTCATACAAACAAGTAAAAAAAAATATTTTTATTTCCATGTTATCTTAAAAATGTAGACTACGACTAAAGATTTAAATTTATTTTGGGGTTGAATTGAAAGACAATACAAGTATCATAAATTCCTGACATTAATTTTTTTTAATTATATATTTTGTATAATATAAAAAAATATTATCATATTCAACATTTGAGATATTACAATCATTCAATTTTGTACTAATTTCATTAATTTGGTAGGATACAGTTGAATATATAAAAATGTTATTTACCAGACAATATACAATCTAAAAAGGCAAAAAAAGATCTAAGAAACATACTTGATTGGCTCAATACTAACATAAAAAAAATGTATAATCAAAGCACTTTAGCCACTAATTCCATAAATTGTTCTAGTTTTGCAATTAATTGAATATCAAGAGAACGAGTGATATAAAAACTTGTATATGCATAGAAGAAATAATATGAAAAATAAGAAAATATTTCAAATGAGTCATATCTGCTTCATAAACCAATATATAGAAAACAAAATACTAAAACAGAAGAATTCAGAACAGAGGTAGAAATGACAGAATTTTCCCCACCCACCAGCTAATAATAATAATAAAAAAGCAGTAGCAGCAAGAAACAATACGGTATCAACAAGTGTCACAAATGAATAGTTAAAATATAAAATTGACATCCTTAATCCTGCATGAAATCATGCAGGCTGGAAAAGGTTGTTCAAATGAGTACAAGCCAGTACATTGTAAATAAAATAAAAAGTAGACTTGATGTGGTAAAATATGGAAAGAAAATAAATTTTTAAATTATATATATATATATATATATATATATGCAAAATAAAAAAGGAAAGCTAGGAAAAAAATAGAGAATGACAAAAAAAAAAAGTACATTGCAGTAAACTGAAAGGAGGAGAAAACTGATTTGTAAATGGAGAAAAATAAGTATGATTGGTTGACTATCACAAATAAACAATCAAGCATGCAGATCAGGTGAGACACTTAGATTTGAACAGGATTTTCCCCCAAATAGATTGCAAGAAATCTGGCCACCACCTGAGATTATCATTCAAAATTAACTGCACAAATCTATGAAGGATGTTGGGTTTTCTTCTCACAATAGCAAATGATAACATTCCTACAACCATTAGCTGGTAGCCAACAAAGCTCAGTTTATTTTATGTTTTTTTAATCATAAAAGGAAATTGTGCAAAAAATATAAACGCTGAACTTTATTTTTCTTCTAGGATTAGTAAATACAGTAAAGATGCAAAATCTTTCTAAGATCAAATTATCTCAAATTAGAGAATACAATTTCACTTTGAAATTGGATTTCTAATCTGGGTATTTTAACACAGAAATTCTAATTTCATGTTAAACAAGAAAGTAAACTAATTTTACCAAATAATGATGCTAATAGATTTAACTTCTTTTGGATTCTACTTCATGGCTCATACAGTGTGTATGTGTGTGTGTGTATATATATATATATATATATATTAATCTTCAAGGCACAATAGAGGATAAATTTTAATTGGTGACATTTGAACCTTTAAAGGAGGTAGTTACTGAATAAAAAAAAAATTTGCAAAACTGAAAATTAAAATTGAGATCTCAAATATTTTAAATCAGGTGTGTCAATCTGAAATACTTGCTAAATTTGTTGAAAATAGGGTTTCAGAAAATAAACTGAAGCTAAGATAAAAATCACCATTATTCCACTTTTTTTTTTTTAAATCTTAATTATATTCTGCATTCAAGTCTTTAGGCATAGCTAGTAAATTTTTTTTGTACTTGCTTAGAAAAACAAACCAACAGAATCAGAGAATTCATATTAATGAGATTGAAGGATCTTCATATATTCTTATAAAAGGGATCTATATTTTACAATTTTGAAAATCAAACAAAATATTTCATTAAATTACATATAAAAGAATTCTGTTAAAAGTGATTTTAAGTTTAGAATTCAAGCTATTTCTAAAATTATACCAGAGAAAATATTTTAAGAGAAACATTACAATATAAATTACATAAAAATACACATGCACAATCAAGTTCAAGGTTTCAACATAATAGAATTTTTAATTACAAATATTTTTATATAACTATTTTTCAAACTCACTTTAATACTTGCATCAATTATAAAATAAGAGATTTGTGAGAAAGAAAAAAAGAAACTGTAGGAAACTTTCTGGTAAAATAACTAAAACAGCCACAGAATTTTTGCTAATATTTTTAAATCAAAACAATAAAAACTTTTATAAAATAAACTGGTTCTCTTAGTTTTGGCTCCAATTATTCAGATTGTAGTTGATATCAAGATGTTATTTTGTGAAGAATATTTTCAGACAAAATCAAGAGGGTGTGCAAAAAAACATTCCTACCTGGTCAACACCAATTTTTCGGCATGCTTCAATGAAATGATCCACATTTCTACGACACTTTGCCATGGTTAATTGAGGCTATAAAAAATAAATAGCAATAAAAATAATTACGGTCATGCTATTTTTTGTTGACAAGGCTTTTTTTAAGTGTATTTTTAAATCTTTTGAATCATTGTATATTTTTAAATATTTCAACAAACTAATTAGTCACAAATTTTAAATTAAAAGGTTAGCAGCACTGGCATGTGCAATGTTAAGTGTTTCTGTGAAGTAATGAACAACTGGTAGCCATTTTGGTGATATCACTTTTCCACTTTATATGCAACACAAGCCATAAAACATTTAAGAAATGATTAAAAGGCAAAAATTACTGAAATTTTATGAAGAAAAAGCAATAGCAGAAATGGTTAAAAGTCTTACAAGAAGCCACTGTATGATCTCAAGAAATTAATCTTAAACCCAGATTTATGCAGTGCACATGGCAACAAAGGGAAGATGTTTGTCGCTTACTCAACAAATGGAAACTCATTTAAAGATAGCAATAGGTAAACACCCACTTAAAAGTAGCAAAAAATAAGTTACTGTCACAGGAAATCAAAACATATCTAAAACTTCATGCTGGTGCATCCTGAAGTGCTTAGGAATGTGCACCAAAACTGCTAATAATAATAATATTGCTTTTTATTTTTAACCAAGCCTATAATACTTTGCTTCATATGAATATTGTTGTGGTTGGTTATTATCCTTTTATTATTCTACTATCACTTCAAATTAAGGGTTTAAAATAATCATATTTTGCACATGCAAATTCCAACATAAATGAAATTCTATATTTTAACTAAATCATAGATTTTATGATATTTCATAAACAGTACCAACATTTGATAACTCTAGGACTATTAGTTTTATAATTATCATCATTTTATTGATTTGTATATAATGTTGTAATGTAGCATATATTTGATTGCATTGATGTAAAGATTGCAATTTACTTATAATGTATATTAAATAACAGTCATACATGAGGCAAACACATACTTGAAAGAAAAGGTTCTTTTCTTAATATGAAGTTAAATGTTAATTATTTCTATAAGCAAAAAACATTGTTGCAATCATAAAGATAAAAAATGTTAAACAAATATACAAAATGGTGTCCAATGGCATATTTGGAAAATTATTTCAAATCTTAACATGAGTTTGAAAATCTTACCACTGCTGGGGAAGGTACATGTATTGTTGCAACAGCTCTTGGGCGAATTTGGTTTACTAAATGACAAAGCACAACACCATCTCTTAATGCTTCAGGCAAATTAGCAGGTAATGTTACCTTTAATCGGGCTTGGATTGTCTACAAGTAAAAATAGGAATCATTAGGAAAAGTAGGAAAAAAAAAATGTAAAGTAATCAATGCTCCAGAGATTGTCAATTTAGAAAAGTACAATCAAAAAGCATTTGATCAAATGTATTTCTGTTCAAACATTCACCAATGACATGAATGAAAATTATTTGTATTTATAAATCAAAAACTGCTGGTAACTGCAACAGCATCAAATGTTCACATTAATAAATTAGATACTTGATGCAATTTCACCAAAATAAAATTTATTCTTAACAAAAAATAACCAGAGAAATGAGCCTGGGTAAACAATTTGTTCTTTACAATATATATCCAAGGTGCTGAAAAGTTCTTGGCCATACTAATATTGTCCTTTGATTAGCTTCTGGGAAGTTAGCGATGGCCAAAGATTTTTTAGCATCTGTTTGTATATGTTACTGTTAAATAGTAGGAATTCTTTCAAGAAAGTTTCAATAAAATCTATTTCAAAATTTGTTAAATTTTTTCTTTTTACATTTCTAATTTAAATATACATATACTGTATACAGGTGACATATGCAGGACAGTATGTAAAACGTATAAAGTTTAAATTTTTTTTAAATATTAGTCCATTACAAGTCAAAAACCTTGACAGCATCAGCAGACAAAGATTTTTTTTTTAAACCCATCTTCAAAAGGGCATGACCACTAGTGAAAGTTATTCTTCCTTTTATAGAATTCTCTTTGAGTCTTTCTTTACAGTAAGTGCTGTGTAATATTTTAGCATTATTTACTATATTTTCTTTTGTAGTGTGATGGTCATAAACAACATTGTTTATACACAAGGAAAACTTTTGAAACAGGACTAAATTCAGTTCAAAACTAGAACATTGACAACAAAACTAAGTTTTAAAAAATGTTTTTATTTCAACAGTCCTGGCCTCTTATTTCAGCCAATAATGCAAAATTGGATTTTTCAAATTCCACAAAATATAAGTGCTACATACAGTGTAGTTAGGGTAAATTTGACCAAGTTTAAAGCTTTTATTTTTTCAAATTAGTTTGGAATATTTGTAAACGGCATTGTGAAATCACGACAGTTTTAGAGGTGCTAAAGTTAACTGACATGGATGAGTCGAAGCCACTTGAATATTGGAAAAGGGTAACCTGCATTATGATGTCGCAATCATGAAAGCTGTTCAATGCTCTTTGAACACGATGTGAAATGAAGTGTTGCAAGGAAGTTTATGAGGGTGTGGTATGTAAAAAGAACATAGATATTCTGGTTGTCTCCATATACTAGAATTCATCCAACAACTGTAAAAGTGAGTAATGGAAGACTCGGGCAAGGAAATGCAGGCTTTAGTGCAGGAAATGGATCATACAATTGCTACCATGAAGATGGCCTTGAATGAGGGCTTCCACTACCAGTCACACAAGAGCTGTAATGGTCAACTTCTTACATTTAGTCCCATAATGCCTGATTGTAATTCTATAGATCAGGGGTCAGCAACCTTTTGGAGAGTGAAAGCCAAAAAGCTATGTAGAGTTATGGAGGAAAGCCAAACAGCTATGGCTCCAGTGTCATGGAAGAGAACCATGTTATCAAATATGTGAATAAATTTTCTGTGTTTGAAGAAAGCAAGGATTCAATATAATTTAATTGTATTTAAACAATATCACTTATTTTACTACAGGAATAACAAAAAAAAAAAAAAAAAATACAAACACATTTAACAAAAAATTTTTACTGTAGGAATAAAACAAACTACTATCACAATCTACAAAAAAAAGTAAATTCCTTGCTACAGACAAAATACAATTAGAAACGTTAAATGATTTAATGAGACACTTGTTTCTGCTTATAGTGTGATAACTTCTTTACATCAGGTGAAATATTTGTTGATGACAGGAGCAAAACATTATCTAGGTGTTCGTCACACAATCTTATTCTCAAATGACTTTTAGTATATTCCATTTTGGAAAAAAGTAGTTTACAAGCATATGTTCTCCCAAATAATGACATCATCAGTTTTGCATTAGCCATGATGTTTTTATATTTTTTACTTGGTGATATATATTTCTTGTAGAAGTCAGCAGTGGATTCAAAATGAAATCTTGATTTTAAAGATTTGTCGCACTGTAAGTCAATTAACTCCAATGGATATTCTTCTGCCACTTGCTCCACATCTGTTTCATAAGGATTACCAAATAACTCAAATTCTATATTTCTGGAAGTCAACAAAACGAGAGGAAAACTCGCTTCTCAAGTCCATAATAGAGCTTATAAAGATGCCTGGTTTTATATCTCTCTTGTGATTTTGGAGACTTGGGAAATGAAAGTAATTTCCTTTTTGAGGCTGTGATTCCCACAGTTGAAGTTTTTGCTCAAAAGCAGTAATTTGACCAAACATCTCAAATATATTCTTATTCTTTCCTTGAAGCTTATGATTCACAATATTCAGGTGGTTTGTGATGTCCACTAAAAAAGCTAACCTGACAACCCACTGTGAGAATTATCTTGTTCTTTGCTCTCTAAAAACATGGAAATCTCTTCTTTCAATGTATATACTCGTTCCAGCATTTTTCCGGATGTAAGCCATTGAACATTTGAAAAAAAATGTAAGGTCGTCATACTCTGCTTCAATTTGTCTCAAATTCTCAAAAATTCTTGAAAGTGACAGTGATTTAGCCTTCTTGGCAATATAAAATTCACTGTTTTCACAACCACTGCTATGATGTCCTTAAAAATTCAGTGATTTTGCACACAAAACATCTTGAGGAATCATATAATGAAGTTTGATTATTTTTTTTTTTTATTAATTCAGATATGGTTTTGAAGCAATGCAACAAAACTCTTTCTCTCCAACCATTGCAGGTGCTCCATCGGTAATTACTCCAGCAAATCTTTGATAAATCCAGGTTCATGTCCGTAATCCATTTTATTATGCTTTGCAAAATATCTGCTCCAGTGCTAGTGTCTTTCATAGGAATCCATTGCACAAATTCTTCCACAATATCTCTGCAGTCTGCATTGGTCACACCATAGCAAAAATAGGTGTAAATTGTTAAACATTTGCACATTTACTAGAAAAAACAAAAACCTTTTAAAAATAGGCTTGCTGTGTGATTTTTTTTTTTAAACTGCCAAAACTTATTTCATAAATTTTATGATAATGTTTGTTTAAACAAGTTGCAGAAGCATTTTTGTATGTCAAAAATTTTCATAAAAAAAAAAAAAAAATGTAATAACATTTAAATCGTATGAACGTAATTCCCCTCCACCACCAAAAAAAATATATGGGTACATTAGCTACAAGTTAAAAAAAAAAGTATACAAAAATTGATTTTATATACAATTTTGAAATGATTTGGAAATTATTTGATAACTTTTGCCTTGGAAAATGTATTTTGGTTTTTCTTGTTTTCATTTACAAAAACAGGAACTCTAACAGGAAGTGAAAAATTTCGGAGTTGCAGAAAGTATTTCACCTTTCTCAATCTGAAAAAACAGGTTTCTAAAGCATGAAAAAAAAAAAAAGAATATCTGACGGGGGAATTTTGTTAAAAAATTTTTTCTGAAAATTACTTCTTAAAAATAAATGTTTCATAAATCAGTTTTGAAAAAAGATTCCATTAAAATCAGTTGAAAATACTTATATTCATTTAAAAGTGCCCTACAAATAAAAAAAAAATAAAAGTAAAAAGACAATTTCTTTTTTAATTTCAACGCAATATATTCAAGACTATTGGTTCACCTATATTTATATCATGTCCAGAGTAAGGTAGTGGCCAGACAAGATTCACTCAAGGACCAGATGTGGCTCGTGGGCCAGGGGTTGTCAACAGCTGCTATAAATTATTGTGTGTGGGACACAGTTGAGAAAGAGACCAACTGTACTACCTGTACCATTAAGGTTCAGCTGATCAGCAGGATTAAGGAGGTGTTTGAGACCCCTCCATCCAGGACACCATGAAGGTCACATATGCCAGATTCTAGAGTCATATCAAGGCTATGGTAGATTCTGATGGTGAATGAATTGTCAGATTATTATAACCTATATGCCACTTTTCAATTTTCCAATAAATTGATTTTTGGCTTAGACATTCACATTGACATTTTTTTTTAAAGAAAGAAAGAAATTTAGCCCAAACACTATATATAAATGTAAAAAAG
Source organism: Ascarosepion bandense (assembly GCA_037127315.1). NCBI lineage: Eukaryota > Metazoa > Mollusca > Cephalopoda > Sepiida > Sepiidae > Ascarosepion > Ascarosepion bandense. Next base: position 3,576,958 of record JBBBDQ010001840.1, on the reverse strand, counting down.
ATAAAGCTGGCTCACTTTTATGTCCCATAATTTAAATTTGGGAAGTGAAAGAAAGAAAAAGCCTAAATATAGAGTATAGTATAGTGACGTTATAATGGAGAAACAAGATTTTGCAGATTGTACCAGGAGCAGAAGCTAGCAATAATAATGTTCCCAGTCCAGCTATTAAATAAAAATCCAAAATAATCTCAATGCATAAACACTAATATTTATTGGCCAACATGCTACCCAACTACAACATATATTTTAGTCTGTTCAAAATGACCATGACATTAAAATATCAAATTTTCAGGCATCATTAAGAATAAAAATATATATCATCCCAGCCTTACATGAATTCAGGGTGAACTCAAATCAGTGGTAATATACATTCACTGGCCACTTAAGTATGTGAACAAATGCTCTTTTATGAAACTTTCTAATCAGCCAATGACATGTCAGCAATTTAATGGATGTAGACATTTAAACAGGGTCACCTGCTGAATTTCATTTCATTAATATGTGCACACAAAAAAGCAGTAACTGAAATGATTTTGAAAATGGTATGGTTGTTGGAGCCTGATGAGTATTTCCAAAAATGCTGTACTACTAAGATTTTCACACACAACTACATTTAAGATTTACAGAGAGTGATCAGAAAAAGAAAAAATACCAGTGAGCAGTAAATGTTGGCAAAAATTCCTTATTGATGAAAGAGGTTAGGAGAATGTCCAGGCTAGTTAAAGCTGATAGAAAAGCAATAGTAGCTCAAATAACTCTTTACAATGAAGATATACAGAAAAACATCTCTAAAAACACATGTTAAACATGAAAATGGATGGTCTACAGTTGCAGACAATCATACTGTGTACTATTGTCAGATAAGAAACTGTTTGCAGTGTACTAAAGATTGCAAAAATTGAACAATAGAAAATTGGAAAAACATTGCATGTCTGACAATTTCTGCTACAACATTCAGAATAAGAATTTCACAAACAACTTGAAAGTATGGATCCATCAATGTTGTATGAATGGGTCAAGGCTTATTGTGGTGGTGTAATGATTTAGTAACTAATTAGTAAATCAATTTAGCACAAGAAAATTTTACCTATGAAGGCCATTTCATTTTTAACTAAGCATTCAATGATAATGAAGATAACTATTTCAATAAATTGAATTACTTTTTTCTATATAGACAATTTACCATCATTAACCATAAATAGCATTAATTTGAATACAAGCAAATAATTTATTAATCCTCAAAAGTAAATATTTGGAATTGTTTTATGTGTGCAGATGGTAAGAACTAAGTTGTTTTTTTCCTCTTCACCACAAACTTACATTCCGCAAACTTTCAACTTGTTGAATTTCACTAACAGCCTGATCATGGTGTCTCCGAATTGTGAAATTGGGATCAGCATCTTTATATTCCTCTAACAATTTCAATGCACCTGCTGACAAAACTGAAATAAAAGAAAAGAATGTTAAATTCTATAGGACGATAGAAGTAACATAAGCCAGTATAAACATCTGTCCAAAATTAATGACTTTGCTGGTCTTTTTCATGGACAAATAAGAGTAAAATAAAGAGAAAAGAAAAAAAAATCAATATTCTGTTTCAATAATACAAAAACAAAGGTATCAACTGAAAATGAGTGAAGAGAAATAATAGTGCTTAAAAATATTTCTGCAATGGTACAAAACACTGTATTTGAAAAATTAATAAATATACAATTTAATTGTTACAATATTTTTAAATGCACGTAGAAAAAAAATTGCCAAAATATTTATATGAATAATGCTTTTTTGATTGAATGTTATGCATTAACAGAAAGTCCTTACAGTACATAATTACAAATCACTATTGCCCGAAATATTTTAATTTAAAAAAAAAAATACAACTTGATAATCTTACTTATAAAATTTGTACCCTGTTTGGATTGAGAAAGCAAACTAAAAAAAAAATTAAAAGTTCAAAAATAAAATGGCATGCAATAAGGTGAATACGAGCAAAACGTTTTTTGTACAGGGGGTGAAGAGGGAGAGAGCCACAAAAGATAAGCAAGCTTAATTATAGCAAATCTATTAACATGCAAATAACTATTCAAAGATAGAAAAACTGATTAATTTGCTTCCTATGGCTTAATACTTTGCAAGTTATTTAAAGCCAGAAAATATTTTTAATTGTAAGAATTTATTTTTGGAGATTATAAAAGAAGAACTGAAGAAAAATTAAAGTTTAAAAGTAGTTATAACAACAGAGATACCCACAATATTGCTTGTCCAGAATTGTAAATTTAAAAAAGATTAAATCATCTCAAAGCAAAATATATTTTTCCAAGTTTCATTTTATAGAGAAAATGCTATTACAATAACAAGATAAAGGCAGTGCTTATAGAACAGTGAAATAAGATATCAGTTCTTTAGATTCATTTGACCTAGTATGTGTCTAAGATTAAACAGTTTGATGGCTCTTGACAAAACTAAGTGGATAGATTTCCAAGGTGAACATTGTGGTAGGTTCAACTTAAAGCATAGTTTTGCTACTGCATTTCTTTTAACCTTGTGAAACTGTCCTTTCTATACTAAACATTTCTATACTAAATTTACTGTCCTTTCTATACTAAATATTCATAACTTCATTTTTTTTTCAGAAAGCAGAAATGGTTTTTCCTTTTTAAATGCTGTGTCCCTTCAGGATGTAGGTGACCATGACACACTGTAAATTCCTTTTCTTTATTGTCTGGGAATTGCCATGCATTCTTAAAGATAATGGCATAGTTTATTGGTGACTTCTCCCTGGTTTAGAATCCAGAGTTTTCATTCTCTTAGCTTGATTATCACCCAAAATAAGAAAACCCAGAGTTGATGGAGAGAAAAGATGGATTCATGCCTTTTCCAAGGTCACTCAACCAGAATTTGAACTGGAGTTGCTGATTCTAATTTCCATGTTGATATCCATTATACTGTCTACACAGCCACTTAAATAGTATTAAAATTTATATAAAATCACAGTGATTTAGAAAACAAAGATTTGCATTTCATTGTTTGTATGTTCTGTCACCCGAAAACTGAAATGTTGAAAATGAAAGGAAAAGCTAGTTAGGTAAGGCTAGAGAAACTACTTGGAAAACATTTTTTTAAAATATTTTCAGATTTGGAATGCATGATTATTTGTTATCTGCAGGTATGAGCATTTTGAAATTCTTTTTTTCTTACAGTCTTGTCAATTTTGGGGATAATTGCAGATTCTTTATAGATTAATGAATAGTTAATTAAATCTATAAGTAAATAAATTTATTATATTACATGTGTGAACATTTACCTATTTTAATGAACAGAAAATGAAAATATTGTTCTTCACTATTTATCATTAATTTCATTTTTACTACAAAAAATAATATAAACTCTATACATAAAAATATAGCCCTTTTATTGATTACAATGAAGTGTACCACATCCAAATATTTAATGACTTCAAACTAAGACATGTACTGCTTCTAACAATATGAACTTATTGTACAAATTTGCCTTAAAAGAAAATTTTGGGACATGGAAATAAAATAAGTTCCTAGTTACTTTACTTTTTCAATTCAATTTTTTTTTTAAAGCCCATTTAAATTACTTGCTTCCCTTAATAACTACTTTATCATTTCAGAGATTTATTATCCATGTTTTTATGACAGGCTGGCTGTAAAACCAATATTGAAAAGAAAAAGTAACAAGTATTCAATCAAATTAGAAAGCTCAAAATTTGACAAATATTTTTTAGGTTGATATCTACTCATAAGTATTACATTTTTATAAAAAAAAGAAATCATAAATAGCTTTATATTCAGTTTCCAAGTTTTTTTGTTTAAAATAAACTAGTAATATGAAAATTCACATTTGTAAAGACTTACTCCCTTTTTATTAATACTTTATTATTATTAGATTTATCAAAGATAATGCTCATCTCCATAAATGATATTTGGAAATTTGCAACTTAGAAATGGTTGGGATTCCAAAAATGTTAAAATCAGGAAAAAAGAAAGGCCAGAAAGATAAATGTACGAGAGTTAGAAAAAGAGAAAGCTTGATGCACAATTGACTGAAGGACAACATTAAAAGCAATAGAAAGAAAGTAAAATAGTTGGGATTTGGAGCAAAATAAAATTGAATGTTATATATTTCATTGTCTACAGCTAGATCCTTGATTTTAAAATATGAAATAATATTTTATAAGTATATGGATTTTAAGAGTTTAAAATCATGCTTAAACTTAATGACTTCTAATAAATAGGAGTAAATTTCAACCAATAGCCAAAGTTAACTTTTAATTTTCTGAATCACCCATATTTATTCATAAATAGCTGATACATTCTTTAAACAACTTTGTTTCAAATGAAATCCTCAGTTTTAACTATTAATATGAAATAAATGTTTGAGATTATTTTAAGTATATACCAATGTCATTTATGAATAACTTCAGTATTTATTAAATCTTAAATAAAGGAGTTCTGATAAGTTTTCAGCCAGACTAAGAAGTGTTTAAAAAAAAACAAAAAAAAAAAACTAATGTTTGGCCATCTTTTAGAAGGTGGGTTTAACACACAATTTCACTTTTCAACACCCCCTTGTACCAATTAGCAAATAAACGTAGACTTAAGGTAACCTGCAATTAAATTTTTTTTTTTGCTAATCCAGAAAAAATATCTTCAGCTGAAATCATGTTAGCTGCAACAAAATACCTGAAAAGCCATAAATTTGGTTTGACAGCTATTTTAAGTTAACATAATATGAATTATTTCAAGTGAAATGACTATCAGTTACTAGTAATAAATTTGATCAGACTATAGGTGAAAATGACAAATTCTCTATTTTCTACAAAACAAATTTTTTTTTTCTATATGATTTATAAATTATCTATTTCCTAATACTCATAACTTATTGTATATGCATGAACTGACATTTATGAAAGACACCCTTTGATAAAACAACTTTCACAGTTGATACACAAATTTAGAAGAGTACAGAAACATTTCACAACAATATACATTACAGCTACAACAGAGGTTTCAGTAGTTTTGACAAAGAAACTGGTAATTTCAGAGTAATGAGGATATATGAAAATAATGGTAGGTCAGCCATATTCAAGAAATATGGATTTATTTTTTTTAAAAAAGAATACCCTTTTTCATGTTTTTTTTTTATAAGCAATTCCTTTGGCATACTGTAATATTACAATCATTTCAATTTTCTATGAAACTGGTCATGATAGACAAGTAACTATTTATAAAAATTAAGAGCAATTAATTTTTTTCACACTATTCTTAAGTGAACTAAATAATTGTGAAACAAAATATTCTTAATTTATAATATGCTGTAAATACTAATATCAAATTTCTATATTATAGATAACTGTATTATAAAAAATAATCATTTTTAATTTTTTTTTTTTTGAAGAGATGAAAATCTCTTATGGTAAACGTTAACTGCAATGTAACTTAAACATTATCTTGCCAGAAAAGTTTCCAATATTGACAATTCATACATGTAATGTTTCAGGAATTACAAAATTACAGAATTGTATCATATGATCCAAATCTTTTGGTAATTTTTGCCTAATGTGGGTTTGCTGATGTAATGCTAGTTCATTTCTATTCATGAAACATGTATATCATCTTCAACTAAAGGATGAACATTATATATATATATATATATATATATATCCATGGATATTTCTAAAGCTTTTATTTTAAGAGCCATGCAGATGACAAGTCCATTGACATGTAATTCAAATATAGACATAAATCAACTAGAGATGGAGTATATTTTGTCAGGTTTACTTTGATATCATTTGGAGAGAGTATTTCTGCTAGCCCATTGCTAATTTTTCTGACATGCAAAACTTTCTCTCAGCATATTCAACTTAAATCAGCTAACTTGAGTTTTTGCATTTAATTCTACCGGGGGGGGGGTCATTTTTTCTATAAGAAATACAAAGGATATTTTTAACACTTGTACCAACAAATATGTGCATAAATGTTTTAACAGATACATGCGATATAACATATGGATTATTATGTTATCTTGGATATGTGGTGCCAGAGCAAGGTTTAATAAGATAAGCCATATTCAGCTTCCCATATCTTTTGTAATAAGTATATTTGTTGTTTTTTTTTTTATACATAAGAGTTAATATTTCAAAAATACATTCAAATATTCAAGACCAAGTATTTTCAAGTCTATTTTGCCTTAGTATATTAATGGGATTGGTAAAAAGGAAGGAAATAAGAGTCACAAGAAAAGTTAGGAGCAATCAAGCAAGCATTATGATGCAATGTGGTGGTTGGTGATGACTGATTAAAAGAATTTTCCAATATGACCACCAGTAAATCTTCATTAAAGCAACCATCACAGGGTTAGGCAGTAGCAGTAGCCACAGTAGCAAGGCAGCCAAGGTTTCAAAAAAAAAAATAAATAGAATTTTTTTTTTTTTTGCCTCCCCACAAATTTTCTTTGGCATTCCTGAGGCTGACTGCACCCTGGATCAACTACAAATACATACCTTCATCACTCTGATGAGTGGCGGGTGATGCTGTGGTTGATGGTGATGCTGTAGTCTTTGTGGCTCGTCGTCCGCTCGGTGGGATAATTTTGTTGCTTGCTCCAACAACCTTTCCTTTATCAAGAACAAAGGGCTTTACATTGTAGGCTAAAAATATTTACATCAAGTCAACAACACAGACAGCCACTGTCAGACTAGTCAGTAGATATTACTTTCTCTACCTGAAATAACATTGTCCCCCATTTCGTTCAAACTGTATACAAAAGGTGGGGATCAAAGCAATAACAACTAGCCACAAAAGAAAAAAAAAAGAAATCATACAAGTGCTTTAGGATTGGATAGACAAAAGTGAATAAAGATTCAATAAAAGCTAATCATATATAAAAAACAAATAATTAATGAAAGCAAGAATTTCTAATAAAAAAAATAAAACAAAAAACAGAAAATACAAATATCAAAACAAAATTCACTAAAGCTTGTGGCATTATAAACTAAGTCAGTGCTTGACAATAACTCAGATAAATCACAAACTTGATAATGACAGATGCATATAATGTAGGGGAGGTAATTCATAAAATTCTTTCCCAAAAAGGATTCCTACAATTTCGAATTCAATCATTACATGTTTTATAGCTCAATTCGATATTACTGTTGAATAATGTCATCTAAAGTTTAGACACCACTTTGTTTCTATACAGTGCTGATTATACATTTTTTTTCCTTTTTTCCTCTACTCACTTGTTTGGTGACTGATGTCACTTATTTTTAATATAATTTCAAATGTGATTTCACAAACATTCTATATTTCAACATGTAGATTGTTTTTTAAACTCTAGAAAGATTAAAAGTACATGTAAGTGGCTTGTCTTCTAGTTAAGATAATTGGTCATTTTTCAATACTGCCAGCATTAAAGGCCAAATAAAAGTAGAGATTTCAAATGCTAATTTTACCTCACTTAAAAAATTAGCACAATTCAATATTTCATGTATTTTATTTTTGTCACAAATCTAGTATTAATAAACATTTATGCAAATGATGTAATTAATCATTTGCATAACAAAAGAAAATATAAAAATGAGTAACTAGTTTATTTTGATAGCAGTAAAATTAAAGGCTAAGTGAACAGCAACAAAACTGACAAAATCTAATCTCTTTATCTTTCTTTTTGCAGCTAAAATGGAAAACTGTACAACTGTTTAATAATTATATGAATCAAGATAACTGATTTTAAAATATGAAAATTTATTAATACACAATTATGCTTGTTAAGCCCCATAATAAAATGTTGCATTTGCCTTGGACTCATTTGTAGATATTAAATTAGTGCAATAAAATCTTTTTTTAAGCTACCAATCACATCAGAAAAAGTAAAAATGAGATTTTATAATCAAATTATTTTTAACAGAGCTTTATTTTTTCCTGTTAACTTAATCTAGTGGAGAATTTTATTCCTCTTTGGTAAAAGTAGGGTTGACATAACTGAGAAAATATTACTATGATTGCAGATTTACTCAATATGAATGGTACTTGCAATGACAACAGTGAAGCATTCAACAATTTAAAAAAAAAAAAAAAAAAAAAAAAAAAAAGCATATACAATATGGAGGACTTGAATTCTAATCCTGATTTATATAAATAAAAATTGACAGAAATGTTGATTGTCTTAAAAATGGCAATGCTGTGACATGGAAGTTACCTTATATTTTTAATAAAAATCAGCATAAAAAATTAAAACCTTACCTGATTTTGTGCCTGGTTTAATGGAGCTGCTGCTAACTGAAGAATCTCCAGGAGAACGCTGTCAAACAAAGAGTTTCAATTACTAACAAAATTCACTATGAAGTAATGAAAACTTACCATTAACATAATAAATCATGAAGCTGGTTTCAAAACATGAATTGAATTAATTGAGGTGGGACTAAAATATCCATTTAGTAAAGAGTTAATATATTCAAATAGATCTTCACCATAAAAGCACAATGTAAACACATGCAAATTAATACAAATGTGCTAAATTTGAAATAAACTTTAACATGTTAGATAAATGTAAGTGTTGAACTGTTGGCTTTGGTATCAGTAAATGGCTTAAAATTGGCAATACACAGAATTGGTCTCATTCAACAAAATTATATTCAACTTACCCTCTGATGACAGTCAATGTTACTTTTGGCATTGATCGCATCAAACAAAAGTATTGACAGATACTAATGTCTTTGACACACTTTTCTTTATCAGTCTCCTGACAACCAACAATTTGCTCTTCAACAATCCTGCTTTTCTTTCACCAACAAATTATCCATATTCACAATCTAAGATTTGCGGTCTTTTTGCACAAATCATCTCACTACATTCATTTCACAGAAAGAAAGCTCTAGTAAATGCACGAGTTTAAAATGACCTGGTCGGGACTACCATGTCACAAAAAGCCTTCATGTGACTGCAAGATTTATGTTAAGGATATCAACGAATCTTAGCTTGGTTAAAAAAAAAAAAAAAAATTACTTACAAATCAAAACCACAATAGTTGACAATTCCTGTAGCACATAATTATCTTGAATCTTGTGCACAAAAAGTATCAAATTAATTGGTAACCAAACTTTTAATAAATAACCTCTCGCCTTTTTTTATGGTTTTGCCATGGATAAGATACTAAGTTATATCAGTGAAGGAAACATGACTGAATTTGTACAAATGAGCCTCCAGTAAAATTGGTTCTGAACACTCAAAAACTTTTTATTTGACCAAAATTATGAAAAGTATTTCAATAATTTCAAGTTTACTATTCCCCTTTCATAACTTTCTTTCATATACATTCTCATAATTTAGAAATGTAAGCAAAATAATACATTCTATTTCTACCTCTTTAAAAATCAAGCATTACTAGCTGCATGGTTAATGAATGCCAAATGTTTCCTTATAGGGAAACAACTAAATGTTACCATTAACTTGCAAATACTTCAAATTCAGAACTGTCAAAAGAAATCTATTTTGAAATTTGCAAAGTAGTTAAATACATATTTTATACAGTCAATAAAAAAGTTTTAATTATTCTAAAATCAAATTTCACATACAGTTCTACAGGTACATAGATTTAAGGTTCCAAAATGAAAACAATGGATTCTCCAAGAGATACATGACCAAGTGGATTAAAGTATGGGTTAAAAAATATCTATTTCCCTGTGAAGTGAATGCCTGATTCTGGCAGCGATAAAAAGTCATTTCCTCTGATTCAGTAGAAGAAACAGATAAGTGACACAAATAAGACTGATGAGTATTAACCAATGTGAAATCTAAGTATCAAAATCAGAAAGAACAATCTACCCTGTGGATTGAATAGTTACAAAGTACAATGAAAAACACCTCAAGAAGTTAGAGGGTATAACAACCAAAACATTAAGAGTATAGCCACCAAGATGAGCATGCTGGTCTGAATAGAAAAGCAGAGATAATGATAATTCCACATTTCAAAAATTCTCACAAGCCAAATGGAAAAAAAACTTGGGACTTTTGTGTTTATTCAAATAATAGATTAAAAAACTTGAAAAAAAGTTTCCAAAAAGATTGAGTCAGCATAAGAAATTATACCATAATAAAGAAATCAGAAAATTCCTGTGCAACTGTTCCAAGTTAACAGTACATGAATTGGCTATCTGTCTACAGAAAAATAATTTGTTTATATATTTTAAATGCAAATTCTTTTTCAGTTTTCTTACAAGTAAGTCATAGCTTAGATATTACCTTGCCTATAATTACAATGCATACATTTTGCTTAGTTCTTTTCAATTACAAACTTCTATCTTGGAACAGTTTTACTAATTCTTATAGCAATCAAATTTGTACAAACTTCAAGTAGAGGAAGATTGTTAATAGAATGTAAAGGGCTAAATGATGAGTCAGTGTTGCAGCTGCTTGACCAATGGCTTGTTCACTACACACCTTTGTGTTATTGACAGTGTCCTTGACTGTAGATTTGGAGCGTTGTTCTTCAAGTCTCCGTTTCAACACCTGGGATTCATGCCTCTGTTGGTTGAGAATGGCTTCATGCTTTAAGCGGAATTCCTCTTCCTGTGAAAATGTTAGTTAGAACGGCCAGCTCCGTGTTAAGAGTCTTGGTAAACATGGTTCATCAACAAGCAATCAATGGGACAGGGTATAATGACAATTGATGTAAACATGCAAAAGTTACAGACATCAATCATGCAACACATGCACAGGAATTTTCAAGTGCTTTTTTTCAAAACTTTTATAGGGATTTTTTTTTCTTTTAAAAAGGAGAACAGAAGTATTAAGAAATTTGAGGAAAAAAGTTTCAACATTTACATAAAGCCATAATTGAAAATGTGTGTGTGTGTGTGTGTGTGTGTGTGGTAGTGAATGTAATGTCAAGCTGCATTCTTTTGTGCCATGTCCTTTCAGCATGTGAGCAACCATGACTCTACAACTGTGAAAATTCAAGCTTTTCTCATATTTCAAATACCTTCTCATGTTGTACCCTATCAAATACTACAGGCATTTTTTTTTTACATTGCTTGCTTTGATAGCACTCAGATAATAAAAATATACTTTTTTTATTTTAGTATCAAGAACAAAGCAATATTATTCTTGCTCTATTTCCCTTCTAATTTTGTAATGAGGTCTATTCATTAAAGTGTTAATGATTAGTTATGTGTCTCAAAGTTGGTTATTCAATGGATTTTGCTTTCATTTGCACCTGGTTTCATTGAACGATGAAAATAAAGCTACTGGAGTCTTCCAGTATTTCACCACTGTCGTCTATTTCATTAAGCTTCATTTCTTAAATGATGGAATTTAAAGTGAAGATAAATAGAAATAAAGTTAAAGACATATTTGTAGCTTTTTGCAGCAAAAATATAGTTTCAAATAACCCATTAGGCTGAGATATAGTATAATTTTCTACAAATGTATTTTAGAAATAGATATGCATCTGTTAATATATTTTTCCAGAATTGAATTAATTTTAGTTTATAATTAATATAACAGTTGTAATTATTTGTCTTATACATTTTTTCACTTATTCCTAATAGGTAGCTCCTCTGATTTACTAAAAAATTGTCATATCATGATGAAAAAAAAATCCCTAACTCAATGAAAAAACAAAAAGTTTTATTGTGAAAATCTTTGTTATTAAAAAAATATATAAAAAAAATTTAAAAAAAATTTTTTTTTTTAAAAAGAAAATCTTGGTAAAAAAAAATTTTTGTTTTTAATTATTTCTACATCAGTTAGCCCAAACCTCCATCACTTAATTTTAATATATTGAGAAATTAAATCTTGTCCCAATTAATGTTTGTACTAGTTAAAAGCAGAACCCTTTGGAGAATTTGATTTTTTTTTTTTTTATAAAACAAATTACCAAAAAATCCAATTACCAAAAATCTACTCTAAACAGTAAAATAAAAAAGGCAATAAAACTAAAGCATTATTTAATTAGAAAAACTTAATTGCTTTTATGAATAACATTATAGACACTGTCTTAATAGAAAAAAAAATTCAATGAATAATGGATTTTTAACAGGAATTGTTTTCAATTTTCTTTTAATTTTAATTAGAATAATTTACAAAACATTAAATCTTAAATTTCTGCATTACTTTGTCCCTGTTAGGTGATCTTGTAAGTAAAAACTATATTTATAAATGGAAAAGCTTAGTACAAGTCATTAAGCAACAATATTTTAAAAAACAAACTTTCATCTATCATTTAAACATTAGATATTGTTTTCTGTGGTGATACCTACAGAAAAAAGTTCATATTCTATTCAAATTTTTAAAAAAATTTATTTAAAACTTAAGAAAAATATCACATTAAATGTAGTTTTCAGAGATAAAAAAAGAATTGCAGTTTAATAAGTTTATAAAGTGTACAATATGGTAAGATTTGTATGACCTAGCAAAATTTCTGCTTAGATATATGAACATTTTTGGTTTAGACATGGGCAGTCATGGCTCTTTACAGATTCCTTCTCTTTATTATCTGTGAATTGCTATCCATTCTTCAAAAAGATAGTGGAATATTTTCCCACTGACTCTTCCATGATTTTAGCCCAGTCTACTCTATTTTATTCATAACTGAAGAAGAGATGGATTCATGCCTTTCCAATGGTGAAAAAGTGAATACAGCAATATCAGCTGTGCTAATGACCACTATACAACATGCACATGACAATACTGATGAATAATAAAACAGTGTTAATAATAAAATTGCTATCACAATGTCAGTTTAAAAAAATGTGCTCAATGTCAAATAGACATAACTACTACAATAGTAAAATCAAATTAGAATCTTATTATAAACGAACATGGACTAGTCCATGATCATTTATTTAGGTGGGTAGATGGCAGAGTAGCTAGATAATATCTTAAAACCTACACTTGAAAATTAATTCTGACTTCTTTAATAATCTGTTCAATGGGAAGCGGGGAGAGAAAGAGAAGATTTCTAAAAATGCATAACTTTTCTTCCAGGCATAATCCAGACTGTCTACATCTAGCTTTCAACTCCCACAAATATGTAGAAAACATTGTAATAGTGTACTATCTTCTCATTAAAAATTTGTTTCCAGTCCAAGACACACATACTGATAGTTAAACATTTTCCCCATAAGGTGAAGAGAGATCTATTTCTGCAGTTACAAAAGGAAGTTGAATTCATATCATATGCACATGTCTAAGTTATGCTTTATTTATCAGTTAGACAATGTTCATGCAACAATAGTTCAATTTAATCAGTCTCCTATTAAATATCTTCTGGAGCTTACTAGTAGCAAGTAATGGGGCATTGGGATTTAACTCAATTATTGGTTTTATTTTCATAGTTGTACTGATTTTGAAATCTAAATCAGCTATATAACTACTTTTCCTTAATTATTTCACATGGTCAAAATAAAAATGATATTACATTGTACTTGGTTCAGATATTTTGATAGTCTTGTAAATTAATGTTGCCAAACAAGTCAAAAGTGTACATAGTGCTCTGTGTAAACTGTCACCATTTTATATTCTTAATTTTGCACATGGGCATTGCTTGTTTTTTATTTTGTTGACTGCATAGTATAGTAGGGTTAGTTGGGCAGAGCATGTAAGAAAAAGAGCACCATGACACAATTCACTCGACCAGAAATTTGGAAACAACATGTACTGCTTGGCACAAAGCCCTCAGACTCAACATGCAGGTCTACACCAAGTCCCTTGAAGAGGTAGTGGCTGTCTTGAGTCAAGAGGGTGGCTGCTGGAACTGGGTAACTGGCAACTGTACCATGCCACACAAGCAGGAGAACCTAGTCATGATTGTCAGACAATTTCTGTGACCACATCACCCCTTACATCTGGCCACCTAATTCCCCAGACTGCAATCCCTCTTGATTATTATGTGTAGAGTGTAGATGAGCAACAGACTAACAAAACTCTTTGTAATACCAAAGATGAAGTGAAGGAAAGAATTATGACAGCATTCACCAACTTAAACAAATAGACCATCCAGAAAAGTTGCATGAGATTCTGAAGTCATCTGGAAGTAGTGGTTGAAGCCAATGGTAATTTTATGGAATTAAATTACTTTAGTATTTCAAGATATTTTTGTGTAATTTTGGTAAATTATTCATTTTTATGAAACTTGGACAATTTATCCATTGCATCCTGTATACTTGATTGTTTTTTTTTTCTTTCTTTTTGCTGATTTTAGGATATATTTAAAAAAAAAAAAAAAAAAAACAGACAGTGGGTAGTTAAATTTTTTTTTGGGTAAGGGGGAGGAAGACACTATTTTTCTTTATACATGGAAAAAGAGATCAAATGCAACAATGAGAAACCCAAATTAGTTTTTCTGATACCATGGTACAAAACCTGTATTGTCTTACTTGTTTGCCCCCTTTTTAGTTCAGGCACACTTTATTAGATTAGTCATTGTTTTTGACCATTTCCTGTTAGCCCTTAGTTATCACAAGAACTGGCAAAATAAAGTATGAGCTCAACCAAGCAATTCATATTTTTCTTATCCTCCTAAATTTAGCCCACAATGAGAGCATCATCGGTATTTAACATTTAAAACTTTTTCTCTCTGCATTAGTTTCTTTTAATATAATTTGAACATTAGTTTAATGAAGCCATCATTTATAGATTTTACTCTTGCAACTCAAGGATAGATACTTCCATATTTTTGTGATAATTCATGATACCTAAGTTTTAAAATGAATTCTGATAAATGAAAGCTTTTGCGGAGCTTTGATTTAGATTTAATTGAAAGCTAAAGGATTAAATTTACTATTTCCATGAAACAAAATATTCCGTAGTGTATTTTTCAAACAGAAATTATATTGACTGGAATCTATTTTTCTTTTTTTTTTTCTAAAATAGCTGATTAGCATCCTTTCATTATAATGTAATTTTGTTTATTAGAAAAATCTTCCAAAAATAAAATATACTATTTTCTCTAACTTTGAGAAATATTAGCTGATTTAAAGTATAATTAATCTGACTTGAAACAAGTATTGTTTAAGCTTTTGGGGGTGGGGGAGATAGAGACAGAAAACAGATTCTAAAATGAACAGCAGTAGTGACTTACCTATCTTTCAACACCTGACAAGCACTGATAAGTTATTTTCTTGCTTATTGGTGTCTATGGAGGCTATCCATTAAAACAATTTAAGAAAATGACAAGTGAATGTTTTTTTATTTTTATTATTATATAATTTTTAAGTACTCAGTAACCTAAAAAATGTTGTAAATATTATGTAATCTAATTTTAGGAATGTTGACTTTAAATTCACTATAGTTATTGATCTTATTTTCTGATCATATCATGCATGGTCATCAATACTTTAAAAATGGGAAAGTTTTATACACATGAAAAAAAATTTTTAATTATTTTAAAAATCTTAGAGTGTGATGATTTGTATTAAACTTTTCAAGTTTTACTTAATTTAATAATACAGTCTTACTTATTTAAATTTTTAAAGAATTTTTGAAAGATTAATTAATGTCATTGCATTTTTTATTTTACTATTCAGAGCAGATTTTCAGGGAAAGTGGCAACTGTTAAAACAAACAAAAAAAAGTAATCTTGCCTTTACATCATAAAACAAAGTTAGCAAGCAGAATTTAATTTATAGAAATTTCATAAATCTTAAGTGCGTGGGTGTGTTTTTTTTACCAAGATTTGTGTTTCTTACTGAAAACAACAGAGCTAAAATTTCCATAATAAACTGATCCCATGCTGAGGCAAAAAAAAAAAAATCTTTTTAACCAACATTTCTAACATGTTAAAAAGAATTTAAAAAAAAAAAAAAAATATATATATATATATATATATATATATATATAGTCTTTCCTCCTCTTAATAAAAATTTTAAAACATGCTATACTGTTTTTGTTTTTATTTTTTTTAGTGAAAAAGTGGAGGTAACTATTCTATAGTTTACCATGTGTCAATTGTTTACAAACTGTAAATTTCTTCTGTTCTGAGAACTTACACTGCAATATTGTAATGTATTCCTTTAGCAAACAACTTTCCCTACCCACTAAAGCCACAGTTTCAGTTGTTCTGTTTTATCTTCTATTATCTTTACCTTTCTTTTTCTAGTTTTACTCTTTTGCCTTTTAATAAAACTGCTGATGAACAGTACATTGTCTTCAGAGTCTTGTCATAAGATGCGCATAACTCAAGAGAGCTAGATAAACAAGTATGAGACAGATCCCTACATAGGAATCAGAACAGTAGTTTTAATCTCAATATTAAACTCAGCTCTTTAACTGTCTTTGTAATTTTCTTAAATTTCTCTGTACATGTGCCATTACAGCCCTGAAGACCACTGTGTCATCCTCACAATATAACCAGACATCTCCCTTAACTATTTTTGTTAATTTAGTAGGTGGTAACAGGTCTCTACTCCATTGAAAATCAACATATCAAAGCTATTACAATCACCATTCTTGATACACATGACTTCATTGTGAAATAATATTGACTTAACAGTACTTTATTTCTACCTGCTTATTTTTGTTTGTGTATAGTTTGGCCATATCTATGGCTTTAATAAATATTTCTTGAAAGAAGAGAAATATTTGTGCTCAAAATGTACAACTTTGCTTGACACAATTAAAGCAATTAGTAATAGTTTTGGTATTTTTACATTGATTACACATAATATACCATATTTTTCTTCATTTTACTGATTTTTTTCAGAAAAGACTTTTAGTGGGGGTTTAAGCTATATACTGACTTCTCATGAAAGAAGTTTTTGCTTGCAGAATATTTTCCATATTTAATTAAGTACTTCCCAAATTATTTTTAAAAAGAAGCATAAAATATGAGAGTGCCATAAAATTTCAATGTAATATAAAGCAGCAAAAACTTGCTCAGAAGCTTAACGAGTACTAACACACTGGATGATACCAATGCACCTCCTCCAACATATAGAAAGTAACACACCAACAAAATAAAAAATATAATAAATGATATTTGTCCACTATCTTTACCAAAATTTGTTTAAATGTACATATATCACACACACTTTTTTCTCATTGCAAATGGTGAGGTGGAGGAATGGAAGCTATCTTGAAAATGAATATTTCCATTCAATCAGATATTCAACATTAAATGCAAGCAAATTTGTTATAAACCAAAAATGCATAAATTTATTTTACAGGAGGCAATAAAAAACCAGACAATGTCCCTTATTTCTAGAAGGTTCTAGTGAGCCAGTCCAGGTTAACTGGATATCTAAATGAATAGAAGCTTGTTAAAACATTGAAGAAATGAAATTTAAATGCCAAAATAAATATGCTCAGAATAAACAAGAGTTTGTCATTAAGTCTTCCTTTGTTCTTTATAAGAAATTTAAAACAAAAAATAATCGACTTAAAAAGTAACTTCAAACTAGAATTGGGCTGTTTTAAAAGTCAATATTTAAATTCATTTACTGAAATAAAAATCCTACATCTCAAAATTAAACATCCAAAAGAAAAATCTGATTCTTTAAAACAATTATTTTAAATGATAGTTCAACTGAAATATGAAAAAATATAATCTAGTTTTTGGTTAAAATTATTTTTAATATGGCATGTCACAAATTGAAAACTGCAAGATACATTTTATAGGAGGTCAAAAGCGAGTAAAAGAACAAGAGAACATTAACTTGGTTGATGCTTATGAATTTCCATACATACTAAATTATAAACCACTAAGAAAAAAATCTTTGAAAATTAACCTGTCACAATTTTAAAATAGATTATTCAATATTAAAAAAAATTTAATTCTAAAAATTCAAGTCAAAGAATAAAAACTTAAATGAATTGTCAAATTATTAGAATATATTTGGATTAGATATAGTATATTTACTATAAAAAATCTAGTATGTATTTTCTCTTTACAAACAAACCTAAACAGTTGTTAGACAAAGAGTTTGTTATTTTGCAGTTTATTTTAAATTTTCAATGTAAGACATCTGTACTAATTCATTTAGCTATTTTTCAGTGATCAAAGCAGACATATTTCTCTAGGGAAGGAAAGAAAATACAATTTAAAAATATAATTTGAATTCAAATTGGGAGAGGATTGAATATATTTTTGTCAAATTTTTTTTTTAACAGAGGAATTTTAATAAATTTAATCACTGATGAAATAAGAATAGTACATTTTACTAAAATTTTGTACCTATTTAAATTTCCTGAGATCTTTTGATTGCAGTGTCATCAAGCATTGATATTTTCCTACTGATTTTCATTTTTAAAAGTGTAAGACATTTCTATTTTTTGATAATGCATACAAATAATTGTTACCTGAATGGTTTATTCTCATCCTTTGAGCATGAAAAAAAAACAATTAGGGAAGAGCAGTCCATGAACATCCTTTGAAAACACCAAAAGACAAATGGAAGAGAAAAAAGTCTAAAGAAAAGTCAGAGCTCTATCCTCTGAACCTTCCTACCTTTCCATGCAGTGGTTGCGGAAATATCTTCAGATCCAACATAGGACTCATTTCACACAGAAAGAAATGTCAGTGAGCACCTCAATACTCAGTAACGAGTTCAGCCAACAATGATGATTCTCATCAGAATCATGCCAATTTGTTTCATTAAACATACCTATAAAACTAAACATTTCAAGTTCCTCACAAATCAATAAATCAACCTTAATAGTGACACTTGACTTTGCCTCTAAATGCTAAATATAGAATTAGTTGGTATTTAACAAAAATTAAGTAAAAGATATTTTATAAAAATATTTTCATATGTTTGCTTAGAAAAAACAAAAGTAAACTATCTTATAATCAATCTCAATACCTAGTTTTTGTTTTGCTTTTAGATACTATTGTTCACCTAATACAAAGTCCAAGATGGTTACTGAATGAGGTTATTGTAAATTTAAAGAGGAAGTAAGAAGTGTATATTATAAGGATATGAACAATAGATAAAAGTTGACATTAGGCTTGAAAAGGTTAAGATCATAGTGATCAGGGAAGCAACCTCTAGGGAGTCTGTTCCACAAAGTAACAGTTCTGGAGAAGTGGAATTTCCTCTTTATCAGTGGAATACAAAGAGCATGAGGATGAGGATGATTCAATCATGGCATGGCAGTTCCTAGCTGTGAAGGTCTAAACTAATAGAACCAAAAATTGTAGCTCGTGTGAACATATGCCATGAAAATAGTAATAAAGTAGTGAGAGGCTAGTAACATTACATCTGTGGAAAAAGGGTTGTAGAGTAAAGAATGAATTCATCACCCACAAGGCTGCCTAAACACTTCTGAACTATCATGGCTAGGATATGAAGAATGGGCAGCTCTAGCCCAGATATGGCAGCATTTTTGGTCTGATCTAACACTTGTTAAAAGATCATGTCAGGCGAAGTTAGGTACTTTCTGGAGCAGTACAAGGAACCAACCAACTTTTTTTTCCTAGCATCTTTAGCAGTGGTACAAATATACAAGTTCCACTTGGGCTTGGAATGAGCTTTGGTCCCAATGGATGTTTGAGGTAAGGAGCTACTTTGAAAGTACAACTGTTTATCAGGACTGCAATAAATTTAAGGTTTGCTTGGTAGTGATGAAACAGAAGTGCTGAATGATACAAGCCAGTCTTTCCCACCCACTTAACTGTTGAGTGCTAGGTCAGAGGAGAAATCAGCTGAAAATCTGGTCATTTAGATTTTTGATGGTGCACTCACAAAACACGGTATTATCTGCATGTATATTTACTAATGATCTGAGAATATTGGTAAGCATTAACATAAGACTGAGGAGAGAGCCTCAGGGGATCTCTGCAGTGATCTTGGGTGCTTCAAGAAAACTTGCCATAAATGACAACTCATATGGACCTACCTAAATGAAAGGACTTAATAGTTCAGACTTTTCCAGAAATGGCATAGCTGGAGAGTTTTGGGTAGCAACCACCTATGCCACAAATTGTCAAAGTTACTTATAATCTTATAAAATTTACAGCAACAAACATAGGAAAATATGAAATGCAAATTCCAGCTTTCCCTTCCTCACAACAAAATGTACAAGATCAAAAAGAGAGTTGTCAACTAATAAAACAAGAAAGCTAAATTGCATTCAGTATGAACAACAATGACAATAAAAGCTAAACATAAGTTTCACAAAGTGAGTCATCAAATCTTAGCATTGAAGATGTGTTTTTTTACTCCTTTGATTTTATTTCAAATAAATTGATGCTTCTAAAAAGAAATTATGTGCACATTTACCAAAGCAAAGAAAGGGAAAAAGTAACAAGATATTTCTTTATAATCTTTATATTCTTATGTCTGAATGAAAAAGCATTTTTCTGAACACAAACATATTCAAATACAATCTCAAACTTATTCAAAATATCAAATAAAAGCATGCATTACATTAAAAAATATTCACTAATTTTGATAACTATCTTGTTCATAATGCACACAAGTTATGTTGATAAAACTGTCATATTTCATACAAAAATCTAAATTTATTTTTACATAAATTGCACATAAAATTAGCAAATAGCTACAGAATGTATATATGCCAAAATGTAACTACAGAAAGTAATGTTTTGAAAATTAAACTATTCGCAAATAGACCTGTAAAATGTTTAGTTATTTTTAAAAGCAAATCAATTTTTCCAATGTGTTCTATAAGAATATAAATAAAAAAGAATAAAAATAATGAACAACCATTTGAGGCATTTTTAAAGTAAGAACTATTTTGCTGCTGTTATGTTTAAACAAACATTTAAAATGGAATTTTTTCAATAACAAGTTATAAATTTTCTCACAGAAGTTACTCACAGGTGTCAGATGATTGGATTTTGTTCCAGTTGTATGTGATTTGCCAGTTGTGACAGCTATTTTAGAATTGGTAGCAGAAGCTGGTCCTGTCTTATCTGAAGCTGTGGATGGCTTGGTTCGGCGGACCACATTTGATGTAGAGGTGGAGGTCTTATCCAAGCGCAACCGACTGCCAGACAAAGATTTTGTAGTTCGCTCATTCGTATTATGAATTGAGCTAGTTGAAGAACTTCGACTTGGAGCATTTGAAGATACAGGAGATGGGTTCATGTTTTCATCAGGAATACCACTACAAAATTAAAAGCAAATCAATGATAATTACATATGGTGTAAATCAATAGGCATTAGTTATTTTATAATCAAAATGCATAATTATGCATCATGATATCAGCACACTTGACTCAACCTTCAACCAGTACAAATAGCTTTGTAGAAATGCAAAGTAATGCATCATTGAAAAACCAGTACAAATTTAAACTTCAATAAACTGCATCACATTATCAGTAATACGTAAATTTCTGAACCAAGAATCTCATAACTAAATAGCACACTTGATTTGATAGAATTTAAAGCAGGAAATGAAACCAAAGTTTGCATTTGATAACATAAGACTCCCCATACTTATGATAAGTATAAATATTGCTAAAATAGAAAAGTGAAAAATTTAAGATCAAGAGAACCGGAAATAATTTTAAATTTCAGATTTAATTTACATGCTTCAAAATACCAATGAATTTCAACCTACTTCTTTTGCACATGGTTTGAAGCTGAAGAAACTGTCGATTCTGATGAAGGTTTCCTCATTTTCACGGCATCTGGACGACGATATGTACTTGTCGTACCAAGTTTTTTGTCATCCTTTATACCACGTGGTCCTAAAGCATATTTCCTAAGAAAGGAAAAGTTTTCATGACTTAAAGATCAAATACAGAAATGAAACATTTTATAAAAATTTTAATCATTACATAACACAAAATGAAATATTCCAAAGTGCACCCAAAGCTAATGACTGATGCTAAAAATTAGTTTTCAGCATTTTTAAGCAGGCTTGTCACAAAGAAATTTTCTTGATTTGATAATGTTCATTACATGATGTCAAATTTTATTATGGAAGTGAATGTTTTAGAGCTATACACAATGGATCTAACAGCTGGGTTTAGAGACTAGATCCCTCATTGAAATAGTCAACCAAAATAACTTAAAATAGATATAGTCATGTTATGCGCTAGTATTATAGGCAGTAATATTACAGATCACTTCAAAACTTGATGGTTCGAGATAAACACTGAGAATTATTCAAAGTTCTTGGATAGGAAATTATTTGATGATGTGAATTATAAACTTTAATTATAAACTTTAAGCTATAATGTATACTCATGCAAGACAATGCTACTTCACATTCTGAAAATTGGACTATTGCTCAACCAGATAAAATAGAAGGTTTCAAAGACCAAATTAATGAAATGGTTCCTAATCTCTCCAGAAAACTTGTGGTCTTTCATTAAAAAAGAGAAAAGAAAACTATATTCAAAACAAGGAAGATTTTCTAATATCAAAAGAGCATTAAAAGTAAATTCAATCACTGAAAGACTGAAGGTTACAGAATGTCAAAAAGAGTATATTAAGATATGAAACTAAATTTATTTAAGTATATCAGGATATTGTGGTTAAATATTTCTATTGTCTTTGTATGCATATTTTTTATAAATAAAATATATGTATGTTGTTTACATAATAAAACCCGATTCCTGCAAAACAAGTCATGAATGTTTTTAAAAGGACAGCTATTACACTGGCCAACAAAATTTTTTTTTTCAAAAGGCACTAAATATTTTAGGGTAAATCAGGAATGCTGGAACTGAAAATGTACGTAATTTTGTTGAGTTAAGTCTACTTTTTGATATATTGGACATCAATAAATTTTAATGACTTAATTTTCCTCAAACAGGCATGATTTGATCTTTCTACATGTTAGCAAAGTTAACTCTACCCAAGAAAGAGAATTATTCACTTTGAGTATAGAAAATTACTTCCTGACAAGGAGAGAAACCAGATGGTTGCTGTTGAAACACATGCATATAGATTGATTTTAATCCTTTTTCATCCACCTGCATCAATGTAAGGTGAAACAAAAAATATTGTTTGTATTTAAAATATAAATTGCTATTTTATTTTCTTTGCTTATCCGATCAACCTGGTATATAAGTTTACATTCCTTAAAATTGTATAATTCTTTAGATATTAAGGAGAAACTCTTAACACCATTGTTCTTGTTAGATATGAATGACAGTATAGAAACGAGAAAGTTCTATCCAATCTGATGTTACCAGCCTTTCAAAACTGAATTTATGTATCAGGTTCTGTTGATAAGCCAGTGTCTATATTCTAAATATACCAAACTTTAATCATTAATTCAAAGCATATGGTGAACATGCCAGGATGGAACTTTCACAAGTAGTCATGGCTCTATCCTGATATAGAATCTGCAAGACAGCCAGTTCCACATTATAGTGTTCTCATTCCAGTTTTTACTTCCTTGCCTGATCAAGATGCTGACACTATGAATGAAGCTTCCAACAGTAGCAGTAACAGTAGTTTGCATTTATCATTCAAATTTGGGAGATTTTCAGACTGCAAAAGTGAAAATTTCCACACAAAGAGAACTGAATGACTTGGTTAGAGATCTAGTTTTGTCAAATGAAGCAACTGAGATTTTGGGCACCTGTCTCTGCGCATCATGTTCTTAACTTAGCTAAGATAACATTTTACCATAACGAAGACAGGGAACTTGTTTGTCATTTTAATGAAAAATACGACTTTGTGGCAACAACATCCAAGGTATTCTTTTAGCAATGGAAGTGTTTTAGTACAATCCAGCTGAGTGGGATTATTTATTGACAGCTTGAAACAAAACTTGAAATGTGTGTTGTTGCACAATGGTGACAAGTTTGCTCATATCCCAATTGAGTATTCGGTAGTGGTGGTGGGAACTTATGATGAACATAAATATATGATACATGTGGATTTTTTCAAATGGTTAACTTTTTGTGAAGAAAGCAAAGTGGTTTTACCAAGCACCCAGATTTTCTTTGTCTATGGGGCAGGAGAGACAACAATCTGCACTGAGAAAATAAGGATTCATCTATTCATGAAGTGCTTGTTGCTGGAACAAAAATGTCAAATAAGCTGCCGGTTAGACATGTTCCCATCATCCTGTCCCACTACATATCAAGTTGTGTCCTTGTCAAGGCATTAGATCAAGATGGCTTACACTTCAGCTATATCTGCGCAAAATTTCCTGGTCTAGTAATGCGAATCTAAATGGGACACAAATGTTAACAAAGAAAATTTTATTTTCGATATAACCGAGATTGAGGCTGCTGTGTTGACTTATTTTGTGACAGTTGTGAATGGCTTCCTGGGCAAAAAGAAAGCAGCTAACTAGTCAAAAATGATACTAAAAAAAACTTCCAAGTTCTTAGAACAAAAATAGGTATTCACTACCTGTTCGGCCATTTAGACAGATTCTCTGAAAACAATGATGGAAGCAAAAAATGCTTCCACTCAGACTATGGAGGAACAGTACCAAGGCCAACGTACACAGAATGTCGAATTACTACTGGACCCTTGTGTGATTTCACTCTGAAAACTCACAAAAGGAAGTCCTAAGAGAAGCTTACTTCAGATGAAAGTACAATGACAGACAGCTTGTGATAGTGAACTTGCAAAATATTAGGTTGTCAAGGTAATTCTTGCGGAATTTTTAATTTTGATGTTAAATGATGTATTTTCAAACAAGTTCTTGTATTACTTTTACTTTAAATATCATTTTAAAGAGTGTTTTTTCACTATCTAATCATTTTAATTACAATTGTTTTAAAACAATTGTTTTTTTTTCAAAGCGTTGAATACAACATGAACAAAAAGCGAATTCGCATTTCTTATCTCAATTCAAACTCAGCCAAAAAGCTGCCGAAATAGCTCGCAATACCAACAAAGCATTTGGCCCAGGAACCACTACTGAACACACAGCACAATGGTGGTTTAAGAAATTTTGTGGTAGTGACGAGAGTCTTGAAAATGATTAGCGCAGTGGTCGGCCATCGAATGTTGACAAAGATCAATTAAGAGCCTTAGTCAAAACCAATACACACACAATTGTTCTAGAGCTTGAGTTCTGAATTAGACATAACACATACAATTTTCAACCACTTGAGAGAGATTGGAAAAACAAAAAAACTTGATTAATGGATGCCTCATGAATTGAATGACAAAAGTTATAAAGTGTCTTCCCCTTTTTTACACAACAAGAATGACCCGTTTCTCAACCGGATTGTGACTTGCAATGAAAAGTGGGTTCTTTACGACAACCGACAACACTCAGCTCAGTAATTAGACGCCAACAAAGCTCCATGGCACTTCCCAAAGCCACAGTTGCACCAAAACAAGGTCATACTGACTGTTTGGTGGTCTGCAACCAGTCTCATCCATTACAGCTTTTTAAATCCAGAGAAAACCATTATGGCAGAGAAGTACTGTCAACAAATACATGAAATGCATCAGAAACTTTGACAGCAACAGCCAGTATTAGTCAACAGAAAAGGCCCAATTCTTCTCCATAACAATGCATGACTGCACATCACTAAAATGACCCTGCAGCAGTTGAACGAACTGGGCTACAAAACTGCCTAATCTGCTATACTCACCAGACCTCTTGCCTACTGACTACCATTTTTTCAAACATCTTGACAACTTCTTGCGTGAGAAATGCTTCAAAAACAAACAATATCAAAAACACCTTCATCGACTTTATCACCACCAGAACACAGGATTTTTATGTTACTGGCATAAATGTACTAGTTTTGCATTGGCAGATGTGTGTTGATTCTGATGGTGCTTATTTTGATTAATAAAGTTTTGAGTCGAGATGTGCATCTGAATTTAAAGGTTAAAAACCGCAAGAACTTTCTTTACAACCTGATATGTTGAATAGCTTAAATTACATATTTTGCTAGTTTACTTTTGATGTGAAATTTTATTGTAAATCATTTTTATTTTATAATTTTTTTATTAACCTCATGTAATAAATGTGGATACTACTGGAAAATGTTCTAGCTCTTTGTTCATTGTTAAAATAGTAGCATGATGTAAGTAAATATCACATTTTAATTATTCATATACAATAAAAATAAATTATACATTTATTCAATATTGTTTGATTACCAATAGCCTAAATAAATAGCATAATAAATGTGGTTTAGTTGTAATATTCATGCACCAGTAACACTGCAATCTAATTAGCATCATTGTGTATCACATTTGCAGACACAAAAAACACATTTCAACAATAGCTTAAAAACCAGAGCCAACTGGACAAAAACAATCTTCTCAAATTCAGCACCTCCAATACACACCAGAAACAGTTTCACCTCACAAGAAAAAAAGAAAAAAGGAAGGCTAGTGAAGCTAAAGTTTATGCTATATTACTTTTGAAAATTGTATCCCTGTTTGCGTAATACCAATTTTACTATGAAAATACTAATTTAAATAATAAAAGATGTTATTACTCATAGCATATTTGCAAGTGAAATCACAGAGTAGAAACAGCAAACAATAAATAACATATAAAGACAATATGTTCTGTAACAAAAAATAACCTTAAAATAAAAGGTGTTCAAAATCGACATGACATTTTCTTATGAAAAATTGGTAAGAACAATTTTAAATATCTACTTATTTTTAATGTGCCAAAGAAAATAAAGGTATCATTACTTATTGAAGATCTTCAGTTTCAGAATTGTTAATCAACAGGTTAAAAAAAAAAAAAACTTACTTTTGTAGTTGTTTTGTACAATGCTATAATTTAAAAACATACAGGCAGGAGACTAAGAGACAGAAATAATCAAATGATAAATGAGTATTTTTTTTTTAAATGTCAAAAATAAGTAACTTTGTAATAAAAAAAAAAAAAAATTATGTAACATGTCAAACTTTGGTGTACTAACAATATTGCTCTAGTCTAAAATAGCATTTTGAAGCAAACTTGAGAGCAATGTTGAATATCTTATTAGCAGTTTATTTTTATAATGATTTAAGAAGTAACTTTCAAACAATTCATAATTTACTTCATTCATCATATTTTACTTCAGGAAAAATTATTTTTATAAATCATGATTAAATGTTACCTTTAGATAGTTATTATAAAATAAATATTTAACTGAAAATAAACTGAACTAAGATATAACAAGATTTCAGTGAAGAAAGCAAAAATTAAGAGAAACTAATAAAGCTCTTCTAATCATAGAAACCAGGATGAATATGATAAAATTAGATAAGTTGTACATTTCTTCAATTACAAAAATTCGGATTGCACGTAATAAATTCAACATACCCAAGTGCAATACATGAATTAATTCATTTTTTTTAAATTAAATATAAACATGTCCTTGATATTATTTTATAATTATGACAGAAATTTACAAAAAAACAAGTAAAAAAAAAAAAAAACTTTCAAAAGAAGCTGTTGGTTTGAATCTAAGAGGAATAACTGTTACAAACATATCTCACTACCAAATTTAAAGACAAATCATACAAATGCATGCTGAGATTTCTTAACCAATAAAATGGACTTTTTATATTTTTGTTCTGGTCTTGAAGTCAAAAAGATACAATAGCTTGGCTGAGTCACATGAACACCATTCTTCTTTTGTGAACTTTCACCTGATTTTGTCTTTCACACACACACACATATATATATATATAGAGAGAGAGAGCAAGAGAGAGAGAGCAAGAGAGAGAGAGAAATGGTAGACTAAATATAGTAGCTACACACGCATTTACCCATCCTTCATTCAGTAATGAATTTGGACATTCTCGGCTACTGGCACATGCTTACATTGTGCACATAACATGCTAAAATTCACCTTCCTCCACCAAGCACCCATAGCTTAGAGATAGAATTGCCAACTAACGTCAATTCTGGCTAGAAGCAATTGGATGTCTAACTGTACTGATGGGCTGTGATACAGCGAAACAAGACTGTCTGCAGATGATTATATATATATATTTGTTTACTTAATATTATTTTGCCCTGTTTATTTTCTTTCTTTTTTTTATTGTTTATTGGAAACTTTGTCAATTCCATTTGTTAGGCATTTTCACCAATTACATTTAACCATGGAAAATTACTGTTACGTGCCCAAAAATAGACTGTTTCAATAATGACAAATTCAGATATGAATTATAGGAAGTTAATTTTTTTAGGATAAATGGGAATACCAAAATTACACAAAATGATTTTGGCACCATACGATCATCCCAAAGGGTACTGTGCAAAGAATGCATACACATTTGCCAAGCTAATTACATTTCTTGATTATCAAAATCTGTCTTATGAGAGAAGCCCCTGACAATTTCAGAAATACACTGCAAATTTTGTGAGAACATTACTTATCAAAAAGAAAAGTGAAAATAATTTCCTTCTATACAGAATTAGCCTGCCTATTAATAGCAAATCATGAAAGTGTTACAAATTATATTAATAGAGTTGAAAATGTAACTATTAAAAACATCAGAAGTGCAATAACCATAAAAGGCCTTTTTATCCAATTGTTTTTTTCTTGAAGTTAGAATGCTACAATCACTGTTGCATATGAACACTTTATTTCATTAATTTTTTGCCTTATTACTGTTCCTTTGCCTAGTTTAGTCTTGCATATAGTTTTTTTCTTGTTTATTGCAAACTTTGTCAATTCCATTTGTTTAAAATGTTTTGTCAATTACTCTATAGAAGCAAACAAAATAGGTTTTACAACTAATTCTATTTACACTAGATCTTAGACCAGTTCAAATGACTATATGAATATTTAAAGAAACAAATAATATAGAATTGTGACAAGTTTCCTGCAATTAAACATTATTCAATCTTATTAAGGCTGACATAAAAAAGAACACTTACTAGCCATGATATTTCAAACAATACATTTTAATACAAAATACTGCAAATAAAAATAAAATATCTTCAAAATATAAAAACTAAATAAATTTATATAAGATATTCATATTAAATTATATTGCAACATGAACTTTATTTTTGATATTTTTAAATAAATAAATGCCAGTTGATATAAAAATAAAAAAAGATTTAAGTCAGAATAAAAAAAGTTTAAGAAATGAGCCAAGGGGAGCACATGGTTGAAACTGTAAAAATAAAGACTATCACAAACACATTGGAGAGACATCAAAGAAAAACTGCATTTCACATGCTGATAATAACACTGAAAAAATAAGTAGGTTGCTAAGTAACAGTTAACAACATTAGTGCCATGGTGTGCAGGTAATGCTTAGCAAGATTGTCTAGTTGACTATTATTCTGTAGGGAGTTCAATCCTCACTGGATACCCCATATTTGAGGCTTTGCATCTAAGCTAAGATTAGAAAATAACTTGATAGATACCATAGTTATAGGTTGTCAGAAAGAAGGAAGAGAATATAAGTTGATTTTTAAAAGTATTGGTGAATGACATGCATAATTAGAAAAAAAAAAAAACAAATATCAAAACTAATAATCAGCAATGCACAGGTAAGCATTTTTAAGCAAGGAGGAAGAGTAAATTATCAAAATGAGAACAGTTTACCATGGAAACAATAGTACAAATGTCTATGATAAAGACATTTACAATGAAAAGAAACGAAAAGGAAAACTGAATCAAGTGCAAATGGCTTCTCAAATTACGAAGTTAAAAATAGAGCTCTTAGTTAAGAGGAGTGAAAATATAAAGAGTGAAACTTTTTCAAATCATTTCCATTCTACTTTTTGGTTTTATTTTTTTGTACCTACCATCAACCTTGAAAGTTTTCCCAAATCCAAATGATTTCAAACTTTGAAAATTATATTTTCTCTTTCCAACAATTTATCTTTAATTTGTTTAGTAGTTACATGCTTAGCAAACAGTCATTCTATCTAGATTTAATCATCTTCCTACATTGCTTACTAAACAAAATTCTTAGAATTTTAAAACCTATTTAAAATAATCTATCAGTGTTTTTCAACAAACATTTAAAAGTGCATCCCCCCACCAAAAAAATAGCAAAAAAGAAAGCTGTCTTAACTGCTCTCAGAAAAATCAAATATTTTCTTCTCTTTTGGATGTTTTGTATGTTTACAATTGTTGATGTTTTCTCAAAAGAATACCAAATTTTGTATGGTTTTATTTCTCATTTTTGGCTAGCTAATTTTTTTCCTTTTCTGCTGACATGAAAAAACAATTTTTGTTACATATAACAATGCAATAGAAAAATGAAATTCTTGGTTAAAAGCTTGCTGCAGATAATGAGACTGTTCAGCTCCCAAATGAAACCTTGTGAGGAAGCCAAATTCCTTATTTGCAATTTTTCATAATTAACTCTAAAATGCACTATAAAAAATATAAAATAATGCTAAACTGTTTCTTACCATTCAAACTTCATTCTGCCTTGATTGACTCATAATTCAAAGCAGTGAAATACGTAATTCGAAACATTTTTTAATCCTTAGCTTCCATATCTGATCCATTTTAGGTAAAGGTCTAATACATGCCAAATTCAAACAGGCATATATATCATATGCAAAAGAAAGTAACTTTCTATGTAGCAGCCACTTAAATAATACACAATTTCATTAACTAAGGAGGTACAGGTATTCTAAGTACTATTAGCTGATGATAGAAAAATAGAAAATATTAATCAATAACTTTATTCAAAAATATTAGTTTAAAAGAATACAGAAAACAATTTCAACAGGGGTTGTAATGCATAAAGGTAGTTTTGAAACTCACTTCAGAGTTTTATTGGCTAAGATATAACATTTCAACTGGAAATACTATCATAGATTAATATGAATTAATCATTCAATTACTAACTGCAACTTAAGATTGCTACTTTACTAAGCATTTCTTTTATCAATATTTATTTATACAATTTGTAAATTTAGAACTATATTTAATTAAATTTTAAAATAGCTTAACTGGAATTCCCTGGCAATGTAAAAATAATTGACAGTTTGTAAATTATTAATGAGATTCTTTCTTCCAATTTAAGAAATCAAGATAACAGTATTAAAAAGAATGACTAAGCCTGAATGTGTATGTGTGTGTGCATACTAACATGATTATTTAATTTTTTTTTTTCACTATCCACTCTACATTCCAGTACCATGGTAGAAAAGCATTGGAATAATTTGGGGAAACTAGTCACAACTCTGGAAATGCCCATCTTCACTCCTGGCACTTATTTGCTAGAACAACCAATATTTTCCAATAACAATTGTTTTCAAATTATAACCTCATTTGCATTAAATGAGAAAACTGTTTCATCAAAGATAAAAAGTAACCAATTAATAAAATGTTATAATAGCAGTGCATTGCGATTTGCAAAGAGATTTTTTGACTAATAACAAAGTAAATATTTCCTAGATAAAAAAATTAGCTAAAAAATCTGAAAGTTTGCTAGGCTAAATCAAGCATAAAATGGATCTGAAAAGTGGAATAGCAATGAAGCAAGGATACTATGCTACAAACTATAGGGAAACAACTGTACCAACTGTATTAGTAATCGTACCTATAAAGCATGCTGGAGGAAGAGTCCATGCTTTCGTAGTCATATTCAGTACAGTTTTCATAGAAATCCATCAAAGGCTGATGTACAAAGCTGGAAAAAATGTAGGCAGAGGAGATTCATGCAGTATCTCACTGAGAGAGAACAGACAATGGTAAAGAGAAAGAGAATGACATTTGAGAAAAAATAGCAATAAAATAATTGTGGAATAGACAGTGAAAGATGACAACCCAATTTCATCAGAGATCACTTCATAGTAACTGCAAAAAGGAATTAAATAAGATAAGTTATTAATAAGTTGCCCATAAAGATAAAATATAAAAATGAAAAACTCAAAAGATTATCTTAAAATAAGACAAAAACTAATTACAATTCTTAAAATGATTTGTCTCCACCAAAAATTAGGTCAGGAAAAAAGGTGTCATTTGAGAAATTAAATCATTTAGCATTTGACAAGTACTTTTTTTTTTTTTAGCATAAAAATTTCAAATGTACCCAGTAAATAAACAGATTATTTCAACAGGCCAAATTAATAATTCAAGTAACTTTAATACTTTATAATTTTTTGAGAGTTGAAAGAAATCCAATAAATCCAATTTCATTATGTATAGATTTCCATTTGCAAATAGAAATATGAAATGGGTAAAATTAAAAATACTTGAGATTTTTCTTAGAAATGACAACCAAATTGTCGGGAAAACAACAATTTTCAGAAATGTTAAACCTGATCTTATAGTGAAATAAGTCACATTCAGCATTTGATAAAATAATTAATCATTTACTTTTCAACATTGCATCTTTCAACAAAGAATTTAATGTACAGTAAATCTGCATTTTGAAATGGTTTTATAATAACTGATAAAAGCTGTAAGTCATATTATAAAAATCAGATACATTCTGAAGGAAAAAACAATACTGAAATAATTTTTCTTTGATATTCAAGTTTAAAAACTTTCAATGTCAGTCTGTTTATCTTATAAACCCGCAAAAGCAATTTTTTAAAAAATCATGCATATTAATGAGCAAAGGAAAAAATAAGATATCAAATAGTGCTATTAAAATCAAACATGTTAAAACACACGAAAGAAAATTAACATGATAAAACAAGAAATGAGCCAACTGGAAGGTAGGGTTGTTGTCAGCCAAATGCAAGATCTGAAACTTAAATTCACAAATACAATCCAAATTTTAAAAGCTACTATGCTACAAATCTATTTAGTAACAATTACATTGAGATTGGACAAGGAAAATAAATTGCTGATCATTCAATCTTATTTTTTTCATTTTTACCAAACAAGGAAAAATATTTTTATATTTCCAATTGGACACATTTTTTCTGGCCAATTTTTATTTCCTGCAGTGTTTAATCAAGTAAATATTGAAATCAATCTAACAACAACAAACCAGGCATTACTAAAAATGAAATATTTTAGTCCTAAAATGATTTTCAGAATATCAAAACAAATTTTTACAAAATACTTGAAACCAAGAAATAAACACTCAGTTTCCTCTGATAATCAAGCTAAAACTTTTCCTACAATGTTTGAATATTTTAAAGATATATCTTTACTTAAAACAAATTAAGTTATCATAACCTAAAGATTTTAGGAAATTGATGAGAAAAAAATATAAACAGGAATTTTTTAATGACAAAGTACAATGATTAACAGACCTCAAAGAATTTGTAAAATTAAAGAATTTCACAGAAGCTGTAGCCTGTGACAGCTAATCAAAACTCATTTGCAAACTGAACATAAAAATTAATTTGAGCACAAACAAATTCTATCAAAATTCAATTGGAAGCACTATTTCACTGGTACATATCTGTGACTATTAAAAGTATATTCACGAAACATGTAATTTTGTTTATCCAAGTTTCATGTATAAATTATTAAGTATTTGTCTATATTTCTGTGATGAGGTAGTATTTACACTATTTACATTATTCAAACTATTGTCCTCATCTTCGTTGTCATTTGTTTGACATTTCGGCACAAGGAATAAGAATGATATACCCAGTGATCATAAGTGTTCGGTTTGAAATTTCTAGCACCTGAAGAAGGCTGGAGCATACAACGGCCAAAACAACTTAAAAATGTCAACAAAGATGAGAACAATAGTCCAAATAATGTAAATATGTAAAAAGGGAAGCTATACAGAACCACTTCTTTAAACAGGTGCAAAGTGTGCGGGTTGTAAAATATTGCTGTGAATATGTAAATAGTATAATTAGCTAGTGGAAAAGACAGTTTTACAGCTGAATGCCAAAAGATTAATCAGCAATTAAAATGTTAAATAAAACTGAAATCTAAAAATCACAAACATGTGTAAAAAATTTAAATATAAATCCTGAAAAAAAATTTGCAGAGTGCAAAACCACAATCAGTATATTTTTTAATTGGATACAAATATTAGAAATATAAAACTAGGCAAATATTGATGATATTTGTGCCTCAAATAAGCATTCATTTAATTATAATGATCATTAATTAATCTAGTCATAATGTATATTCAGTGGATCAACAGCTAAAAATTATAAAATATTTTAATTTTATGCCAAATGAACTATTGTTTCAAAATAACCAACAACCAAATTTTTGAAAAGCTTATTAAAAGATGGGATGTGTAGGTAGTGCAGTGGTTCCAAGAATGGAAAGGGAAACAGCTGAGTGGAGCCTATTCTGCTGCATTCACTTCACATTATCGACTTTGGATAAGATATGAATGTAGTTATTCTCCCCACCGGTGACAATTTAAATAGCAAGGCAGACTGAGCTTGTTATCCTACGGTGGCAACCAGGCTTAAAAAGACAACAAAACAAACTACTCCATTTACTTTCCAAAAAAGTAATGACAATTCACAGACAAAGAAACAGAATTTGTGGAGAACTGGGATAATATACATCCTGAATAGATATGGCATACTAAAAAAGAAAGAAAAAAAGTTATAAAAATAGTGTTTTTGTGTCTATGTAAAATTGACAATGTATAACATGATTTCCATTTTGGCTAACTGATAAAAGCTATAAATTATTTCAATTGCTACTGTTGAAAAATAATATTGCAAAAGGATTTTTTTTAAATTTTGGACTGTTAGTCTTAGACAAGAAAATCATGGTATACAACATAAAAATAGCTATAACTTTCGTAAGATTGATTTTTTTTTTTTTTAAATTTCAGTGCTATGGAACAAAGCTATAAAGATTACATAACTAACAGACAGATGTACAAAGAAGTTATTTTCTTTACCTACAAAGAAGCAGTTTAGTTGCTCACAAGTAAAGAACCTGATCATAAAATGAAAATTCAGGATTGTATACAATTTATATTTGTATCCTAGCAAAATCTTTACAAGCTCTTTTGCTTTTATTTTGCACAAACTATTTCCACCAGTTGTTTTGCAGAATAAGTTATCATAAACAAAATCACTGCCAGTCTCAGAAAAACTGAAAACCAAATGTACCAATCTGACGGCCAGATTATATTCATATTGTGATAAAGCAAACTGAAAAGTTCCCAAGGGCATTTAAAAAGAAATACATTATGATTTGGGCTATTGTCTTATTGAAAGGAAGGAAGAGCTAAGTTAAAATTCTTACCTACCACTGAAGAAATATTTTTGGTTTTCATTTCAAAATTAAGCCAATTGAATCAATATGCACAACAGATGCAAGAATGCAGTAATTGACTGAGATATTATATGAGCTCATTTCTACATAACATTATTTGAAACACTTCTATGGTTATTGAAAACAATCAGATTAGAAGGTAAAACAGAAAAAAAATCAGTTATATATTTAAAAAAAAAAAAAAAAAAAAAAAAGTGTTTGTAAAAATCCAATCAGAAGTGAGCAAGATTCATGGATGCTATTAAAAATTAAAGGAGCTTGAAATGAGGCAACCAGCAGACATTACACAATACCTGAGGCAGTTATCTACAGGAGTCCGCTTCAGCTTTGATGTTTCTTTGTTGGTTCTTGTAGAAGGAAAATAATTGTGCCAGAAAATGAATATGCAGAGTAATAACAAGGAAATTATTTCTTCTTTACAGGCTTGTGTGTGTGTGTGTGTGTGTGTTTTATTGCAGCCAGTTTAACCCTTGAAAAGCAAAACTTATTACAGCAGAAATATTTGTAAACAATCAGCAAAATAATTTTTTATATTAAAAGTTTGAGGTATTTCAATTGAAAATTTGAGTTAATAATGCTGTTTGAAATATCAATATGAAAAAAAACACTAGAAATATTTTTCTATTTAATTTTCTTAAAATTCTATGCTTGTTTTACTGATACAATCCAAAGACAATTCTATTTGTAGAAATACTCTCAAGTTGGTCTGAGAGGAAATATTTAATCTTTTGATTTTTTCTTTTTTGCTTTTAAAGTGTGAAATCAGATTTTACTGTTTTGTGTTAATACTGATAAAATATTTAATACATTAATAAGAACAGTATTACATAGTTTTTGAAAATATCAATATTGAGCAAACCTTTCCTGCTTCCCAGCCAGCTAGATAACAATTTTTTTTTTTAATTTTATGAACTGTCATGCATTGAAATATTGTTTTAATTGATTTTACTTATGAAAATGTAGAGTAACACATTTTAAGGTCTCCTCAATTTCAAGAATATTCATCAAGAGGAAATAGTGTAAAGGTGAAACTAGATCAGCAGCAGAATTACTAACAATTTTGATTAACACCAACAAGAAGAATATCTAACCTATGATAGTTACATAAAACTGTAAAAAGACATGTTTTTAGTACTGTCAAATAATAATGTCAATTATTCCTAATAGCCATTACATTCATTTATAATCTTTTAATCAGAGCTTTCAAGACATTAAAAAAAAAAAAATTTAAAACAAAATTTTAAAAAATCAAAAATTCTACAATGAATGTGAACATGGAGCAAATGATTAAAGAGGAAAAATAAATTGAGAAACAATACATACTTATTATCTGCTTTACTTTTGGCTACTGTTTCATCTTTCTCTTTCTTGATGATCTCTTGTTTCTTTTCTTCTTCTTGCTTCAACTTAGCAGCCTCTTCTCGCTTTTTAGCTTCTTCAATTTCACGTTCTTGTTGCTCCAATCTCTTTCGGCGCTCAGCCTCTTCCTCCATTTCCTCCTTCTCTTCTTGCTCCCGTTGTCGAGCTGCTTCTTGCTCTCGTTGACGCTCAATCTGAGCTCGCTTCTCTTGCAGCTTGATAGCAGCCCGTCGTGTCTCTTCACGCTCTCTTTCCTCACGCTCCTCCTCCTCTTGCTTCATTCGAAGTTGTTCTGCATGTTTTTTTCGTCGCTCATAATCTGACTTTTGTCTTTGTAATTCCTATTTTAAATAGTAAGAATAGCAAGAAAAGAAAAAACAATTAGAATTAAAATACACACTTTTTAATCCTCTTGCTAAGTTATGTGAAAGAGAAAAGTACTGCACAAACATTGAAAAATTAATTTCTTCATTTTGAAATGATTTTATTATAATAATAGTTAATTTAGAAAATGTGATTTTTAAAAACCGCAAGATAATAGAAAAAATTTATTATCAAGATACTTTCTGCGCAGAACTAAAAGACTGCAACACCAAAATGACAAGACTCAAATCCACAAAATAACCATGAACCGTGAGACTGGAGTTTTGTCAGTGAGCACCTTACCACCTTTTGTTGAGTAGAGAGGAAGAAAGAAAAAGAAACACCCAAAAGTTCTGAAAAATATTCTTGAAGAGAAAAAAAAAAAAAAACATGCACATAGGTGACACCAAAATTTTCAAGGGAACACTGACAGCCAAATCTGATGCTGGTAGGGAGCTAAATAGAAACAATATATACACAGACAGTTTTATGATAAAGAAAAAACTGAAGCAGCTATAGTTTCTGGCTACATGTCAAGGAAGTTTGATCAATTGGGCAAGTATGTTAGTAAGATTATTATAAAATAACCAAGGC
The DNA here is from genome assembly GCA_037127315.1 of Ascarosepion bandense. Classification (NCBI taxonomy): domain Eukaryota; kingdom Metazoa; phylum Mollusca; class Cephalopoda; order Sepiida; family Sepiidae; genus Ascarosepion; species Ascarosepion bandense. The sequence goes on along the minus strand of JBBBDQ010001840.1, from coordinate 3,539,614 downwards.
AATGTTGCCTATTTATTTATAGACAAAAATCACTAAAATGTCAAAGATTCCAATTACATTTTTATACTTACAGCTTTAATTGAAATATATATATATATAGTTACTAAAATATGACCTTATTTTCATAACACTAACTTTAATTATATAAAAACAAATGAACATATGCATTTCATCATAGAACCTATTCAAATTTGAAACCAGTAACAAATATATATCAAACATATTTTCTAAAATAAAATGTTCAATTTAAATTTAGAATCATCCAAACTTAGTTTTGATTTTAGCATAGACAACATTTGGTTGCAACTTTCAGTCTAACATTAATGATAACTGTAATCTTAAAAAGGATAGCATGAAATTTAAACAGACATGGACAACTAATGTACTACTGTTACGGGGGTCATGATTCTAAATTCTAAAAAATAACTTTTTCATTTGCGACCTTTTTTGCAAATCTTTTACTATATTGATATATAGTAAACTGTTTGATAAATCAAGATATAACAGATCATATTAGTGATTTATAATATTCAGCATATTTATTATATCAAGTGAGGAAATTATGTTTTTGTAAATTATCTGTATTATGGGTTTTTATTGGAGTTCATGACAAGCTTTTTCTAACACTTGCTTATCAATTAAGAGAACTCATCTTGCAATATGAAATTTGAAGATTTCATAGATTAAATTATGCTTGATTCAACAGACAAGTCAATTTTTTTAAAATTTTAGATAAACTTAAAGAGTATATTAAAATAATTAAAAAATTAGGTACTAAGGTACTCCAAAAAAATGGTATTTTGCTTACAAAAGACTAAATGCATTATGTTACAAAATTGCAATCACAATTCAAAAAGCTAAGAGAGGAACTTTACAAGAGTTGTACTGGAAGAAAATAAGATTATGAGCAAAAAACAAAATAACTTGTTGATTAAGCAGCATCTACAGAATTGCTTCATTGTAATAATCAGAAACAAAACGATTACAGGCTAATAAATGGCATCTTGGCAGGGTATTAGAGGTAAAGAGGTTACTAAGCACACAAAACTAACAGATTCATATAAAACATTTAATGAAATGTCATCATTTATCACAATCCTAAACTATCAACTTTTCTAAAGATTTATTCAGTTCTGTATTTTATTCAAACAGCAACATTTGCCCCAAATAGGTTATTTCTAAATTTGCTTTAATCCAATCAGAGTTACAATAAATTAAAGAGTTACTTTACTAACATGCATGATCTATTAAATAACTGTGCATATTTCTAAATGAAATCTTAATTTATAGAACAAATTCCAGAATTTTTTCAAGTTATGAATACTTATAAAGATCTGAAAAGCAATTTTTTTTAGCTTGTATGATTTATGAAGAACACTTAGGAAATTTGACAAGTATAGTCAACACTTACAGTTTGTCAAGATTATTACAATTCAACCAAGAGCGAGAAAGCTAAATAAATTGAAGGGTTTCACAAGCCAAATTAATTGGAATAATTGTCACTTGTATAATAAAATTACTCAAAGCAAAAATCATACTGCTAGGTTTTTCAATATCAATAAAAAAAAAAAATAAATTCATTTTTCCCCAAAGAGATAAGCTTAGCTCATTTAAAAGCATTAGAATTATTATTAATATTTACTGAACAGTATGCAAAAAAGCAATCTGATTCCATATTTGAGATCAACTTGTTTGGTAGGCTATAGAAGAGCAAAAGAACAAAGAGAATGAAAACAGCTCCATACCATGTTAATAATGGCATTATTAGAGGTTAAAATAGGCAAGAGAATGTTGCAACACAGAAATCATGGATTAGTGAGCAGACAATGACACTGCAATACAAAAAGGGGATAAAAATGCACAGCTAATGAACTATTTTGGATCCTTTAAAGAGAACAAAGTAGTTCAAGTTTAAGAAGAATGTCTAGGTTGAAAATTCAAAGTTCCACAGCAATAAATAGCAAATAAATATCAGTTAAAGAAATACTGAATTGATAGCTGAAAAAGAATCTGACAGAAGCAGTTTTATTCCATTTCATCAGAAAAAAAATCCAAATCCACAGAGAAACACCTAAAATGAGTAGACCACAAAAAACATGAAACAATTTAAAGTTTGTAGAATTGACAATATCAGCACAAGACAACAAAAGCAGCAACAACAAGAGAACAGAGGATGGATCAGAAAATAACTAGCTGTAAAGAGGTATTTAATGAAAAGAAAATGCAGATGAGGAGAAGACAAAAAGAACGTAAATATTTACAGTTTGAAAAAAAAAATAAATAAAATAAAATAAAACTTTTTCAGAGAAATTGAGTTTCAAATATTAAAAAATGAGAAAAACAAAAAGAAGAAACCATCAAGAAAAAGGTAAAGAGGCTTCTGAAGAACACTAAGCAAAGAATCTAATTAGTAAAAAAAAAAAAAAAAATCTTTTTGCCTTCTCAAAAAGCAGTCTAAAAAAGAAATTGATTATATATTACATAGCATAAGGAATTAGAAAAGACAAAGAAATGTTTACAGTGTAACCAAACTTTGTTGCACCATATTATATATTCCAACAACTGTAATGACAATCAACAGTTGTAATCTATTTGAAGGGTCTGAACAAAAAAAAAAAATCAGATGAGTGCAGTATAACAATTCAGAAAAAATGGAATATTTCACTTTTTGTAAACAGTCATATTTCTTATTTGAACTTGTTTAAAATTGGACAATTTACTGTTAAATAAGGATGAATTAGATATACATAAAGTATTTCACCAACAAAGACAGTTTTCTATAAAAATGTGAAATTTTCAAAATTTGAAGATGTAATAGTAACAAAGATTAAAATGCTGTTTTTTTTTATCAAGACAAATTATTTATTAATGAACACAATTTTTAAGAACTGTATTAGTAAATTAATACTTTGTTATAATACTGTTTACATTTACTATTTCTTTCATTTGTTGTTGTAATCTATGACAATACACTGGTATCGCTAATGTCTACACCTCAAATCTTCAAAATTTTATTAATATATTTTCATGATCTCAATGCTTCTTTATAAATCTTCTATTGGATTTTCATCTGGACTATTTGCAAGCCAAACAAGTACAGTTATCCTCTTCTCTCTAAATTATTTTGTAGATTTTGCTGTATAGGGGTACAGCAAGGTCATGTTGGAAGATAGATTTATTGTTCCCAAACTTGTCCTCAATGTATGGATGACAACAGCATTAATCAACCTTTTCAAGAAAGATCTTTCTTACACTGGTGAGAGATATACAATCCCAAGCTGTCACAGATTGAGATAATTTACATTCCACCCTCTCTACAAATTTGGCATTGTATCTCTTGTCTGACTTTCTCCAAATGTGGGGACCATATTTACCAAAGAAAATACAGAATTTTGTTTCATCACTGAAAATAACCTGATTCCAATGATCAAAAGACCAACTTTGATGGTTTTTTAGCCCAATATTAAATGATTGAGTCTCTAGAGTGTTATAAATGAAGAAAGCTAAAAAAAAGCATCATTCCAGGCTTTGAAAATTAGGATCCTATTCAGCTGATATTCATCTCTCTTGTTTTGACTTTGTGTGAAGTTAATTATCTTTTTACTGGTTTAGTGCCTGCCAAAGAAAAAAAAAATTCACAATGAGAATACTCAGGAAACAGCCTCATATGTAAATGATTAAATAAATTTTAATTGTCAGGAAGGAAATTCAATTATTTACATATATGAAATTCATATACTGTTAAGAGTAAATGTCCAGTTTTAAACAACTAGAGCAAAAAATATGAAGATTATTCATAATATTCTCTTTTTTTCTGAATTGTTGCATTTAGTAAAACTTGCATATATTCTTGTAAGATTGTTGCAGAGCAAACTCAAGTTTCAAACAATTTCTGCATAAAGGGCTACAAGTAGCATAAGTTAAATACTGCAATTAAAATGAAAAAACTGACAAAATGAGTAATTGAACAGTCATATCATAATTGATAATGTGATGCCCATTCTGAATTGATAATAAAAATAGGGTACAATCAGAGACACTTTATAACAGAATTCAAATATTTCCTTGATAAGCAGTAAGTTAAATAAGAAATTAGAAAAATAATATGTCACATTATGCATTAAGTAGTTTTTGGCTTTTTTTTTTTACTATCTTAATGTCATATGCTTTATCTATAAAATCATTTTGCTCAAGGAGAAAGTTTGTAGATGATAAACATAATTGAATGTTATCACAAGAACTCAAATTGGAGTAATAACGAAAAATATAAAAACTAGATCAGAATAATATTCTCAGAAATAATTAGGGCTATTAATGATAGATCAGAAGAGAAAATTTCAACTGCTTCACTAATTATATAATTAAAAATATCCAAGTAAATTGACAGTATTTTTTTATGATATGAAATCTTGAGTGGTTTATTATATTCTCTGGCAGAGTGTAGACCAAACTGTTTGATCCTGATTGGGCTAAGCAATACAAAATATTAATGTAGTTCACAACAATGCCTGAAAAAAATAAGGCAGCAGCTAATAAAAATATTACAAATTAAAGATGTTTGGAAAAATGGATTTGATGGCTATCATAGAAACAGGATTTTTTTAAGAAACATTCTATACATTGAAATAATAATATAAGTTAGACCACAAACTTAATTATCTACAAAACATATCTTTAATTTTCGAAATTAGAAATCAATTGACAATTATTTCATTTGAGTAAAATAAATTTCTTCATATCTATTTAAAGACAGTGAAACAAAACTAAAAATTTAATACTGATATATTTACTAATCTTTTATAATCAACTAACTTTAATAATAACTAAATTATTTCATTAAAATAAACTAAATATTTAAATCATAAAATTAAATCAGTTTTAACTATTCTTTAGAGAATATGGTTAATAATAGTGTTGAAAAAACATTTGGTTAATCATTGCTAATAGCTAGCAAGTTAATTATTTCAGTTATAACCAAATGACAGTTTTAATAGACTCATCACACATACAGTTTATTTACTGTATGATCTGCATGCATGTTTCCCTGTATAAGCATAAACATAGCCTAGTTTGCTAAATTCTTATAGTGAACTTAGTACTGGAAAAAACTATGTCCTACTCATAAATTCCTAACATCAAAATCAGAAATATGCATAAGTTACAAATCAATGTTTAATGGCGGAGCAGCTGATCAATGATAAAATATGTAGAATAATTTCTACAGTTAGCAAGAGCAGCAGGCTATTGATCACTTCTTGATTAGAGAAAACTTTGGTAACAAGTTGGACAAACAGCTGACAAACAAATGGGAACAACTGGATGGAACTAAAAGAATTAAAGATACCACTACTAGAAACATATGCGCTAATATTATTTGCTTTCTACAAATGAAATACAAAAAAAGTATAACATTTTATCACAGTTTTATAGTCATATTGCTAGAAAGATACAACAATAAAGCATGCACATTTTAAAGAAGTATATATGAATATATACATATATGCTTCTACAACAGGCATATATTCATTATTACATATCTTTAAATACGTTGTTATTATCAATGTTGGTCCGACATTCTAAAATACTCCTTTGAAGGATCATTTACATTTAAAAAGGGTGGTCCAGCATGCAATCTACTTGCTTTTGTAAAATTAGAAAATAACTAAAGTGCTATAGTATTATGACATTTGTCTTGTATTAGATAAATCCAAAAAATGTTATATAAAAATTAATTTCCCTTTACCCTATGCTATGCAATCAATTTTGAAAATACAAAATACTGACACTAAAAAAAAAAACTTTCATCAATTTAATATGTTGAATGTCAGATGGCCAAAACCAAAAATGTTCTTTTCTTTTATACAGATTGTGCGAAATAGATTTCAAATATTCCAATAGCTTACACACAAATCAAGGTTTAATGTGATATTCAACTAATTTCTAAACTACAATTGGTACTCCTGTTGACCACCATACAATATTTTATTCCAAGACTAACCCTGATAATAACAATGCTTAGAATACAAGTTATTTCTGTATATAAAAAATAGCTGTGGAAAGAAGACTAAAGGAGTGGAGAAAAAGGGAACATGCGAAAGTTGCGCATACATATACCTGGCCAGGTTCCTCTATCCATTGCTTGTGGCCATTAAAAGGGCTTTTCTACAATGAAAAGATGAAGTAAATGGAGGAGATGTAGGGCTACTGACACTGGAACAGAACGTGTGGGTACACTCTAAATGAAAATTTTCCCCACAAGCCAGAAAATGAAAACAATATGTACCAATGATGTAATTCTACAATAAATATAGTGAATCATACATACAAATCAAGATTTTATTTCAAAAATATTTTTGTTCTGTTCCAAAATAAAGTTTTCAAATTCAAAGATTAATGAAGATAACAGCTGAACTAAAGAGAGTCAAAAAAGAAAAACCATATTAAATTTAATGGTAAGAGCCTTTAAAACACAAATTTCATAAGTTCTTTTGTGTTCTGTTCCAGTGGGGGATGAGATATTACATGGAAGCTTCAAACTAGACAGCAACACACCCAAACATACAGAAAAATCTCACAAGTGTAATCAGAAGAAATGTTGTTCGGATAGATACCCAGGAAAGAACTGCAACACAACTATTACTTTTTGTTTTAAATTAGTACTGAAATAGGAAGCCATGAACAGTAGATTTCCAATTACTGCTCTCCTTAAATGTAGCAGAAATACAGTATCCTTCATTGAGAGACAACTGAAAATGAGCCCATCCCAATGTTCATTTTATTGCAACTATCCACTTCCTTTCATTAGTTCATCACTCAAAATATCTTTGATCATCAACAAGTTCTATTTTACTGAGAATAGCAAGATTTAGAAAATTTAGCAAACATAATCTAAGTAGAGAACTTGAGAAGTTCCTCAATCAGAAATATACATTTTATTATCATTTACTTGGAGAGATTTCAGAAGGCAAGTTCTAAAAATGATAACAGTTGTATTTAAGAAATGAAAAAAAAAATAAAATAAACGTTAGCTTGAAAATCCCTTATTAATCATAACAAAAAGCAATCACAGCAAACAAATAAGTTTTCAAAAGATAAACATTTTAGAAATGAATAATAGAGTTGCAGATAAATTGCACTGGAAAATGTTCAACGTCACTTCACATGAACAAATTAAGTTTTGAAATAACTGTTCACCTTATGTGAAATCTCATACCAGATTCTTTACATACCAGGTTCCATAAAAAAACTTATACAATTAAACTTATACATAATTTGCAGATTATTTTAATACCAATTCCTACTTTTGGGAAATAGCACCAAGTAACAAGTTTATTTACACAATGAAATTTATTTCAACCTCAATTATTTGGATTACATTTCATTTTGAAAGGATCAGATGTGATTAAATTCCTAACCATAAGCTATCATAATTGCTGACAGCAAAAGCTTAAAATTACAGGAATTTTTAAAGTCATCATATGGAGCATGACAAAATAAAGCAACAAAAGAATTACAATTTTCAAAAAGATAAACTGGATGATGACAAAAAAAAAAAAAAGATGCATATAGTGACAGCACCCAATAAATTTTAATAAATTCAGTTTAATATTACAAATAAGAGTTAATTTATTTTAACAAAATCCATGAGAATCAACAAAAACAATTTGTGAATTTCAGCTGAACCAACAAAAGCAGAAGACATGACAGATAATCACTTCTTTTTTTACTTCAAAATAGAAAAGAATAAAAAGATGAAATATGAAAATAGAAAAAAATCTTGTGAAATAAACACAAAAAGATCAAAGATATTAGAAAGGCAGATACACTATCAATAATGTTATGAAGCTAAAACCTTTCTGTAGCAAGTGTCCTATACAGTCAACATTTTTTTTATTTACACTTGCATGCCAAAGTTTTAGGATAAATACCTAGTATTGTGCAGTAGTACATGTAAATAAACATGAAGCAGTATAACATAGCAGTTACGAGTCAATGCATGTGTTAACATACCAGGCACCATTATGGAAACTTCAACCTGCATGGTATGTGGTTGACAATTGGTGTTCATTGTTTCATAGGATCTGAATACCACTTAAACCCAAACAAGTTTGAAACAATTGAAACCCATTCATCAAGCCATTCTACACAGTGCCAGTTCTCCAATGTTGAATTAAGATCACAGCCATTAATTAGGTGCTATGCCCAGTGCCATGATGCTAACAAGAACACCTGGATGGGTCTTCTGCTCCCATACCTTATGGAAGTTATTGAACTGACCTCTGGATATGCATTTAGTACTCCTGTGTTGAATATGGATGTGATTTGAGCCAGTGCTACTTGTCTATTACCAAAAAACAAGTCTAACTAGACACTTCTAGTCATAACTATTAAGGACAGTCACATCAGAAATTAAATGTTCCATCCCATCATGACACTGAATTCATAGTGCTTTGTCATGAGAAGCCTAGCCAGTTTTCATAGCTGCAACAGATGTCTGAACATGTGAAAAAGGCCTAGACATTTCCACAACATCAAAGTACAATGGTACTATATACCTTTACAAATTGCCAACTCATGATTTTTTTTCTTTCCTAAGAAAGAAAAAAAATTGAATATCAAGAAAAGAACTTTTTGAAGATTGCTTATATCATTAGCACTGCAAACTCATCATTATACACCCAACAAAGTTAAAATGCATTAAGAAATTTATTTACTTTGTACCTTTTTTTCTAAAACTTTTTATATTGAAATCAACTTGGGAACATGTCTACTGGAAAATGTTAAGACAGACACTTCTGAAAATTTTAAGAATTTTTCAAGTGAGATACAAGAATAAAAATTTCAATAAAAATGGCAGGTTTCAAAATCTTGAAAGAAAACAAAATCAGACTGAAAAAGAAATCTAAAAAAAAAAAAAAAAGAAAAACCACCCTATTTTTTAAAAAAATGCTAAAAAAGAAAAAAAAAAAAAGCAACAAAGCAAGAGCTTCATACAAAGCCAGGTAGTATGTTAATACTAAGTTTTGTCAAGCCATTCATGTGAGGAAGGAGCTGAAAACTTCTCAGCTTGACCCATTTCCAAAAATGAGTTTGGTCATTATTAAAAGACTGATTTTGAGAAATGGGTTAGACCATGAAGGTTTTAGCAACTCTTCAAAAATGATTCCGAAACATGTGTATATGAAACCTAGGTTAGTAATAATTGGGAGAAGAAATGGAGTTAGTGGCCTTTTATTGTCAGAAATGAAGTATAAAATAAAGCAAAAGGTTTTATATTGACAAAGGATTTCTTAATTGTTGAGGTGTGTAGGAAGTTAGGGAGACAGAGAGACTAAAGAGCAAGAGAGAATCACATACATACTGAGTACAATGAACAGACTTCAACAATTTTAATTGCAACAATAATAACTGAAAATTAAACATTCATTTACATCCAATATCAAAATTTAAATTAAGAGAAAAATAAAAATACTTATAGTCTCAACTATTGGAAATTAAGAACAAATCTTATTTTAAATTGCAAGTTGAAATAAAGTTTTCTATAATACAAAATTATAAAAGAGGACACAGATACAAACTAAATCAGTGAACAAGGTTTTAAGCCTTTCTGATTCTGGTCATAACCTGTAAGCAGTAAAAACTATCATTTGTATAAAGCATTCAATAAAAAAATTAAAAGTACAAGTTCTGTTTTCAACTTGCATCTACTATGAGACAAATATCAACTAAATATTTAGGTGCAAACATCATCTAAAAAACCTTTTCTAACAGTAAAATAAAATGTCAACTTTAACAAAAGCCCTTAAAAGAAATACTTGTAAATATTAATAAATTTTAAAATTTTATTCCAAACTTTTTAAATTCATTTAAAGTTTCTTATTTTCATTTAATGCATTGTATAATTACTAAAACCCATCAACATCATCCTTGCAAGATGATATGCTAAATATAAGCAGCAACATTCCCTCAATTTCCAAATGAAACCTCCAACACTGCTGCAGGACACCTGACCTGTCAGAAGCTTACTGACATTATGTCATAGTACAGAGCACTACGAAAAACTATCACTGCAAAAATTTGATGGGGTCTCTTCACCTAAATAGGCTCATCAAAATTAATAATTCTCATACAAAATACTGAGATCTCATTAACAATCAGGAATTAATGTTTTTGTACAGGAAGCTATTTTCCTTAAGAGAATTTAAAAATTTTACCCCGTTTTTTTTTTTTTTTGGCCAAAATTACTTAAGTTGGAAAAAAAAAAAAAAAAAAAAAAAACAAAAAAGTCATGCTGCAAAAGTTGTTTAAGCATGATAACTTTACTGACCCTTGTGAAAGCATCCTCCATATTTACTGGAGTAGGAGGTGTCTGTGCTAGCTTTGGATCAGAGTCTACTACAGGCTCTTTATGGATCTCCAGGGATACTCTTCGCTGCAACTCTTGCTCTCTTCCCTGGCGTTGCTCCTTAACAGCCTCGGCAGTTTTTAAAGCTAAACAGTTAGCTTCATCCAAGTCATTAACAACCTGTGGGAGGGGCGGGAAAAAGAGGGACAATACAAGATTAAAAGAACAAACAGGTGCAAGAAGATAACAAGGCATGCAAACTTGGTGCAACAGCATCATAGCCTGGTTAGCATGAGCAACCAGCAATGGGCAAAACAAATTCAAAGAGCATTGAGGGATATTTAAAAAAAAAAAAAAAAAAAAAAGGAAAAAAGACAACATGCATAAGATATTGGGCCATGCATCATTTTTTTTTTTCTGAGGGGGGGGTTAGTTTGTTTATACACACACAGAGGGGATGTGATAGATAAATTGTCTTCTGAATTAAACAAAAATGAAAATAACACTAACATCTTATTTTAACAAATATATTTACCAAAATTACAAAAATATCTTGAAATACTAAAGAGTAAATTTATCCAATAAAATTGCCATTGGCTTCAACCACAAACTCCAGATGACTTCAGAATCTCCTGCAACTATTCTGGATGTTTAAGTTGGTGAATGCTGCCAAAAAACTTGCTTTTAGTTCATCGTTGGTATTAAAAGGAGTTTTGTTGGTCTCTTGCTCGACTGCTCCCCACACATAATAATCAAGGTGATTGCAGTATGGGAGTTAGGTAGCCAAATGTAACAGTTCATGTGGTCACAGAAATTGTCTGACATCCATGACTAGGTTCTCCTGCTTGAGTGACATGGTTCAAAGTCCTGTTGCCAGACACATGGCCTTCTACAAGGTAACCAAAAAAGTTCTGTCCGTTTTTTGATTAGTCATTGAATGAAGTTGAAATATATACGAAATGCGTGTAGCAATTGTTATCAAATGCGAACAGCCGAAAGTAGGAACATCAGATGTTATAAAAAACATGCACACCATGCCCGGCCATCAGTTATAAGCTGGACAGCTGTGAGAAGGATGGAAGTGTCTAGAGATCTCGTTCAGGGCTGTTTGATTTACGACTTCAAATTGGGCTTATCAGCAGCTACATAAAGTCGCCACGTATGTCAAGCATTTGGGGATAGTGCTGTGAATGAACGTACTGCATGGCATTGGTTTCGAAAATTCAAGTCTCCATGATGAGCCTCACAGTGGACAACCACAGGTTTTGAATGACGCCTAAGTAAGATGTACAAACCGAGCAAGTGTGTTCCACAAACACTGTTAGAGGTCCCCAAAAGACAAGTGACAGCCTGCGTATTGCTGCTTTCTCGTCACCGTACCGCATCCTAATTCAATCGAGTGCTTACCAGTGATGAAAAGTGGGTTCTGTATGAAACTCCCAAGCGTTCCAGACATTAGTTGTCTCCTCAGGATTCTGTCCCTCAGACTGCAAGACTGCCTATGCTTTGTGTCTGGTGAACAGTCCATCAAGTGGTTCATTATGAACTGCTACCAACAGGCTAAACAACCACTGGAGACCTACACTCGCAGCAATTGAAACATGTGCAACAGGTATTGTGCCAGGAGCCAGCTCTGGTGAATCGCAAAGTTGTGCTTTTTCTCCATGACATTGCCAGGCCGCATGTCGTGCAAGTAGTCAGGGATACCTTACAGCAAGTTGGGTGAGAGACTTTGTGCCATCCACCTTATTCACCTGACCTTGCGCCATCCGATTACCACCTCTTCCACTCCCTGGATAATCATCTTCGTGGGAAATCCTTCACCAAAGAAGTAGGTTTGCGCAAAGCTCTCACGGACTTCTTTGCATCAAAAACCCCCAAGTTCTATAACAAGGGCATTGAACAGCTGGAAACATGTTGGCAGAAGGTGCTGGATGTCGATGGCGATTACTTCAAAGATTAAATATAAGTTACACATACTGTGAAGTGTTTTCTTTTTTTCCTTTAGAAAACGGACAGAACTTTTTTGGTTGCCTTGTAGCAGCCACTCTTTTGATCCAGAGCAATACTATCTCCTCAAAGTACTTGATGTAGTCCTCTGTAATGAGTGTGAGGCTCTCACCAACAATTCAGGAGTTCTTTTCTTGTCAGAACTATCAGAGTGAGTTTTCAAATATGCCATACCTTTGTAATCACCATTAAACTCATTCAACTCTTTCTGAATCATCTGCACTGTCCTCTGATTGTCAGCCAAAAGTTTGTATTGAAGATTCTGGTGTGAATGCTAATCAGTACAACATACAGTTTCCAAATTTCTAACAGAGTGAATTGAGTCACGGTGTTTTTGTTCTCACAGACTGTGCCCAACTGCCCCTACATTACTGTGCAGGTAACAAAATCAAAAATAAACAACACACATGCGTGAAATTAAAAATATAAAATGGTGACAATTTACCCATCATACCCTATATATGACTCATTGAGTAATTGAATAACAAACTAAAAAATATTTTATCTGCAGTTCCTTCTTGGAACAAAAAGCATTACTTAGACATTTTTTTGCCATTAAAATGTAATAAAACATTACAAGAAATTCTTAAAAGACAAACCAGCTAAAAATAATTCTCAAAAGAAATTTGCATGAAAATTCAAATCTCAACCAATTTAAGTTTGTTTTCAATCCACAAAACTATTTCACGTGCAGAACATTTTAGTCTTAAAGCACTTATGCTTACTATTAATAAAGCAACAATTACTAAGTCTTTTTTTTTGTAAATTTTGTTATTGTAGCCATTATCAATTATTTCATCTAAAAACTGTAAACTGGTAAAATAACTTCTTTCACCTCACTATATTAATTCTCCATTTATTTTTATGAAGTAGCTGTTTAGCAATGAGTTTTCAATAAAAAATAAATAAATAAGCTCCTATAACTCCTTAATATATATAAAACTATTATATTTACTCGTAGTCAAATTTAATACAAATCTTTAGTAACTTTCATATCAAAGTTTGTATGTCAGTTTCATTTTCTAACCTAAATTCATTTTCATTTCATCAACAAATTACATATATTCAAGTATGCATGTTTAAAAGATAAAATTCAATTGTTATAAAAATCAACATGTCACTTAACAAACAAAGTTATATCTACACAAAATTACTTTTAGTTCACAACTTATTTTAACATAATAATTTTCACTATTCAGACTACCTTGATGTGTTTCCAGATACTAACTACTTTATACTTATATCTAATTACAAAACTAAAATTACTACCATGTTAAGTGGTCAGTAGGAAGTAGGCTGAATACTTAACATAAAACTGGCTGTTGTAGTTTGTCATATATAAACAACACTAACAAGAGAGTAATAAATACAATGTGTAGATGTTATGCAAGAACTAGCATCAGAGAAGCATTACAAGTATTCTCTTCTTTACCATTATTATTACTAAAAACGTGAAGTCACATTTTAAGTTGGCCAAGTCAGTAGAATCATTTTCTCCACTGATAAGAATGAACAGGAAATGTACAGAAGAGAAAAATTGTCCTAATCATAAAATAACTGACTTGCTCTAAAAGCATAGAAAAAGCTTGCTTATAGCAGTACAGTTGCTACTTCCTTTCTCTTACAAAGTACATCTTGTTAGGCTAAGGATAAATACAAAAATCTTAATCTAGGTAATTAAATATTTTAATGAACACTTAATGCTTCTGTGTTGTATAAGGGAAAATAAATCAGAAGATTCTCTAGTATATTTTAAAGAAATGAAATCTTAGTTATTTGCAACATCCAAGAGATGTATTCTTTAAAAAAATTGCTTACAAACAAAACAAATGTGAATTTAAGCACTATTTGTAAGCCAGGGCTTACAAGAACTTAGATCAAATCCCATAATATCAAAACAAGATTTCAACAAGGGTGCAAATAATTGTAAAGTCAAGCATAAACACATGCAAAAACCAATGGAGAAGAATTCTTATTAAGAAGAAAGTTTACAGATGGATACAAATTAAATCTAATATTTGCACCAATAGTAATTTTTCCAACACCAAATTATCTCTTTATCAAAGAAAATTCTCACATTCATGAGAATGGTTCATGCAAGATTTGTTAAAGAATGACAAGTTTACATTTATTGCTTATCCAATATAGGTGAAAAATTGAAATGACTTATAAGATCAGCACACACACACACACATACAAGTGAGTATTTACACAAAGTAACAAATATTTAATGAACAAGTTCATAATGCACACAAAGTATGGATTTTGAAACAAGAATCTTGAAAGGTGAGAGAAAAATCTTATGTAACCTATCTTTGCAAAAAGATACATTTCTATACTTATTCTGAAAAATGCTTTTATAGTATCAAGACAAATGTCCTATATATCTGAAATGCTCTTGATTAATTCCTGACTTGTCTTTACAGGTTATTTAAAGTTAGAAAATATTTTTAGGTTATAAAAAGTCCTACAAATTAACTCATAGCTGCTATCAGATTTCCAATTCCAAGCAGTTATCTATTACACTACTTGCACATCCAAGCTTACAAGCACCTGTTATTCCAAAGAGGTCACTCATCTAGATACTGACCAGGTTCAACATTGCTTAACTTTGGTGATCATACAAGAATCAATGTTTCATATGACTGTAAACCAAAATGCTGTATAACTTTTTTTTTTAATTGTAAAAATAGGATTAACAAGATTTAGTTTTTGGAAATTTCATTATTTTTAAAATATGTTTTTTTACTTAGGAACATGATTAAAATATTCTTTTAAGTATTAAAATTGGCTTTAAAATAAAGCAATCTGACCTATATTCTAATATAAAACAAATTTCTATAATCACCCCTGACAGAATGAGGTATGATTGAACTATTAAAAAATCTACCATCTCTATATTAAATTAGTTGTAACAGACATATTGTTACTGTCTCTTTGCAGCATGTAATCTGTAGTTTTAATATAGTCTTGAGAAGTGTTCAAGTTTCACAAATGCATTCAGGAAAAATTTCTTCAATCAAACCATGCTATAAATCAAATTGAAGTTGCCCTTGATGGAAAGATAAGCTTTCAAAAGCAAGATGCATGACCCTTAAAGTATTTAATTCAAAATAAAAATCACATACAACAAATTCACAAAGAGAAGTGACAAGGGTTTGAAATACAAAACGATTTGCTTTCTTACCGCCCGTTTTATTTTTTTATTTTTGTCAAGTTTAATTTCAATTCATTCTATGTACTTTGTTTCAGTAAAAATAGACCTCATCAAAATGTTTTGCATAACTTCATTTCAAGGTTAACAATAAGAAGGCTAATGTTATATGTTCCCCTCATAAATATGTTCTAAGAACATAAATTTAAAGTACAATTACTTGATATGCAATAACGTCCTAAAGAGTATGAAATAAACACCAAGGCAATTAAATAGTCTTTAAGGACATATGTAGTAACAAAAAAAGTCAAGTAGCTTTCTTAAATAAGAAAATATTTTATTGAGATCAATGTAAAAATAAAAAATTTAAATAAACATTTAACATAAAAAACAGGACATAGTTGAAGTTTGCCTGAAAGGGATTTCAGTTTTAATGCTTTTTTTTCCCTCTCTTGTCACTTCAGATGAGAAAGAAAGATTAAACAATTCAAACAAATCAAGTTGTTAAAAGTTGCAAGTGTTTGGTTAGCAAATAGTAAAGAAACTCTGTAAATATGAAATCTTAAACATTAGTATACCAAGTGAACAATTATAAACAAATACGTTTCATATAAATAAAAATTAAGTAATGAATACAGTAATTTCTAAAATAACATGCCCAATTATCTGCCCACATCCAATTACAACAAATTGGAAATTAAGTTATAAAAGAAATTTAAAAAAAATAAATACATCATGCAGTAAGAAAAAAATGAAATCCATTGTTAACAGCCCTGCTCTGGACAGCTGCTCTGACAATTTAAAACAAAATACCTTTACATTATTTCAATTATTTACAAGATAAAACTGCAAAAAAATTTTCTATAAGTGACAATTATTGTTTTGTAATTTTTCTGCTTTCCCCCATTTCCACTTTGAACACCTTTTCTTTAATAAATTCTTATTCTGTAAATCAAGTTTTAATATTTTGAACAGCAAGGAAAACATCAGCTACTGTACTGAAACTTGGAAAGATTTCTAAAACTATTTACAAAATCAATTATTGATTATTCTGTTATTTAAGTTTTTAAAAAGTCATTTTATCTCACAGATATATTTACAATGATAGAAACTAAATAGCAGTGAAGTTTAGAATTTTGCTAGCTTCTTAAGTGCAAAAATTGAAATAGACATCTTGGGAACACAGTCACTATACAGTTTTCCAAGCACACCATGATGTCCATCTAACTTTAGCCAGTTTCTTAATATAAGATTAATTACTGCTTATTTTTTTATGTCCAACTTATTCATAGATGATACTTCATTTGCATTAATAACCTGATGCTTTACAACAAATTAATAAATAAAATCAAGCATTCAAATTTTGAACAATAATTATGTAAAATATTAATATTTACAAAACAAACATTATTACTAAAATGATTCAAATTTGATAGCAGTAAAGATATTTACATATGCTTAAAAGTACAGATATACTAAATGAAAGTAAAAAATATTCATTCAAAATTAGTGAAGGCTTCTGAAAAACTCACACATCCCAAATCACTGTTTGGGAAGATCGACAAGCAGAATTAGTGTAACTTACTCAAATGTCACATTTCCATAAGCAAGGTTTGTTGGTTTTGTTAGTTATATAAAAATATATCAATGTTTAATAAGATTTAAAGAAAAATAAAGTCAAAGCGGAAAATATTCATTCAATCTTAATTTTAGTACATAGTAATAACAATTTATTAATACATATTTTTCTTCTTTTTTTTCCTTTACTATTAAAACATTTGAAAATTATCAATGAGGAATATAAAAAAATGGAAATATCTCTCACTGGGTTAAATAATCTGCAAAAAAAAAAAAGGCTGTATAAAAATATTAATGTCCATTTATAAGAATATATTTAAATATATAACTCAAAAAACAAGCCTTAATTTTGTCGCAAAAACACTTGAATTTAATTTGAACCAAAAGCTTCAGTTTTAAAAGTTAAATGCTACAAAATAGATAAGCAACAAGGATATTTCAAAATTGAAATCATTTTAAAAATCAAATAGTTATAAATTTTTAGGTATTAGCATTATTAATACACATAAACAAAAAAGTAAAACAGAAAATAACAAGTGAATAATGACATAATTTTTACTAATTTTTTTTTTTTTGTACATAATATGGGAGGAAAAATTTTCTTTTACACATTATAATGATCAGGAAAAGTTGATTAACAAGTTATATAACTTTGATAAAACAACAAACTGAAAACATTTTTCAATGCTTCAGAGCCAGTATCAGTACTAAAGAATTTTATTGCATAATCATCAAAATAGTCAACTTAAATATTTGTGCCTAAATTTCCATTAAAGATAATGAAAACATGCTACTTAATTTATAACTGCTTTCCAACCCAAGAGTAATTTTTCAACAATTAGAAGAAAATTTTAATTATATTCCCAAAAAGACAATCACGCTATTTTCAGATTATTTCATACTTAATAAATGTTTTATATATCAGATTCAGCAGATATTTTTACTATAATTTAAATTACAGACAAAACCGTTTTGCTATTCATATAAACTTTAATTGGGTTCATAGTCATGAATATATCAGAATATTAAACATTCAAAATTTGATTAAAAATTCTTAATTTTTCAACAAAAATTTAAAAAAAAATTAAAAGCCAATAAAGGAAACATATCCAAGGTTCATATAGTACACATATGTATCAAAATAATAAAACACAAATGAGTTGGGCTGTAGGTTAATGGTCAAAGTTGAAAATAAATTAATGCCTGAAGTTAGCCATTATAGTTAAGGAAACAAATACTTCTAGCGAGAAAAATCACTTAAAAAACAAAGCAGCCCATCTCAGCAAGGAATTTTATACCAAATAATCAAAAGGACATTTATGTGGATGAGAAGGTTACAATAAAAAAAGTGTTTTTCCAGTTTCTCTTGAATTTACATATTTATGGAATGTACATATCTAACAAGATGAAGCTAGATAATGTAAAATAGTAACAAAAGGGAGGGGGTGGAGAAGTAATAATTATAATAATGAGAAAATAATTTTAAAAAATTACAAATTTAAGTTTTATTAATTACTGTTACTGCCTACACAACAGCTGTTTATCGAGTACAGTTCTTCAACCTTGGGTATTTTTGAAAGAACTGTTTATTTTCATTCATTAAGAATTTGTGTAGTAATTCTATTAAGTAAGAAACTTAAAACCATTTCATTTTTGGTATCTGCAGGGTGTTGCAAATCAGTTTAACATTTACTTGATGCCTCAGGATAGTGGCCTTGTTCAAACTTAAAACATAATACATAGCAAGCTATTCCCTCAAGTTGTTTACCAGTGAATTTGATCTCATCAAGAGTCAAAATTTCTGTAGCTGTATCAGTAAAATCCAACAGCAGAACTTTTATCCATCTCTACCAAATAATTGTGATTGCATCTTTTGTTAATAGCCTTCATGTTAAAACTGAATTGTTTCATCATTTACATGACATTTCAAAAACAGACTTGTGCAAAACTTGGGCTCCAGAAGTTGAGAACTTAGGTGTACATTATCTTTCAGATCCCATAAAAATGTATGGCTCTCAGATTAACACTAAAGGCAATGAACCTGAAACAAATGCTGTTGTGATTTAAAAAATAAAAAATAACCAAACAACAAATGCACTGAAATAACTAATTACAAAATAATTTGAGATCTTAGTGAGGTTATTATAAGCTGTGAGCCAAGTAGATGCTGTGATACTTTTTCTTTTTTAAATATGAAGTAACTTATTTGCTTTATTAAACTCATGCTGTACATCACAAACAAAAAGTGCCTACTTCCATCCCAAGTGTGTGTGTGTGTGTGTGTGTGTGTGCGCGCACGTGCCAATGATGATATGGCTGTTTGCTTAATTTCCTCCATACAGTGTGATAAGGTGCAAAGGGGCACCAGAAATACATGCAGGCCATGCTTTAGGAATCTGTGTATTTACCTCAGGTAAAGACCAACTGCTCTTGTCACTGCCATCAATGTAGCCTGAATCACTGCTCACCGTATGACGTTTCCAGCGCATTTCAGGAGACAAATTTCTAAACTCCTCCCCTGACCTATAAAATAAAACAATGTATTCTAAGGTTTATAATGTTAAAGAAATTGAATAGATTAAAATAACATTAGAAAAAGAATTCAAACAAGACAAACTTGAAAAGCCAAGATAAGAACCAAAATTAGATTTCATTAAAACATAATAATGAAAGAGCAACTGAAATTAAAACAGAATGCAACATTCAGGAAAATGTTGCAATATGTAATAACTCAAATGGTTTTAAGGCACAAATTAAATGGAAAGATATCTAGCAATTTGCTAGAAATTCCACATTAACTATAAAATTAAAGCTGAAGACAGTAATCAATGTATTATTTTCATTTGTTAGGAGTCCATAATTTTTCATCAATATTTAAAATCTGCCAGGTTATTAAGTCCAGAGAAAAATGCAATAAAAGAAAATACTGCATAATAATTGAAATGATTATTAAAATGCACATGAAGAGGATAGTTTTTATTTAACTGCAATCTCAACTGCAAGATGTTCTTTGAGGAGCAAAAAAAAAAAAAAAAAAAAAATATCTAACATTTTGTATTTTTTTTTCCTCCTGAAGATATGAATTCCCAGTAAGATAGAAAAAGAAAAAAAAAGAATTTAGGGATGAAATAAAGTGAACCTGGTATTTTGTTGATATTTGGTGAAACCTAGTTGGCATTATGTATTGGCAAAGTGCAGAAAACGTATGTCCCTCTTCACAAACTATAATATACAGAGTGTATGAAATGAAATCAAACATCTGTTATAATACTTCAAAGTATTAAAAGCAGACAAGCAGATGTGAAAGTGCAGATTGCATTGACAGAATAATTCAATGCAGAATGATTGATAACTCACACTACAGGTTGAGGGAAAGACTTCCGACTATTCCATTTCATCTCTGTATCATAAAGGAGAGCATTGTTCCTGTCAGCCTCTCTTTGAAGGTATTTCATGATGTGTGCTTTGCCTTTTGTACAAACCTGCCAATAAAAAAAAATGAGCAGACAGCTTGATAAACATCTTTTTAACAAAGCAAATTCAAAAATCAATAAAAGAAAATTATTTTTAATCTTTTAAAATTAATTATTATTTTCCTTAGACATTTCTGAAGTGTTGGTATTAAATAAATGCTTTAATTGAAAAATATGTTTAACCAAATTCAATTAACTTTAAATTCTTTTTATAGAAATTATAATTACATACAGAAATTACATAAATAATATGTAAAATTGTTAAAAATAAGAAAAGAAAAAATAATTTCCTTTGGTTCTCCTTGGTACAAAATGTACCAAGGAGAACCAAAGGAAATTATTTTTTTCTTTTCTTATTTTTAACAATTTTACATATTATTTATGTAATTTCTGTATGTAATTATAATTACATAAGTGTATGGGCTTCGTTTTTGGTCACCTACATATTAACAGTGCAATAAGATACTCCAATATTTAAGCTAATTTTCATCAATCCTGGTATAAATCATTTTTGATAAACACTGTAAAACCTGCTATAAGCATTTTTTTTACAACTAACATTGTGCAATTTTCTTGCAATCAAAACCAAGATTTAAACTTCAAAGATGATATTTAATTTTTTAATATTTTTGAATTTTTATTTTTAAATCTATGGAAGAATGCTGCTTTTTCAAACCACTTACAAGCAAAAATGTTTTTCATTTGAATGTAATCTCAACATTTTCAGCATCAATCATTCAATAAATCTTAATTTAATTTACAATAATTTTGGAACACAATTTTGTTTTTTTAATCTTCAATTCATAACTCAAATTGCTTAACATCATAACTAAGAGTGGAAATTTTTTTTATAATGCTTCTTGATGTAGAAATTGAACAGAAACACTCATTTCCTCAACATTTCAAAAGTTCCACTCAGCTCTTTAACAACTGTCTCTTTGTAGAACAGACTCCTATGTGAGTGCTTCTCTGAACACTACAATTTCAACCATGTCAAGGCCAATCTTATCCTGAAAATCTTCATTTTCTATTACCTCCTCTTTCATTGATATGACACACTGCATTCATCATTATAACAGTGACCTACCATCATTGGCTATAGTCTTGTATTTATTGAATTCTAATATCACAAAATGACAACTGAAAAATTTACCAAGAAAGATAAAATGGTAAGCACGCATAGCACTTTCCTTCAAAATTTATTTGGCTGTATTCAAAGATTAAACTTTTATGAAATTAATAGATTAAAACAAAAATCCAGTAAAAAGGTGTCAATTTCAGTTGTTTGCATAGTTAATTTCAGAAACTTCTGAACCTTTCTAGTTCTTAAACTTGTGGCCAACAAGTAAAAAAGATTAACAAAAATGATAATACTTACATGAGCAGGAGGAGTTACTAATGGATTATGGTCTAAAATCATTTCTTCTAATGTCTGCATTGATCGAAAAACAATTGGTATTGAAGATATCTTATTAGCTGAAAAATCTATCCTTCGAAGATTTAATTTTGAAATTTCTGGAAAACAAGTATTCAAATATTAAAAATGATGATGATTATTACAAATGAATGTAAAAAATAATGCTCATTAATATTTGCCCAAGAAAACAGACTTATATAAAATCAAAATATTAAAATATTAATTAGTTTTTCTTATTTTAAAATATTAAACATAAAACAAAAAAAAAAAAATTTTTAAAGTGAAAAATGAATTTTCATACATTAGAAATTTTGAATATAAAAGCATCTCTAAGAAGTTTGAACAAAAGCGGGAACATTTTTCGTGAAATCACAACAATAGTATAAAAAAGCATTCATAGTACTTGGTTCTTTAAAGTGGCAATTGCATTGATTATCTCAATAATAATGCAATTGCTGCAATACGAAAGCTTTCATTACTAAAGTTCAAGTAAAGACATGATTCAAATCAGCCAAATACAATGTGCTAATGCAACAAGCAATAAAAAATCAATATTTTAAGGAAATATAAAGGGTTATATTCTGGTTCTTAAAATTCACTTATTTTTAAAAACGTCAAATCCAATAAAACTATTCTGTAGAAATAAAGTTTTTGTCAATAATAATAATACATGGAAAAAAAAAAAAAAAAAAAATTAAAATACAAAATAGTCATAAATCCTTGACTTCTAACTCATCTGTATTTATACACTGCATCTCAAAGTCCCTTTTAAATCTTCTTCTACTGGAAATGTTGTTGTGATGTGTAATAGTATTTGCAAATTGCTACTGACAAATTTTGTCTTTCTCATTCATATGCAAAGGATCACATAAATTTATATATCATTGCAGGAAGACTTTATTAGATTTATGCTCAAAGCACAAGATACAACACAAAGATCTATTTGAACTATTAGGAAAATTTTATTTATTAAGGAAAGATATTAGAATAATCCAGAACATTTACTAGGAACAAACTGCCTGCATGCAAATAGAAAATTGAACATGTACAAAAAATAAAAATGAAAGTAAGACAAGGGTGTGTTTTTTCACCAGATTCATTAAATCTATACAGCAAGGTAATCTTAATAGAACAGAGGTTCTTCCAGGATTTATATTTGGTGGACACAACTTCAACAAGATATACAGATGAATGTATTGTCAAAGAAAACTGCAGATAATTTTAGCAAGATAATAAAGAAAAGTGAGAAGAAAAAATAAACCATCAATTGTAAGAAGATAAAATGTATTGCCATTAGCAAAGATAGACATGCTATAAATTGGAGTTGTTAAAATAAAGCAAATACTGAAATTGTCTGGGCAGTGTTTTAATAGAAAATAGGGTTTTCCAAGTTTTATATAAGATAGAATACTGAATAGTCAAGAAACATGAAATTAAAAATAATATTTACAAAAGATGCACAAAGTTTATAAAAACAAATGCTTTGAATAAAAAAACTGAAAACAGTCAGCTATAAAATTATCATATATGTGAATGGGCATGTGACTCAAAAGGGTATTTGATGATCATTGTCATTATTCCACTGCATTTGTTTACACAACTTTCTTAAAAGAAATATACCAAAATTGCAGAGTTTACCTCTTACTGAAGAATTGGATTGTCTTTTTACTATGAGAAAGTTTTTACCTCTCTCTCTCTCTCTCTCTATATATATATATATATATATATATATATATATATTTTTTTTTTTTTAATCATATCACCCCAAGCAAGGCAATAACGCCACTGATGCGCAAGGGGCTATGTAAGAAAGAAAAGATTGGAAAAGAGAAAACCGGAAACCACATCCTAACCAGGAAACAAGGGATGAGCCTCTTCACCTGTTCAATAGACGTGGGTGGAGTGTGAACCGGGCAATAGTTTAGTCTATAAACAGGGCAATGCATATGGTTTGTACTGGCTGCTTTTACTCTCCATACAAATGAAATTTTACCAACTACTTGTCAGTGAACCAGAGGAAGGCAGGAAAAAACACTAGCAGTTTCAGGCTCATGTATTTACTATGGAGCTAATATTCTGACTGGAAAAAAAATCTTGGAGAAAAAAAAATTTTTTGAAAAGAAAAACTTCATTTACAAGTAATCCTTCCACCTCTCACTAACTGGTAATGCATTAATTCATGGTCAAATAAAAAAAGCATTCTAACTCACCACAGTCATCCTTTATTTTCTGAACTGGGACTTGCAAGATAACATTTAAGTTTTATCTGACCAGATAGTGTGTTTTTTTTTTTCTAATGAAGATTTCACACATTTGGTAATCTTCTGTACTCTAGGGTGTCAGATACGCATACATCCTTGTGCTAATTGAAACAACTGCTTTAGTTTCCTTTCTTTCACCAAAAGGTCAGTTTTAGATCCACTGGAGTAACAGGGTGTAATTGATCTCTATTTTTTCCTCAGATTAGGTCATTTGCAGTGGTGTGCAATAATATGAATATTTTCAAGGTGTATGATGAAATTTGTTTGGCCATGAAAAATATTCCATCATCCGTATTTGCATCAGATTTTTATTACACCCAGACACTACTGTCTCAACTGTCGATTAGTTATTCTACAGCTATTGTCTGCAGTGAATGTATTTCAAGAAAGCATACAAAAATTGTAACACTGGACAAACACACTAGCCTTACAGAAAGATCACGTATATTGTTGGTGTTAGCCTTTTAACTGCCAGTTGTGCCATCAAGGCAAAGAAACAAACTGGATCCATCAGTCCAAATCATAAAGGGAAAATGCGGTTGTAAGATAAAAACAATGCCAAGACCGTGATCAGGGAAAGTGTGAAATATCCTAGGAAGACATTCGTTTTGTTTTAATTAATTTGCACAAAGGGGTATATCCTATTTCAGAAATACAACATCAAATGATATTACCTACAAGTTTTGATTTTTTTTTCTTCCCTAATCTGTAAAATGAACTTATTCTTCTCTACTATACACACACAAAATGATATTAGTATAATAGCAACAAAATTACAAAGACAACATTAATGTAAAATGTACAGTTCATATTCTAAAACTAGTTTGAGAAGTCATTCATACATTGATTTTTCAAGTAGTTATATTTCTTCATATGAAACAGTGCACAGCATGCAATATGTGATGGTGTACTGTTATGAAAAAATATTTTTGAAAGTGGCTTCTTAAACCATGGCTCCAGGTCTTTCTTTAAAAAAAGAAAAAATATATAGGTATCTGGGCATTTTTAACACCATGTGAAATTTGTCAAACGTTCAACACTTCACCACCTGAAATCCCATCCCAAAACATTCCACAACCTACACTTTGTTGACATCCCAACCTGTGAAAATAGTTTCTGCCAGTTGTTATCTTCACTTTGTACCATTCATTTGCCTCATTAAAAGTAGCAGGAGATTCATAGTGAAAAGAACAAGTGAAAAAATGTGTTTCTGTGGATTCTGTTACATATTTAATTAAATAGTTTTTTTTAAATAGCTTCTACCTTCATAGAACACATCCTCGACTTATCAAACCTGAACCAAAGTCAGCCAGGAACTTCAATAACCTTCAATGATACCAGCCAATTTTCACAATTTCCAGCATTTTGCAAGATTTTAAATTATTAAGAAACATTTCTCTTCATCCATTAAATCAGCCTTATGCAGTTTGAAACTTACAAGATAGTTATTGATGTGAAATTTTAAAATCCAGGACATTTAATACAAATGGCAGCCATTTGTTTCCATCTGTACCTAACTACATATAGATGTTTCCATAATCCAACAAATAAGCCTTTAGATTCAATAAGTATCTATTTTCTATATCAATAAAATTTTGACTGATTAATAATGTAAAAGAGTATGAAGCAACAATGCTTTAAACAATGAGAACAACATTTACAAGTTTTCATTATGGACCTTTTAATCTTGGTTAATTGCAAAACCCTAGTTGACTATGAGTTAATTCCCTTGCACGAGTGAAAATAAACTGGTCAAAATACAGATGTTGCAATAATCAACTGACACTTTATAAAAAATATTAGCAAATGAATCTGCTAATATTTTAGGATGTGCACTGTGCAGTAATGGATATAAGCTCGGAATGAGAAATTGAAGAGCAGAGTTCAACTTCCTGTTGAATTCATTTCATTCACTTGTGTACAAATACCCTTATGGAAAGGTATTAATCCATCTCTTCTCCCTTCAGCTATAGACTGAATAGCAGGACAGATCGGTTTCTATAGCCTTGATTGGCAACTGGTCTACCGCAAAAAAGTAATCTTCCGCATAGTCAAAAGAGACACGATTGCCTAAGCGTGTATCACATATGGCAATTAACTGACTGAATATTTTAGATATTTGTATGATTCTTAAAGGTATATATTTTAATAAAATTAGATAATTTATTTAAAATAAAAACACATCTAAGTGAGTAAACCTATTCCAGTTTTTATTTTTAGGTAATAACTCTTCATAAAACATCTGTTTGATAAATGTTTCTATTAGAAATATCCATCATCATATATCAAGTAAAAAAAAAAAACAAAAGCTCAAAAGCCGAACTCTCACATCTTTATTTATCAGGCACTCAGCTTTATGTTGCCTTAAACATCCCAATCAAAATAGCTTCAGTGATTTAGCAGAGCATAAATCTGAAATTCTATTGCTACTTCCTATTATTTTCTGCACCAGTAATAAAATGATGAAAATGCATCATGTAAAAATTTTCAAAAATAATTACTTTCACATTATAAGTTAATCCCTTAATTTTCAAAGAAACCATTAGTTAAGTTTGTCTTAAAATTTTACAAAAGTGGAATAAAATTTATGGCCAATCACCAATAACTCCAGATTAATAACATCAAATCTGTTTTTTAAGGCAATGTTATATAAAAAGTAAATAAGAATGTTTTGAATCTTTATGTCACTTGTAGTGAGCCATGAGTAGAAGCTTCCTCCAGATTCACCAAACAGTTATGTAATTGACAAAAATACTCAAACAGAATTGACAGTTTCCAATAGGAGGAAAAACAGGAAAAATAATACTAAGTAAATAATATATATGTAAGACAAAACTACTCAAAGCAACAGTAGTAAGGCAAAAAGTTCATAAAGTAAGAATGGTGTTCATATGTAAAAGGGATACAGTCAAGTGATTGCAATATTCTGACTTCAAGACAAGAAAGAGCAAAAATATGATGGATGAAATTGAGTTGTGGTCCATTTTTATTAAGAAGAAATCCCAGCAAGCATCTGTTTATAAATTTGGTAAGGGTATTTTTTTTTTTAGTGATAATTCGTAGAAATTGAAATCAACATTCTCTACTAGAAAAAAAAAAAAATTGAACGTTAGGTGATTATCAGTTGAGCATGATTTATGATGGTTTGAGCAGAAGCCTGTATGTCCTGAGTCAACTGCACAAACACAAAAGGTCACTGACAATTTAAAAGTCTGTGCCAGTTCAAATATCAAAAGAGTAAAATGTGGCCTGATTTTCTATAACAAAATATCTCTTATATGAAAAATGGCCAATGTTCATTATCAACATTTTTACAGAAGTTCTGATATTACTGATAACCTGCAAAGATGCCAACAGGCTTCGAAATCCTCATGAACCATCTAATGGCAGGTTTAGGAATAGCTTCTCATATAACTGGTACCACTTAAAAGTAGGAGATGACCTCACTTCAGGCTTTACAGATTGGATGCTTCTTAGTTACTTCCATTCTACACAAATGTCTTTCAAATCAGTCACTTTGACAGGAGCCACCTTCTCACTATTTTCTCTAACAAATTATTGATGTGCTGCAAGCATTTCCCAGTGCATGTAAAATGTCACTAATATCTGGTAGACATCTCTTCACTAAACTGACATCCTTTGTTTTTGCATATCACTTCCCAAATCTGTTGACAATAATTCTTTATGTACTTGTTATTGCTATAGTGTATGATTACCATGTCACCTACTTTAATAATTAAAAAAACATTAGGATTTTTCCCCCCTTATTATAGTTGTATAGTTGTAATTAGATCAAACTTTATTTCTGAATGTGCATATTTATGCTAAACTTGCTGCAGTAAGTCCCAACAATCCTATGAATGGTTTGTGATCTGAGCTTTTGACCATCACAAATGCTGGTGAACTTACACACTGCCAAAATGATTTTTAGTACTCCTCCTCAAGATGGCTGGAGTTTTTCTCTGCAGACATTGGGATTCAAGAGGCATTAGCCCTTAGTGTAACAAGTCCCTACTTCATATTGTGATACATCACAGATGACCTTGAGTAGAAGGCCTGCATCATAATGGTTCAACAGTCCAGTAATTTTTTTTTTTCACTTCCTAAAAAGCATCCACTGCCACTTTGTAAGCCTACTCAAGGATCATAAGTTTGACATAATTCTAATCAGAAATTTTTATCCATTTAAGCTGATAGCCGTTACTTGCTTTCATTAGTTAAATGTAAAAACCTACCCCAACTTATGTAAGTAGAATAAACAAATATTTAGCATTGATAAAAAAAAAAAAAAAAATATCAAAATAATTCCACAACAGTCTGATGAAATAAATCACATCAATTCAATCAATTTTGTTTTAGAAGTAGTCAAACAATTACACACATTACTTTGAATAGTTTACTCTTCATACCAACAACAGTAAAGAATAATTGACTCAAAGCTTCTACTCTATCAAATGACTTTATTTAGGATTTCAAGTTATCAATTAAAACAACAATCACTGTCAACTAGCTGATGATTTCAAGAAGAGAGAATAGATTAAGTGAGAAGATGAAGGAAGCGTGGTAAAACTAGCCATTATTTCCTTTAAAATTGCTTGAAATGCATGTAATGAAACAAGACATGACTAAGTAGCACATGAATGAAGCATTAAGATTTTTTTTGCTTTTATTAAAATATTTGCATAGAAATAAAAAAAGTAGAAATCAAAACAGAAATGCAAATTATAGGTGATAATTTAAATTAGGTAGTGAAAACAGTTGCATAATTATAATCATTCTTGGTAGATAATGAATTTATTAACCTTTACTCATGAATCATAAATCAGGTTCTTTATTAAATTGTAAGCAAAGCGCTAAATTATAAAACAAACTTGTACAAATCTATAACACAGAATTTAAAAGATTAATGTATATTTCTATGTATAAGACAACCTTTAAATCCCCAAAATAACCCTTAAAAATTGAAAGTTGTCTTACAATTCTAAAAAAAAAAAACACCATAAATTCTGAATGGTGTTTGTCAGTAGGTTAACTTCAACCTCGGTGCAATAACCAATAACGTACAGGAAAAGATTCACATTATCAAATAAACTGATAAAAGTAATAAAACCATTTCTACCTTATACATTAATGACATAACTTCATAATAAATTGCCTATTCAAAGAATAATTCCATATCAATGAAATCAACTTGTATCCATGCAAACTCAGCTTAGAAAATGAAAACATTGAGTTATAATTGCGTTCACAGCAATGAAATGTACTATTTTCATACTGTTATCAGCAGTGTTTTTGTAATTATTGATATATGAGTAAATGGCCAGACAGTAACTGTTTAGATATAGGAAAAGTAAAAGAATCTGTATTTGAAAGAGATCACTTGATGAAACAAACAAAACAATGGTTTCCCTTTCAGGGGATGTGTATGAAAAACATGTAGAATCAGTTTTGTTATTTAATTTATGTTGGATTTATAATGATACATTAAATTACAACATTTCTAATAACATCTTTATATAATCAATAAGCAGTTGCCTTATGCTACAAGCATAGGATAAATTCACGAAAATTTCCTATATTTTTTGTTTTATCTAAAGGTTGCCTTAAAGGTATAAATATGGGAGTTTAAAGAAAATCTCAAACTAAATTTAAAACCAGAAAAAAAAAAAAAAAAAAAAAAACTGTTACAGACTAGCATGAAAATAGACGCCATTTACAGATTCATAAATCCTAGAAACAATAAGAACAAGTGTGTGTGTGTGTGTGTGTGTGTGTGTGTGTGTGTGTGTGTGATCAATTACACTTTAGAACATGTACAAACTAGTACAAAATTGTACATTTTGTTTCAACACTGAAAGAAAATGCCTCATTGGGTAGTTATTATCATCATTATTAACTGATGAGACATTTTTTCAATGTTGAAACAAAATGTACAATTTTGTAGTAGCTTTTACATGTTCGAGATATATATATATATATATATATATATATATCTCAAGATTAAATTCATAAGTGTATTCTTTAGTATAATAAAAGAATGCAATTAGACAATGTTTTCCCATTGTCATTTTGGTAACATAACTACAAAACTTAATCACTTTCCTTCCATTATTTTTAATAATAATTTCATACAATTATATAATGATTGTGTCATAACTTTTAGCATCTTTTAATCATTTTTTTTAATATCTCCAATGATTTCATTTCATATGAAAGATTTTAAGCTGTTGTAATCTACTTGTATGTCTGAGAGGAGTTGACAATTTTTTTTTTGGACAATATGTAACACCAAACAGAAACAGTCAATATCTTGATCTATTATATTTCATTATCTTTATTATATTTACAAAAGAAACAGAACACACATCATGAGTCAACCAACTTTAAAATGTCCCAATGTTTCACATCAACTGAATGAGGACTACAGATTTTTTACCTAGCTCTAAATGACTGATACATTTACTACAGCAGATTTATTCTTTTTAAAAACACCAAAAAAATTTAATTTTGCTTTTAATCTAAGAGGAATTTAAAATTATAATTCATCATTTAATTATCACAGATTGTTTTTTTAGCAGGTTTAAATTCACTAAGACATTTCAAAATTACTTATTAAAAATTCACTGAAATACATAGTAAGGGAAAAAAAAGATGAGAAAATTATTTGAAGATTACTGGATGCTGTGCAACCCTGAGGAAATCTACAAAACTCACCTGCTAAAAATGTAAGTTAAGGTAAAAATATTAGTCAAAATGTCAAAATCATTAAACGTTATTGAAAAGGTTAACCCCCTTCAGGTATTCTATTTGAAAGGAGTTTAAAATTAAAAATCAACAAATCATAATTCAAATATTACCTCAACAGAACACGGCAAAATTTACCCACTATACACTTGATGTTTTACAAAATACAATATAGAAATCACAATCTAGGAAATGTTATATTCTTTTTCTAAAGAAATGCCCAATCCACAGTAAGCAGATATCTTTTATACAATCACAAATATTAACACTGCGATGATAAATACCAGTTTTAATGGCACTAATGGTAGTACAACTATTTTCAACTATAGGATGGTGTAAGTTACCACAAATCAATCGTGTTATTTTAAAAGTTCAAAAGACAACTTCTAAACTAATCAAATAACATTTTTATACTGGAAAGAGAGAACACAATATTAGCTTTGTTGGAATTGGATTAATTCAGGATTTGATTTCAAAATCTAGTTCAGAACTATGAAGAGGATTCACAAATAAATCAAATATCTACACAGTCAATTGTTATATACATGTTTAACTGCAAAAAAAAAAAAAAAAAACAAAAAAAAAACAAAACAAAAAAAAAACCCCAGGTTAGAATTCTAAAACCATTTTTCTCATAGCAACAACTTCCCAACTGTATTTTTTTAATTAAATTAATCTAGGCAACCAAGGTGAGCTAGAAGACATTGTATTTACAAATTTCTATTCTGATCTCAATTCAGCACTAAAATAAATATCCATGTAATTATCAATTTTTTTTTTCTTAAAAGATGGTCTTGACAATAAATACAAAATTGGTTGAATAAGTTTTTATTCTAGATTAGCAAAAAAAAAAAAAAAAAAAAGACAGTTTATACACATACACAATAAATAAAATGTTGTACAGCATTAAAATAAAGTATTCATATAATTCAAATATATGGAATTAATTCTAAGCAATGCTGTTTTGGACTATAGCCCTTCTATTTTGTACAATTATGTAAATATTTCACTTTTCATTCATTTTTGGGGGTTTTTTTCCTCCATGTAATGTGAAGCAGGATGAAAAGTAACTTCCACCAAAAAAAAAAAAAAAAAAAAAAAAAAAAAATTTGAAGCCAATATTGCAAGGATTTGTTTTTCCTGTACAGATTCCACCATGGAAACTTATCTGTACCTAGACAGGTGCAAATCTGGTCATTAGGTCTTTTTTTGTTTTTTTGTTTTTTTTTACTACCTCAATGTTCTTGAAATCTGAGAATGTATTTTTATTCTTAATTATTGGCTAAGTCATTTTTCATTTTATTGTTGTCTTTATAACTATCAATATTTTTTTACTATTAAAGTAAAACAATGACATGAACACAAAGTAGGATAACAATGAGTATAGACTTGTGCAGAATCAAACCATAATTTTCCATGGTGGAATTAGTTAAGGTACTGTCTAAGACAAACCCCTAGAATATGCAATGTAAGTTAAAGTCACATTGGAAGCTACTTCATCTATATTTTATATGACTTATTTTAACAAATCACTCAGATTTTACAGAGAAAGTTATAAAAGTAATAATTGTGTCAAGAAAAAGCTAGTCAAAAACTGACAAAAATACTTCATCTCAAAATTCAAGTTCCTTTGT
The DNA here is from genome assembly GCA_037127315.1 of Ascarosepion bandense. NCBI lineage: Eukaryota > Metazoa > Mollusca > Cephalopoda > Sepiida > Sepiidae > Ascarosepion > Ascarosepion bandense. Next base: position 3,506,998 of record JBBBDQ010001840.1, on the reverse strand, counting down.
AAATTTAAATCATAAACTGTCATTAGAAAACTTATGTTATTCTCAATATGAACTTCATCACATTTAGTCACAAATAGATATACTTAAATGCAACTGTATCAAGATATTAAGAGAGATGATTTAATTAAAAATCCAAAAACATTCATAAATTTATTTTCTCACTTATGATTCAACTTTCAATAAATCCATAACTAGTTTTAAATTTAAAACTCAAATGCAACATACCAAACAGTGGTCAATTAATAAACTTTAGTTAAAAATGAGTAAGCAAAAATCAAAGAAAATGGTACATATTAACAAACATGGTGGTGACTAGTAGAACAATGCTCAAATCTAACAGATGATTACCATACAAGTGGCAAGAATCTCTTGACACCATTATTATGCCTACAACAAAAGTAGGTGAATGTTCCAACTTTAACATAAAATGCATTTAGATATTTATCAACCAGAAAATCACTGAGCTGAGTAACAAACTTAAGTAAACAGTCATAGATGAGCAAAAATTTACTTGCTGCCTTCATGTTCAAAGATACTTATTGAGATATTAAATACCTTTACATACAAAAACATGTTTATTAAATAGCAGATTTAAAAATCATTTCCTTCTCATTAAACATGGTAAATAATAAATGAAAGGCCATAAAGCAATGAGATTAAAATATGAAAAGTACTTACCAATATATATATATATATATATATATATAAAAAATGGAGATAAACACTTTGGGCTTTTTTTTTTTTTATTATCAAAGTTTATTAGTTGCCTGGCAACAAATATGACTCACTTAAAAGTACTTTCATCTATGTATGAAAGAAAGTAAAACATTTATAACCTTTATAGGATTTGAAAAGGAATAATTTTTTTACACCACAAATTGTTACAAACATACCCTAAATATATGCAAGATACACAAGAAAGCAAACATCAAATTAAAAGAGACAAATTAAGATGAATGTCCATAATGTAAAGGTAGATATAAATCAGTTATACTTAAAACATTGCAAAAGCAGCAAAAACACAAAGCAGCAAGAAGGCATGCAATATTTTTCTTAATAACCAAAACAGCCTGAATATTGAGTGCATATATATGCAATGTCACAACAAAGATGGCTGCTATAATAAAACAGTCAAACAGATGTAATGAGATTTTTGCATGCCAAGGGCAAAACCCAACTTTGGGCCCCAAAGAAATTGCCTAAAGAAGTTCCAGCATAATGGCAGACCTGGGCACACCGTATTACCCAGGAGGCAAACATCGATACTATGACCTGGAAGCATCCATCATTGTCCGCTCTCCGAAGATCCTAATTTCAGTGGTCAGCAAAGAAACTGATGGCAAGTATGTTCTTGGGTACAAAAATGTGTTGCTCATAGACTTCATACCAGATGTTCAGACTATTAACAAATACTCGGAAACACTGGACAGAGAGAAGGAAACTGTTAGTCAAAAGAGGACAGGATATTTGTGGAATGTGACATCCTGTGGCACAACAAGGCCACTCAACCCACATCCAACCTGACGAATGACTTCAGCGATATGGTTGTGATGAATTAATGTACAGTCTTCACTATTATCATCAGTTTGGGCTCCTCAAACAACATTTATCCAGCAAGTGATTCCACACAGATGACACTGTAGCTGTAGAGATTAAAAGGCAGCTTTAATCACTTGACACTACATTCTTTTATAACTGGGTTGGTAGATTTTACAATATCAACTCTTGATGCTGCTATTCAATGCTGAAATCAGCATAGAGGTAAACATAGGTCATTTATAATTGTCTATTATTTGGAGATACCTCCAGGATTTTTTTTTTTTTGGGGGGGGGGGGGGTACCTTTTTTTAAGAGAAGCAGTTAGTGTATTCTCAACCCAAGCCAATAGGAAAAGTTTTTCAAAAAGAGTATGCGTTCATGAAACAAGAAACAAGTGCATCAATCTCAATGGTGACTATGTAGAAAAGTAACACAGTCCTGTTGGTAACAAGTGTATATAATGTGCATGTGTATGTGTGTGTTTTCTAACGTTCCTCATATTTCTAATAATATGTATATTAATAACAGTTAATTTTACAGTTGGTTGTCTAAATTCTAAATTGAATAAGATAAATGAAAATAGCAGAGAGCAAGAGTATATACAGAAAAAAATGCTATCAAATGATTACAAGACAAAAAAAACGTATACATTTAACCTTAATGAAAGAAACTCATTAGAACTTATTACATCTCAAATATTTCACTTTTTAAAAAAGATGTCTTGTTTAAAGCAAACAATGCAATTACAACCAGATTTCTCTGATCAAAGCTAAAACCTATCAAACACACAACTTACCTGGAGGTATTTCTACTAATAAATTTTTTCTAACATTCAATCTCCGAAGGGAAGGCAACTTGCCAATTTCTGTTGGTAAGCGAGTGATTTCATTGCAGCTAACATCCTAAAAAGAAAAAAGTGAAAACAACGAGTAAAATTTAAGTGAATATTTGTCATGAAAAATTACTACTGTACTGCATTGAGTACTACCAATACTTATTATCATACAGACTTGACACTTTTTAAGTAATTTTCAGCAATTTTATGTGTAAGTAATTTTCAGATAAGGTAAACTTTAGCATCAGTCTATTCCTAAATAGATTGAGCTTATTTTCACTCTTATCTCTTTGTAGGCATTACCACAGAAGTTCGTTTTTCAATAAAACCATTAGAAACTTACTTTTTACCAAGCTTTGCTTAGATAGGTACATGATTACAAATATGAAAAATCCAGTGAGAATTGAACACTTTGCTAAATAGTAATGATCAACCAAACTAGTTTGCATGCAAAACAGAACTGGAGTTGGAAATTTTGCTTATAGCCACATAAACTAACAAAGCTTTAACCATTTAAGGAAAGCAATAAAAGATAAGAAAATGAACAGAGGGAAATTTCCATGATTAAACAGAAATTTAGTCAAACTATTCAAATACACAAAAATGGATAAATTTGAATCTATTAGGTTTTAGAGCAATTTTTTCATGTCAGTCATTGTTATGAGACATAAACCTAACTACTGTATTCATAATTTACTTTTGATCATGAAAAACATTTCATGCAATCATGAATAGATTGATTGAATTATGATTTGGCTTTGGAGGACATAAAATATTGGGTAGAAGCAATCTGATGAATGAACTAAGCTGTATCATATTTTGAATTGATAATAAAATGAATGCTTAGCATTTCTTTTGCACATACTATGATAAAGAACACTGAATTCATGATCAATAGTAACAGAACTAACATGAACTTTTAATATCAGTTTATTCTATAAATTCAAAAATTGCCAACATTATCACCTTATCAGCCTCCTACCAATTTTTGGCAAAGTGTTTGAGGCTATCATCAACGCTGATTTGGTTCAACATTTACGGCCCATAACCTATTTTTTGATAGACAGTAGGGATTCTGCTTCACCAGGTCTACTGCTAATGACCATTACCAAATTCATATTCCAGGCTCTCGATAAGAACAGCAAAACTAGAGCTTTTGCCCTGGATATCTCCAAAGAATTTGATAGCGTCTGGCAAGCTACAGGGCTATGGCATAACTGGATGCTTGTTTGATTTGATCCAATCATTCCCATCAAACCACGTAATGAAGGTTATATTGAACAAGCATGCCTCCAGATCCTATCATACAAATGCAGGTGTCCCCAGGACTCTATCCTAAGTACAGCACGTTCTGATTTTCATCAATGTGATCAGATCCCAAGCAAGCATTTACACTGATGACACCACCATTTACTCCTGCCTCAGTAAGAAATCTGCCAAAGCTAACCTCGCTGCTGATCTTGAAAAGGACTTCCAATATGTGGTGGACTGGGGTAAGAAATGGCTTGTAAATTTTAATGCTTCTAAAACAAAGCTGCTATCCTTTAACCACCATAGACAATCCCTCCTACTCCCTCCCATCACATGGCTTAAGCTAGTCTCTCAGAAAGCAATACACTGCACCTTCTTGGCCTCACTTTCACAGCCAGCCTCAAGTGGAATGACTACATTGAATCAATAGCTAAATCTACTGCTAGGAAGGTCGGGTCACTGTTTCGGGCAAGGAAGTTTTTCTCTCCTGAATCCATCTTCCACATATACAAATCAACTATCAGCTCGTGTATTGAATACTGTTGTCACATCTGGTCAGGCACCCCCGCTATTAATTTGGGAATTCTTGACAAAATCCAAAGAAGAATCTGCAATGTAATCAATCCCAACCTGGTAGCTTGACTCCAGTCACTTAGTGATGGTATGTGGCTTCCCTCTGTCTCTTCTACAAATATTTCCACAGTTTCTGCTTCGACAAGCTTAGCTCCCTGGTGCCACCTCTACACTAATTTACTTGAGCAACTAGATTGGCAAGAAGGTCCCACTCTTTTACCGTCAAAATAGTTAAATGTAACTGCCTCTTCTACTATAACAGCTTCTTTTCTTGCACTTCCTGTTTGTAGAAATCCCTTCTGCATACTTGCTTCCTTGATAGCTACAATCTCTAACAATTTAAATGCAACATCAATTGCCATCTCTTATCCCTATGACTCCTATCCTTTCTTATCCATGCCCGACATCCCTTATATCTTATTCTTCTCCCTTCTCATACATAACTCTTCACACTGGTATTCCCATCCTTCTCTTAGCCATTCTCTGACATTCCATGTAACCCGTTGTTCTTTCTAGTCGCTCCCTTATGTAATTTTTTGTTCTCTTTATATAGCCCTTTGCACATCAGTGGCAGTACTGCCTTGCTTGGGGTGAAACAATAAAAGAAACAAAAAAATTAACTCTCAGTTTTATCAAAACAGTTTATTTTAATATTAAGGGCTACAAATGTAATTTGATTTCATCAATCAATAACAATTTATACAAATATACTTAAAAACATTAGCTGTAAGCATATTATTATCCCTAATAATAAGAAAATGGTTAAAGTAGTGAATGAGTTTATTAAAAAAAAACTATCAAAGATCGACTCAAAGCAATAAAATACAATTTAAATGGGTAACAATAAGATCTCATTAATACAGCTAAGAGATTAATAAGAACTGGAGTGAAAGTTTAGGAGTTGTAATGTTTAGCAGAAAAAGCAATGATAAAACAAATTTAGAAAAATATATCCTACACAGTGACAGGCATAGATGCTCAATATCTAGAATACACTAGGTAGGTAAAAATACTTGTTGACAGGAATTATAATAGAAGTAATGCTTAGAGGTTATCATTAAGAACAGGTTTGCAAAATACAAAAAGTATTCTGCTGGCTATTGTATACATTTTTAAGTTTTTTTTAAATGATTATACTTATAGATTAACAAATTTTAGATTTAATCATGTTATTCTATATACAGGGTTAATCAATCATACAAAATAGGTATATCATAATAGTCTAGGTTTAAAAAACAAATAAGAATTTGAAACTATACCTTGAACTTTTAAACTGAAAGTCCTATTATATATGAGAGGAGAATATATATATATATATATATAAATAAAACAGTGTGAAAAAAAAAATTAACACAATATAGGATACTTAACAAAAGTGATAAAAACAAGAAACTAGTTAGACATATACCCAAACATTAAAAATATTTAAAATTTAAAAGCCCCTTCTATTCATGTACATGTGTAGTTACATCAATGTGTGTTTCCCGTAATTTATTTGGAAAGGAAGTATTATTGGGTTGTACAAAATGGAAAATAGTTCCCTTAACAAAATGGTTGAATGAATGTAAGATAAAACCAGCAATTCTGATTAGATCTTTTATAGATTATCAACTACCTTGTCAACAGCCAAACAACAAGCAGAGAATATTCTAAGATTGCTTTAATCTATAGACAGCTGAATTATGCAAAGGAAATTTAATTCTATTTATAGTATACTTATTACTCATCGTTTGCAAGAAAGAAATTAATTTGAATGTAAATTAAAAAAAGGAAAAAAGAAAAATCAGTCACAAGAAAATATCAACACTAGATAAAACATTAAACATTACATCAAAACATTTCAGCAATCACTTCTATTGATAGATCAATCAATACATTTCCAGAATAGATTAAAGTAGTGTGAGCACATTATCATAAATTACAGACAATTATTCAAAGAAACATCAATGTCATCATTGTAACACTTTTTTGTAATAAATACCTTTTGACATTAGAAAGATTTTTATATTTTTCTAAACCAATTAGATATAAATGAGTTATAGATAATCTATCTATAACTCATTTGAGTGTGCAGTCACTGAGTGATAGTAGTAGACTTTATATCTAATTGGCTTGGGAAAGATATGAAAATCCTTTGTATGTGCTCCTGAAGACAAAGATTTGTAAAAAATGAAATAAAATAAAAATAAATTGGCAAATTTTTAGACTTATTTACTCTAAATTTTCAACCCTTACTTTGGCCAATGGTTATTTTTATAATCCTCTTATCACACACTATTTAAAATATTTTATTTAAGCTAATATACCTTCTGATTAGGACAAGTTGATCAAAATAAGAACAGCATGCAGCTGACTGACAGAAGATCCTAACATTTAAAAACCTCCCCCCCCACCCTCAATCAAAAAATCTAAAGAGATGATAGATGATTACAATTGCCACATCCTATAACCATAATTTGAAGATTATTAGTTCCAGATTAAAGTTTTTCCTTTTAAGAGAAAAAAAATAAAATCAGTCACTGACTGGATCATTCATAGAGTAGCAGGAAAAGAGATGAAAGAAGAGGAGGAAAATGGAGTGAGTCAAATGTGAATCAGCAGCCAGATTCAGTAACCACCACCCCCCACCTTCAACAAATGGAGAGAAAAAAATTTGTGTACAAAATATTTTCACAAATCTCAAAGTACTTCATCTGCAGAAAAATGGGAAATAACAGTAATTATTCTGATCCTTGTTCAATGACCCTTAACTGAACAAAGAGTTTGCACTGTGATCTTTAATGCATGTGTAAAGAAAAAGCCATATTACTCTTCTGAAAACCAGTTAATTTCCAGACACTGGTAATGTTGAGTAGTGATAATTAAATAAACCACACAGTTTACAAAAATAAAAAATATTATAGGCAGATTACTTTTTTTATATTCTGCTACCAACAAATGATCAGTTAACCTTGAAGGAATCATTTGATGAATTATTTCAATATATGCTCAAAGCTTTAATATCTCAATATGTGAGACAAAAACATCTTTAAGACAAACTTTCATCATCATTCCCATAGCAAGTCTATCCCCCAGAGATTATTTGGTTCAGTTTAGTAAAAAAAAATTTCACAATATTTGAATAATATAAAAATGTTCATTATCTTTTTAGATAAACATGTATTGTTAAAATCGTACTCACCATAATCATAACCACGTGAATGTTACACTTAAATATTAATTATACTTATTATATATTATTGATAATGTGACTTGGATGCAGTGATTAATTGAACATTTAAATACGCTATTTGATGGCATATAAAACAAAAACATTTAATGTTACAGGATTATAAGAGTTGGTCTAGGTATAAGTAATCTAGACTATTTCACCAATATTAGCCTCCCAGATATTCCAACTGAACACATTTCAGATAACTTTTTATATATATATATATATATATATATATATATATATTTTAAAAAAGTATTTTATATCCAAACAAATACAGTCTCTAAGAGTTAAATTTTGAATAAAATTATTAAAGTGTCATATAGAAAAGAATTGCATATCTTTGTTCACTCTTTATGTAATGAAAATAAAAGCAGTTGATTGAGTTTTTTTACAAAATCTATTTAAGAAATTTAATTTACTCCTCTAAAAATGATGGTTCAAAACAAATTATAGCAGAGTGTGTGAGCAGGGTGTGTTGCAATTTCTTAATATTTTCTTTAATTTATGTGAAAATCTGGGATGTGGAGTTATTTACACTATTTACATGCAGATTATTATCCTCATATTTGTTATTTTTCAGAAGCCCTCTGGCTTTCATCAGATTTATGTCAATCCAGATAATCCTGCAGGACAATAGTCTGTATGTAAATAGTGTAAATATTTCCTTTAATCTGACTGTATTTGCTAAGCTAAATATAACATCACTTCTACTTAGGTTGAAATAATGAAATAAGAAAATTGCTAAACTATTTTTCTAATTATGTTACTCTCCAGTTACAAATTCCATTAAATATCAAAATGAAAGAATTCAAATTACATTTCTGATGTGATAAAAACAAATGGTGCTAATTGACCAGGCATTTAGCTTTTTCATTTTTGTTGTATCCTGCAGACTGAAGTCTATTAATGTAACATTAAATTTAAAGTAAACTGCAAGTCAAATATTAAAAAAAAAAAAAAAAAAAAGGGTAACAAGCTACTAAATTATAATACATTATGTTTAGCACTCACTAAATTTATTTTTTCTACACAAATCAACAATGTGATGGCACAGGTTTTCCACGAACAGTGTTTCTGATTGAAAAATTACCGAATTGTTATTTCAATTGTTACTCTAATACTTTAAAACTGTCATTACCTGGTTCATTAATAATGGTAGTAATAACAATCATGCATTTTCTACTTTGACTTGGAAAAAATGAGAAATAGTTCTTTCCCAGCCAAACTGACTAATGCTCAGATTATCTATCTAGATAACAAACCAAGGTGATATTTAAAAAAAAACAAAAAAAACCTTACTACAGAAATAAAAAAGATGTCAATAAAATAAAAATTTATTTTTAAATTGGGGGGGGGATGCAAAAATGGAAAAAAGTTCAAAAGATCATTTAGTATTCAAATTGCAAATATATTACACAAATTAGCAAACTAAATTGATTAGCACATTTTTTATTATTATTTATTGACACCAGTATTCACTTTCAAATAAAAATATGTATATTACTAAGTAAATTTCAAGTAACAAGTAATCAATTGAAAAATTTCTAAGGCTTGCTATCAGTCATAACATGCCTGAGAAGCATTTTTCTCTTATATAAGCTTATCATAATTTCCAAGCCTCAAATCTGTGTAATACTGAAGGAGGGTGGATAGGGTTTTAAACTCTTCATATTTTGGTCTTAGCTGTCAAATGTAACTACACCTTGAACAATTTGTGGCAACTTCGGATTGAAGGTCCTCGGTTATGAACGATACAAAATGTAACAATAGATGACAGCTTTGTAACCTCCTAAACAGAAGAGACTTCAACTCATGTCATCTGATAAAATTTCAAGATTAGAGCTGATTCCTCACAAATCACACAAAAAAATGAAATTGATCTATTCCTGTGATTGATCAGAGTACTGGAATAATGAAGAGGACAATACTTTTAACAAGATGTAGTTTATTGAGTATATAGGTGTTTCATGTTAGTGTCTTTTCCTATCATTTCTATTGCATTTTTGACAGCAGTACATAAATGTACTTTGACTCAGTGATGATTTAACAGTAGTCGGTGTTAACAAGTTCACCTTTACATAAGAGAAACTTCAGCTTACACTAATCCGAGTTGTTTATGCTCCACTTGCATTTTGCTTCCCTCCTTTCTTGTAGCTTTTTCTTTTTTGTGAACTGACCACTTCATTTGACTTGTACCGTTTATGAGAACCGAACCTACTGTTTTGTCCCCAATGGTGTATTTGCACAAACTGACCACTAATTCCACAACCCAATGACCATTAAGTACTTTAGTGGCTTCTTGATAACCAACTTTTTCAAAAACTATTATTCTTATAAGACCACCAAAAAATGTTTTTAAACAAGCTAGATGGCCCAAAGACTTTGACAGAATTTTTCTTTAGGATAGCCTTTTTACTCAAAATTACTCTGCCTAAGAAACTACAATTCATTAAATAGGTCTTTATATAAAACAACTTTGTCTCAAGGAATTTTAGAGTAATTTCTGAGGAAGTAATGTATTAATTATTTTTGTTCGAGTTAACAAGTGTAGTAGGTAGGTACAAAGGCTTACCCAGTTGTACAAAGTTATCTCCGAAATTAAAATTTCATCCTGTAGAACCATCTAAATTCTCAAAATTGGATCACTTTCTTTTTCACACATCTACTTCCAATAATCATTCAATACAATCAAGCCATATCTCACACTTCCTCCCCACAAGTTTTATACTACAAAACAAGCCTTTTCTACATTTCATTTTGTTCAACTGTTATCAAGCCTCCTTGGGTCACTACTTTTCCAACACAAATGAGTTACCACTCAACTCATCACACAAAGACAATTTATATTTGTTTTTTCATGACCCAAGATCCAAGCTTCAAAGTTGACAAAAAAAAAGCGGGGTGGACAAATACTGAGAGGACTTGTCACTAGGACAGACCTAACAAATGAAACCTTATTCAATCTCATTGAAAAATACTTTGTTCAAAATAGTCCAAACAAAGGAAACTAAGCACAAACTCGAAATTTTTTAATTTCAAATTTCTATCAAAATCTTTTCTAGTAAAAGATAAAAATAATATGGCATGTCTGAAAGATTTAAGTAAACTACTAAAAATAAAGACTAGATACAGAATCATAAGAGTTTATCTAAGATAATTATTAATAATTCTCAATATGAAATCTATAAATTGTATATAACTGTCCTAGCAACATATAGACATATCTCACTAATTGTTCCTCTATGACAATTTTCTTCAATTTATATTGAAAACATTAAAACAAGAAACTTAGATACATAAAACATGGATTTATATACAAATAAATGTACTAAATCACACTTCACATCTCAAAAATGCTAAAATGGAGCAAAGAACATTTTAAAATGTTCACTTCTACTCATGAAAATATAAATATCTGCAAATATATTTCTGAAAATAACACAAAAACCATAGAAATTTTCAATAGGAAAATCAATTAAAATTTTAGCAGCAACCCAAATTTCCATGCCTATAAGCAGCTAAGAATTTAATGATCATTTGCAAAGAAAAAATAATTGTGCTTGTAAGTAATTCTATAACAAAATCAAAGTTTCAGGAAAGATTCAAGATCATATCTAAACTTATTTATAAATGGAAGTTTGTGTGTGTGTGTCCATTACCTATAGACTCCGAAACAGCTAAACCGATTTTCTTGAAAATTTACAGTTGTACTATAAACATCTGCGAGTGTTCTTAGCTAGGTTTTGTGTCGAGATACCCCCGATAAATATTGAAAATTGATAATCGAAAAAAATCGGGTTGTAGAAGGAGTGGTCCGATTTTAATCGGATTTGATACACTCATAGACAAAGACATAAGAAACGATATTCAGAAGTTTCAAGGTTGCAGTTCTTACAATAGTGCAGAAAAATCGATTATATATATATATATATAAAAGGCAAGATGTTTGTGTGTGTGTGTGTGTCTGTTTATCTGCCTGTATGTATTTTTTCAGCCCTTTAATTTTAGTTTTTGCTTCGGGTTTGGCTCTAAGTAGGCATAATTGTAGTTCTTAGTCTCAGCCATGATACCATTTACTCAGAGGACTTATTTAGCCTTCAAAATTCAGTTTACAACGAAAAAAATTTATTTGATATCGATACCAGGAAATCAAAATTTTATTTACATCCATTCATTTTTCTTTCTATCTACAGTTTTGCTTTAACTGGAAACAACTATTGCTTTTTAGTCTTTCGTGTCAACGTCCAAAGAGTCTGCGCTCCATGACCATGGATTAGTTTCTAAGTTTTCATTACACCCAAGCAACGCCAGGTTTTACTGCTAGTTTAAAATATTTTTCAAGAGAATGGAATTAACCACCAAAAATACAAAATGAAAAAAGACAAAACCCATATAGCAATGCAATGTTAAACTGTATTCCAACACAAAGTAAATCAACATTCAAAGTAATATACTGAATGTTGTTCAAAAGTCAGTTTAACATGTGAAACACAGAAGCAGAAAGCTAAGTGGAAAAACAACACTTACCAAATCCATTAGCCGTTCTAACTTGCAGATTTCTGGTGGTAAAGAAATCAATTTGTTGTTGTTTGCTAATAAAACTTCTAACACTGGTAGAGAACATAGGAAAGCAGGTAATGTTGTTAGCTGATTTCGGCTGTAAGAGAACATAAGAACAATATAATATTTTCATGTAAAAGGTAAATATTTGTTTTTAATGTCAAGTCTTTTACTTAACCTATTAATATCAAGCTATGAATGTTTTATTGACAATGTTACTTTGCAAGACCATAGACTTGATACATTTTAAAACTTTAATTGAAAAATGTAAGAAGTAACCAATAGAATTAAACAAAGTCAGCTTTCATAGAGTTAATCATTATCTGTATCTGGTAAAATAACCCACTCTAGCCTAAGGTTATTTTTTTTAATGTAGTTTGAAATTAATACTTTAGAAAAGAAATCTAAAAGTGCATTTTTGCTCCTACGGCTTTAATTACAAAATTAACTTTCTAAGAATCATCAAAATCTATTAGCTATTTAACATTATAGAAAATATTTTACATATATCTATAGTATATTTTTAAACAGTTATAACTTTCAATTATTACTTTTTATGCTTTTTATATTGCTTAAATTTAGAATGTATTTTAGAATTCCTTTATAAACAAAAAAATCCAAATTTTAAACAAACCACTATACAAGAAAGTTGACATGATTTCTGCTATAGTGAAATATACTCTTGAAAATTTGAAATACAAATGAAAAAAAAATCCTCACAAGTATTTCAGAGAATCCTTTCTATAAAAGTCATTGTTTGCATTATTATATGACATTTCAGCAAGATAATTGAACACACAATTATCAATTTTGTTTTCAGACATTTTTACTGATTCATCATATTTTTGTCATTTTAATTTTTTAAAATACTTTTTGTTGATTAAAGAAAAAAAAAGAAAGTGGAGTAAATACAGAATTTTCAACTTATTTGCATCTTTTCAAAAGCTCAAAAATTGGGCATATATATATATATATATATATATATATATATATTGTATTTATGTAAATGCTGTGGATGCATGAACATGTTCACAAATGTGCATCAATCATTTTGAAGAATATGGTTAAAAGAAATCCTCCCTAAACCTCAAATAACTTACAAACTTCATTATATTGAGTGGAACCAATTCAAATAATTTCTAAGTTATTAAGAGGAAGGATAAACAAATTCTTTTTGAACTGAGTATAGAGAAAACTCTTAGAAGCCTGCATTAATCATGTTTTTGATGTTTTTAGATTTAACTACTTATGAAAATAGTAATAAATACTTGAGAATTTCCTGTTTCTTTTCCCTTGTTGAAAGAAAAGTTACCTTACTTTGATATTCCTCAAGATAACAAACTAGCACAAAGATATAAAATTGAGAGAAGAAAAAAACATAACTATGAAGTTACTAAATCATTACAAAATTAATGTATTTAATTTTTTTAGTCATTATATAAAATATACAATAATATTTAACAAAAAGCTAAAAATTGTAAATTCTATGCATCATGAAGTCTTATGTATCCCAAAAATTATACTCAGTCCAAGTGAATCAACACTCGTTCTCACTTGAACAGAGAAAGGTTTTATAACTCAACAACAATGAATTCAAAATCAAAGTTCTTTTAGAAAAAAAAAAAAAAAATCTAGGTGGAGGAACAAAAATCATTGGAAGGCAAAGAGGATTTTCAGTTGAAAAATAAAATCCAGAAATTTCCTGCAAGCAATTTACTCCAGACAAGACAAAGATAGAGCTTAGAAGACAAATCTTAAATGTTGTGTATCTGTTCATACATTGAATTTCAAAAAGTATTTAAGTCAACTTTTGCATATTAACACTAAAAATATCAGGATCATTTTAATTGACTTTCAATTTGCTCTAATATAATTTTCTGTACATAAAGTTTTAAGTGTTTTTCATATAATACCAAATGTAGAGAAGAGAAAATTCATTTTAATATTTCCTGTCTTGTCCATTGTTCTTGGAATTCAATTCACAGATTAGAAAAATTATGAAGCTACTTTAACATTTAACCTCAAATAAAGAACTGAACCTTATGACTAAGATTATATATTTACAAAGTTTCTGTAATTTATGAAAAATAGTTTTCAACCATTTTTCGTTAAATAAAATTTAGGTTTAATTCAAAAGTTTATATCTAATTTTAAAATAGAAACATTTATATGGTTAAAACTAAGTTTAGCAAACTAAATTTTTATTTTCAATATATCTAAAAAAGTTTTTTTTAATACAAACAAAGAGCTTGACAAAAACAATGGTACCAAATATATCTAGGTAGCTGAATTGGCAACCAATATGATTATTCAAATTTGGTCATGTGTTACAGTGTCAGAAGCCAATTTTAACAATGTCTAACTGAAAATTCCTTATAAATGTAATGTCATATAGAGTCTAGAAGTAAGATATTAGTAATAGAATTATTAGATTTGATTAAGCTAAACATTGGGGGAAATTGTATTCTGAGAAATGAAACAGAAGGGCACTTTTGACCATTCATATAAGTATCTATTGGAGATCAGTTAATTGCCATACATGATACATGCTTGGGTGATCATGTCTCTTAAGACATGACTAAGTAGATTTTTCTATAGTAAGTTGCCAACCAAGGCTATAGAACTCAATCTGCCCTGCTAGTCAGCCAGTAGATGGAGGAAGAAGAGATGGATTAATACCTTAAGGGTATTTATGTGTAAGTGAATGAAACAGATTTATCTGGAATTTGAACTTGGCTCACCGATTTCTCATTTCAAGCTGATATCCATCACACCAAAAAATACATCCCATTGGAGATACATGCCTGAAACTTAAAAAGTTCACTAATTTTGAGATGAAGAATTCAACAAAAGAGTTCTTTACTCTGTAATATGAATACCTTTTGTCATAGATGCATCTAATTTTGGAAATATTTTGTGAAATTATACAATTTGTCAAAAAAAGGGTAGTAACAACTACAAAGCTTAGAAATTTGTTTCATGAAATGAATTATTAGTCAATCTTTAAAAAAAATGCTTACGGTAAAGCTTTAAATCTATTTATCTACAAACTAAAATGGAAATGAATAAAAATACATTTACTGAAAATGATAAAATAGTATTTCTAGACAGTTGGAATGGTCCTCCTACAGTTCCTCTTCTGATGGTGATTTGCAGTTTGAATGTTTATAAGCCTTTGCTCTCGCCAATATTCCGGGAATACTCCATATTCTATCATTACTTGAAAGTGGAACAAAATCCCATCTAAAAACAAATGTTAATGCTACTTTATGTAAAATCATCCAACAAAGGTCAACAAAAACAAACAATTCTGCTTTAAGTTGGAACTAAAATTTTGATTACAGCACTGGACATGTAATTTCAATGATTTGGTCAATGTAAAAGTTGGTGTAAGTTTAATGCAACATACTGTCCTTGATGCTTGTAACTGGAGGTCATTTGAAGTGATTCTTCTTTCACAAATACTAGAGATGTTTGAATACTTTATTTACTGAGTGCCTTTTCTACTTTTTTTGGGGGGGTTTCTTTTGAGGTGGAGATGAAGTTTCTTTAAAAGCTATATCAGGGAAATGCTTATTCTTTTCATCAGTTTTTAACTTGATCTGCATACATTACAAGGAATTAGTGATTTTCTTCAACTTGCTTCAGAATGTGAAGTTGATCATCTACCAAACAGAAGGTTAAATGTAAATTTTATTAAACACCCAGGTAAGGGACTCTGTACAATTACATAAAACAAACAAAAAATTGAACAGATACTAGCTATAAAAAAAAAAAAAAATTATACTTATCTCCCATAAGAGCTTAAAGAAAAAAAATAAATTGCAAAAAATAATATATAAATAACGTAAATAATTTTATTTCAACTGCCAAAATAGGACCTAATCCCTAGAATTAGTAAATAAATATTTAAAAAAGAAAAAAAAAACTGATTTTTGAAAATTACAATTACATTGTAATATTTTATGTACCAAAGTTCAGCTAAAACATTTTTTTTTTTTAAATGCATCCATTTTTTTTTTTCTCTAAATAAATTTTACATTTAATCCCCAAATCCCAAAAATTAGAGAACATACTAAAAGCTACTAATGTAAATTACTACTAAAAGGAAAACTGGACAAATTTAAATTCTTTTTTGTTACAAATGGTGAGAGCCCAAAATTTCAAAAACTAAAAATATATTCAGTTTCTGTTTATATATTAATTTTTTTAATTATATATGAATTACTTTTTTTTCTTTTAAGAAAATGCATAAAAACATCTGAGGTGAAAGTTATTTCAAGCATGAAAGTTTGAACAAAATAAATAACGACTAGTTTTAAAATACATCGCTAAAAGAAAAAGACTTAAACTGTTTAATATTCATCAATGAAACCAGTTTGATTTAAAATGGTGTTCAGATGGCAATATGAGATGCAGAGGAGAAAAACAGCAAACTTCTCTCTGCATTTTCTGAAGTGGGTTGAAGAAATACTTTATGAAATCTAACCAAATGTAAAATTCATAACTTGACAAAACTCAAATGCAGAGTAATTAAATTCAACAAAAAAAATAAAAAAAACAAAAAAGAAAGTTTCTTATTCAAAATACCATTATGCTTTTTTATTCACAAGATTAATACATCATTATAATCTAAAAATAAAAGAGCAACCTATACAGACAGAATTGACATTTTATACAACAAGTTAAAGTTTAACCTGTAGACTTATTGATATAAAGGTAGATGCACAAACAGAGAAACTGCATTATCATTACCAGAAATCAAATCCACTTAAGAAAAGTAGTAGATATCAGAAAGCAATTATCCTATCATATAACAGACTTAACTAAGTAATGATTAGTATTTTAAAAGAAAGAATGTGACTAGAGCTGATACGAAGCAGTGTTTTTTTTTCTACTACTTCACAAACTCACAAGAAGGAAAGAGAACAAGTCTAGTGTGTGATCTGTTAAGCTTATTGATGCCAAGAAAAAGATCACAGCTCATGACCTCTGATAGAAACAACTACCAAAAGAGAAGCAATCAATTTAACATCAAGGAGCCAACATTCTAAAACGGATAATGAAATTAAAAGGCAAAGCAACTAATAATTGTTTTATCTATCAAATTACTTTGCAAATTTACTGCCTTAATTTGAGATTTTGTCAACATATGAAATATAATGAAAGTTCAGGTAAAAAAAATTCAACATCTGAAATTATAAATATTTCAGAAACTTGTTTCTGTACATTGTCAAATTACTAATAATTCTTGATTACTTACATAAATAAAAATACTACCAAAAGCAATTCCCAGACCATACCAATTTATTTACAATCAATATATACAATTTAACACAAAATTTATGCACAGACAAGGAAAAACAAATTTTAAAATTGCCATTAAAAAATAGATTTCAGTCTCAGTTTTGCTCAGAAACTAATGAAAAATTCAGATAAAAAAACTATAGTTAACATTTTAATTTCAATTCCATTCAATGTACATATTTTAAAAAAATGAAGTTGTAAAGTAACAAGTTTGAAAGTAGCAGATATTTGAAAAGTAAATCATTTCTTTCAACAATATTAGTCAATATTTTAGAAAATTTAAAAAGGGTTAAACTGACATTCTCATGTAACAGATGACATTAAAAAATTAACATATAAAACTTCTTTCCACAAAATACAATTCAGTTTGTTTTAATTCATAGAAAACATCACTAAAACCTACTTATACTTTCTTTTATTAAAAATTTATTTTTAATTACATTAATTACCTTTATATTCAAACTGTTTTATAACCTGGTTGTTACATCTATGGGATTTCAAACATTATACTCTTCAGTCTTTACCAGATCTTTTGAATTTGTTGATCTTATCAGAATTTTGAATAAAACCCTACACTCAAATCCACAGAAGTGAATTTTTCTCATTCAGCTATCCACAGCTAACAAATGTCTTACTGTGCCACTTTGTTTCTTCCACTAAACCAAAGTATACAACTACCTGGCCCTGAGATTGAACTGCAAAAGAACGAGATACGTTTTGACCAATGCTAGACTCCATGAAGCCATGTGACTCTCGAACAATCCAGTAATGTTGCAATTTTAAACAATGTCCATGTTCAGAAGGTGGAATTTTTTAGTGTTTTTCTTTCTTAAGCAGAGGCTCCTAGAGAGACTTCTTCAAAATTGTTAGAGCTTAACATTTTTAAATTTGTTTTGCACTTATTCTTTCAGTCATCTTATCTTCCAGTGTTGTTATCTGTCTTAAATTTATTTTATAAGAATTAATGATCCATACACAATCAGCCATGGCAGATTACAAGGTTTCTCCTTGACTACAACCATAACTGTTCTCCCACCCTTACTTCTAGAAAGCAGCTGGTCTCCCTTTTCTATTCCTTGCCACAAATGGACAGAATAGAATAAAAACAGTACTTAATCATATTCTCTTCTAAAAAAATGGTATAGTTCAAAATAGTTATATCTGAGAGGTTGACCAGCTTTTGAATACCATTCTGATATAGTATGGTCCACAAATCCTCGAAATCCTTTCAGATATACCCTTGATGAATGATTAACAGACTGTAAGATTTATTTATTGTTGTCCTCAATTCTTCCGTTTTTGTCTCTTAACAAGAAGGGTGTTTCTAATGCTGATCATGTCAGTATGTCTGGTCACAACATGAACTTGACTCAATGTTACAGAAAGCACACTATCATTTTCTTGATACTCTATATATGGAGGGGATTGAAATTCCCATAAAGTTTAGTGAATATTGGCTTCTAATAGGTACTTCCACTAATTCACAAAACTTAAGTTTTAAGATGAACTTAAACCTTTTCTTGAAGCTTTCATTTTAGCTTTAACTGAAAAGTAAAGGATTAAAGTTACCATTTCCAGTAAGAAAACAATCTGTAGTGTATTTCAAACAAATTATAATGATTAGTGCCAATTAGTTTTTGTTTTGTTTTTTTACTAAAAATAGCTGATTAGTGCCATTTTTAAGTCATCACACAGTAATTTTCCTTATTAAAAAAATCTTCCACAAATAAAATATACTTTCTGAAAATTTATTTGAGGAATATAAGCTGATTTAAAGAAAAATAAATTTTTAAATTGAAAATAACAAAAAAATGAATTTTTAAAACAGTAGCAGTGACTTACATATCATTGTCCATCTATCATTTAACAAACACTGATGAGGTGTTGACATGTTATTACAGAGAATATGTTAAAACAGTTTTTAAAAAATGATGTTTGAACACATTTCATAATTTTTAAGTACTCAAGTAATCTTAAAAATGTTGGAAATATTTTCTTATCTAATTTTAGGAATTTTGATTTTAAACTTACTATAGTCATCTTATTTTCTGATAATTTTGTGTATAGTCAATCATACTTTCAAATTGGGCACATTAATAAAAAAAAAGAAATATTTTTAAAATCTGAATGTGTAATCTGTATTAAGCTTCTCAATTTTCACTTAGTAAATATAGTCTTCACTTAATTACATAACACAGACAATTTAAAAAAATTTTTTTAAACATTATAAACTATAAATAATTAAAAAAATAATTCTTATAAAAAAAATATTTACTTTGGACTATAATGTCTTTAATATGCATTATTTATTAAAGAAATTAAATAAATAAAAATTATCTACATTCTCCAAAGAGTCCTGCATTTAACTATAAAACAAAGTTTGTGATCAAAATTCAATTTCTAGAAATTTCATGAAACTTTTCTTAGTTTTTTTTTTTTTTGGGGGGGGGGGGGGGGGCACAGATTAAAAAAAAAAGAAAGTGTGTGTGTGTGTGTGTGTGTGTGTGTGTGTGTAGAAAACCAATATTTTATAAAAAATAATTTCAAAAATAAAATCATTCATTCATTTATCTATAAGTCCTGAAAGTTTCATTGAAATCCAACAATTATTTCATTTTTAGCAAAAATTTCCAAATTAATGTTTTTCACCAGAAACAAAAAGGTACTAAAATTAATCTATCTATTTTTTTTTTAAAATACATTTGTCACCTCCACTCCAATTTAATTTCTGGAAATTAAATTCTGTCAGCAAACTGTTCTATTAGTTAAACACAGAACTCCTTGGAGAATGTAATTTATATATACGTAGCCCCCTGCGCATCAGTGGTGTTACCGCCTTGCTTGGGGTGATATGATTTTAAAAAAAAAATATATATATATATATATATATATATATACATACACACATACATTTTTTTTTTTTTCAAACAGTTGCTCCTTACCTGAAAATTTGCTCCAAATAGTAAAATAAAAAAAATGCAATAAAACTATGACATTATTTAATTTGATAAACATTTAATTGCTTTTATTTAGGTGTGTGTGTGTGTGTGAAAAGAGAACCAACAGTTTCAGAATTCCCAGTTCTCAGAGATTTATTTTTCAATAAAACATGTATCATAGCACATAATATAATTAAATTTGTTTTTATTTAAAATTAATTTAATTTACATTGTGACACAGAAATTTCTGTTTCGAGATTTTACCTCATCATCAGATAATGTTGACTCATTGTTGTGAAAATTATTTACATTTGAATGCAGAAAACAATACACTTGTTATTTAAAAAGTTAATATGAATGAGAGAAGACAAAAAAAATCATGTGTGTTTAATTTAACAAATCAGAATGAAGTTCAACATTTAAATTTGAAAATATAGGTTATATGTTTGGGGAATACATTGTTTCTTCTTTCAATCTTAATGGGAAAAAGTGGCAGTCTATTGAGCTATAATCTAGACTGCTTTTTTCTGGTGCAATATAACCATTTTTGTAGAAGCTTACTGTCTTAGCTTTCTCTGTATCCCAGCAGTTTTTAAAAAACAAAATAGAAAAAAAGAAAACATTTCATATTTTTATCCAACTTAAAGGGACCTTTGAGTATGATTATACTATTTTTTATTTCAGTTCAGAGTGCATTTTTTTCCAATTTTTCATGAACTCTTAATTTGTAAAAATTTTAATATTTATTTAATATTATATCATAACACAAAACAAATTATCAGATATATAAAAGTTAATGGATATTCTTTTAAGAATTTTTTTAACCATATTATAAAGGTGAACATTTTGCAATATGACAATTATTTCATTATGTTTATTTAAAAGATTTTTATCCTTAAGAAATTTAATACTATATAGTTTTATTAAATGCTAGGAATTTTGAACAAAAACCCCTATATCATTCTCATTCCTTGTGCAAAGCCTCTTTTAGTAGGCTTGAGTTATCTCCCTCTAACTCAACTCTCTAAGTTACTTGTTCAACACTCTTCAAGTCACTGGAACTAACCAACATCTACATCCACTGGGCTATGGAACCTTAAGGACAACAACAACTGATTTTCTGAGACTTTTAAAACTAATGTTCAGTAACCATTTTTTTTACCAGAGTTCATATTACAATTTTTTGATGTTAATGGTTTCTCTAGTAATATATATATATATATATATATATATATATATATATATACACACACACACACACACCAGAGCTCATATGGCAATTTTTGACAGTAATGATTTTCTCTGGCACTTCATAATTACTGGTTCCCATATTATATTCATCTCTATGCTTGGTCGGCTTAGAAGATTTTTGTAGCCTAGCATATGTGCTGATTCCTTACATAGTTCCAGTGGTATTCTCTATTATTTCAACTTCACCCCATAGGGGGTGGTGATCACCTTTCTCTCTCCATATATGGTCAGCTACGTCTGATTTTTCTATCTCTCCTCATGTTACAGCCTTACAATGTTCTTGCATCTTTACCTTCAGGGGGCGGCCTTGTTTCTCTTTCACATTTCTTTACACAGCTACATGGAATGGCATAAACACAATTCTTAGTTATGTCCTCCTCTGTTGGGGGGTCTTACTCAGGAGAGGTACTTGCAAAGTCTAGAACCACTTCTGAAGATCGTCCTATATGTTATATAGACCACAGATCCTTTGTATTTTCTCCGATAACCCCTCCACATAGGGTTGACAAACCGAGGTCGTTCTCAGAGTTGTTATCCTCATATACACTCCCTTCCATGTTTGTTGAAGTCATTGCCATGTACCCTGGATAATTGTTACATTGTATGGTACCGTTTATACTGACCATTTCCTGTTCATGTGTGTCTAGGTCACTGCTTATGACTTTTGCTCAATGTTGCAGGTAGCAGACGATCTCTTTCTTTACACCGCATCAGTAATGGGAGTTGAAGTTGAGGTATTGTCCAGTGAATGTTGACTTGGAGTATACGGATGTCTTGAAATGCTGTACAAATAGCAACCAAGATGAGGAAAATGGTCTGAATAATGTAAATAGTGTAAATACTAACTCATCTCAGAAATACAGACAAATAGTTTTTCATATAGACACAAGAGGCATGGGTTGCTTAAAGACTTACATATTCTAGTTTTGTTTTTTAAATTTTCCATTTTATTGTGGGAGTTTTATTTGTTTCTTTTAGAAATATTTTGATAGGAATGTTCTATTTCTGTACTTATTAAATGAAGAAGTGTGTTGATGTAATCTTTTCTTCAGTGCTACCAATATAAATCTTTATATTATTAGGGTTTTCCAGAGAAGAAATAGTACATTGATAAACAATGGATTCTGTAAGGCACCTGTTTTCCAAAAGAACACTCTAGAGGGTTTCTACAATTACATTTATTGCTGTCTAAATTATTGATTTCAGTTTTTGGATGATTCTTATTTTCAATTAGGTTTAAATTTTTATTTTAAAAAAATTTTTTTTGATAATTTCTTCCAGATTATTTGTACAACTATAACTTAATTTTAGAATGAGTTTTGTTTAACATCATATCAACCTCTGTGGGTCATTTAATGTAAAAAATGTGGGGTCTGAAGGTATTTTTTTTAATGTTCAGCTATAGTGAGAAGGTTGATTTAGTCAGATTTAAATTTGTTTTGTTTTTTGTTTTTTTTTTAATTTTAGAAAACTGAAGATGTCTTCAAGTTTTGTATTAAAAAATGTATTGCTGGTTACTTTTTTTTTCCTTCAAAAATGTATTGTTGGTAATATTTTTCCTTTGAAAACATTTTTTCATAAAAGAATATTTTTATGTATATATGTCTATTTTTACACTTTCATAATGTTTTGACTCCTGTTTGGAAATTAACTATTTGCCCATAGCTAGGATCCTAAAAGGGTGCTACCACTCTGGGTCAAAGTGGACCTGGGAACAACAGCAATTAAGAGGTGCTTCTATGCTCCTCACAACCTCCCAATCAGAGGCCTTGCTGCCAGATGCAGTTGACCATCATACCCAGGACCAACTTGATAGATTATTTTTCAGAAAATGTATTTTTTTTTTTTTTTAAATCAAAGCAAGGAATTTTTGCCTAATTTACTGCTAACCATTAAAAAAAATTCACTCTGAACCAAAATATAAATAGTATAATCATACTTTAAGTCAGATAAAAACACACACAAGAAATTTTATCTTCCCCCATCCATATTAACTCTTTAAATAACATGCATATTGTTTTCTGAATTCAAATGTTAATCATTTTCACAACAATTAGTCAACATTGCCTGATGACAAGGTAAAATCTCAAAACATAGAAATTTCCATGTCACAATGTAAATTAATTTTAAATTATTTATATATAACATTGTCTGAAGAAAAAACAGTTTGTGATGAATAATGAATTTTTACAATAATTGTTTACATTTTTCAATTATAATAATTTATGCTTTAAAAATCTTTCAAAAATACTTCAAAACTGTCTGTGTTAGGTCATTAAGCGAGAAACTATATTTACTAAGCAAAAATTGAAAAGCTTAATATAAATCATCATACTCTGAGGTTTTTAAAATGTTTTTTCATGTGTATAAAACATGACCTTACCTTCTCCTACCCACTTCCTGGCACCCCCTATAACCTGTCACTCTCATAACTTCCCTCCTATGTAACCTCCTGCAAAACAGTGGCAGTAAAATGCCTTGCTTGGGGGCAATATGATTATAAAAAAAAAATTTTGAAATTTTGAAAAAAATTACCATTTTGAAAGTACTGATAACTATACATAACATTATCAGAAAATAGAATCGATGACTATAGTAAATTTATAGTCAACATTATTAAAATTAGATTACAGAGAATATTTCAAACCTTTCTTTAGATTACTGAGTACTTAAAAATTATATAAAAAAGGTGCTCACCAGTCATTTTCTTAAACTGTGCTTTAACAGATAAATTTCTGCAGAACAGCAATAAATATAAATAAATCAGTGCTTGACATTTTAAAATCCATTTTTCTCCATTTTTTTCTTAAAATGAAATTTAAATCAATGCTTGTTTTAAATCATTCATTATGCTTTAAATCAGCTAATAGTCCTCAAATTCCAGAAAGTATACCTTATTTTAGAAAGATTTCTTTTTAATAAAGTAAATAACATTGTGATGAAAGACAACTAAAAAGGGTGCTAATCAGCTATTTTAGAAAAGTTTAAAAACATAAATAAATTCTAATCAATATATTTTTGTTTGAAAAAAAAATTAAAAAATTAAAAAAAGACCCTACAGAATGTTTTGCTTAATGGAAGTACTAAATTTAATCTTTTAGCTTTCAATTAAAGCTAAAATCAAAGCTTCAAGAATACTTTTCCATTTATAAAAAATCATTTTAAAACTCAGGCAAAGAAAGCGGAGGTACCTACTTAAAATAGATACAAAAATGTTGCAACTCTAAGAATTAGGCGAAAGTGGCAAAACCTACAGAAAAGTAGCACCACAAAGTCATCTACAGACAAAAAACTACAATATTATTTGGTCATTTAATTGAAATTATTAAATAATATTTTTGAAAAAGTCTAATTCTTAAAATTTGGCTTTCTGAAATGACAAACTGCCACCACTTCTGTCACCATATGTGATAGGATAAATCAAAAAGAAAAATTTTTACAAACCAAAAGTTATAACTAAAATGGATTCAAATAGTGAGACATCTACCAATACAGAAGATGTTATATGTAAATCAGATGACTGCTCATACTAAATATAAAGATTGTACTGTAAAATAAAAAAAAAAAGTGAACAACCAAAACAGTCAGAAAAATACAAGAACTGGACAAATGTGCATGCTGTAATAGAAGTCAGTTTGTGTCATGATAATATTGACTATTACAGTGAGTTTCCAATATCCTGAAATTATCATTATTCTGAAAATGGTCAAGATTTATCACAAAAGATTGTGCATAACAAACAAAAAGAAATACAAAATTTGTTGTTTTCTTTGAAAAAAAATAAATAAATAAATTAGAAAATGTATTCATGGTAGATAATTAAAGAAAGTTTAAAAATGGAATGAGGTCAAAAGTGTTTAATGGCACAAGCTTTTAAAAACATGAGCAATTCTAGGAAAGATTCTCCCATCTGAAGCAGAATGCTTACTTATTTTTGATAGCTGCAACGATATCATGGGAGTTGCTGTCAATTGATATAACTGTCTTTCTAAAAGTTTGACCCTAGAGAGATATTTAGAATTACCATTAGATATATGTCCAAATTATAGAATCTGGCATCTTGTGTATGTAGACTTAATGATGCACCAATATCATAGTATCAAATTGAAACAGGTGTTAGATGATTTGGGTGGAACCATGAGTGCTTACAACATAATATTTAATAGTATAATGAAAGTGGATCTCTTATTAGCATACTTGTGAGTCATGTTGATGACTTTGCTTTTTGTGGAACTAAATATTTTCAAGAAAACAGAAACTTAAAATATTCTAGATCAACATTTATGTTAATGGATCATAATAGTAATTAAGCCTTGAATTATCAGACTTGCAAAAAAAAAAAAAAAAAAAAAAAAAAAAGATGCAAATCAAAATTTTTACATCCCTTAGATCTCTCAAAAAAGTGTTACACTGATCCACAGTCCAGCTCAATTGAAAGCTGAAGAGAAAAGGCTGCAGTCAAATGGTGTGGGTAACATCACAAACAAGGCCTGATATGAGTATAATGAGTAATGGGAGTAATGCATCTTACTGTAAAGAATCTTCAAGAAGTCAATAAAAGATTTCTCTTTGGTTCAGAAAATCATGTTGCTTTCATTGACATTGGTTCACTAGCAACACTTCTTTAAATGATACTCTTCATATAATTACTAGTGATGCAAAAATTCAAGATACGGTTTTAAAAAAGTTATAGACTGATATTAAAAAGCAACTTGCAGATGCCTTAAATATTGTACTTCTATAAAGAAACTTTTAGAAGTGTTCTACCTATATCAATCTCAAGGGTAAACTAATCTGAAAACAGCTTACTTGTAATGCTACCATATTTATATTATAAATACAAAGAGACAAATCTATACCAGATCACTGGTTCAGAAGCCATGTTTTTGACTTGCTGTTTGAAAATTAGCCCAGATCTGAAGATTAGTTGATCATCTACTCACATTTCCATAATAAACTTATTGACTTCTTTTGGTCCAACAATACTTACATATCTTCCTGGTGTCATCTAAATTTCTAAATCACATAGTTGACTTTAATGAATGACATTCCTGCAACAATTTTCTTGACATATTCAATGTATATGCTACATTACTAAAGATAATGAGAACCACAGAGCTAAGTCTTCTTCCTGCTGTATATATTGTAACCTAATTGGAAGTTGTTATGCACACACAAAATTTCAACAACTAAGATTATCTTATCAGGATACTCTTACAATCTCCTAAATAGGTGCCTATTTCTAATTTATCTCAAACTAATGATAGAACCTCATCAGTGGATACCTTGGTGAATAGGCTCATAATATCCAAGCTGAGAATCTTGGCATGAATGGAGCATTTTTGATAGCCACAAGGAAATGGGCAGAACTCAACACAAAACAAAGACATTTAGTGCACTGATTATATCAGTAAGAAAAGTGGTAAGCTGCACCTTGACTAATGATTATGGCATCAGTGGAATACAGTATTTCTGGATTTTTAAAATCCAAGACATGCACAGTAAATTACTGTTAACAATTTTTGTGTATATCTTGGAGCTGTGATAGTTTTCAGAATCAGATCCTTTTTGTTACCTTGCTGTAGTTACTATATCCCAAACTAGGCAAATTCTTTTGGATATTCTAAAATGCCCATAACCCCAGCTGTATGGCAGTAGAATGATTTTAGTATCATTCCACAGGGTTTTGATCGTCATTTTTTCTCTCATGTGATCAATGGGATGACTGTCTCAATTTTCTCTCTCAACTCATAAGCTTGAGTTTTTGAGATACTCAAAACTGTCTCTTCAGTTAAGGGCTATAACATCTCAGTTTGAAACCCTTGCTCAGCACCACTTTCATAAAGGTACTTAAATGGCATTTATTCATATCTATTTTCATAGGTTGATAGGAAATATTGTATATCATGTGATTTGGAAAACACTGGTTTTTCTATTTGGCATAATTTGACCCTTACAAGGCTGTGTTCATTTCTATCCATTTTTGATGTTATTTGGAAGAATGCTTTGCAATGGAATATTTTTTTATTATATCCATTAATAGTAAATATATAGTATAGTTCAAAGAATTTGCTTGTTTTCAAATATTGCTATCTTCAATACTGACCCTTATAAGAGTTCAGAGTAATAATTGCAATGATACTGTATGAAATATTACAACTCTTTAAAAAAAAAAAAAGCATTTAAATTCAAATTATCTTTTCTGTGATATTTCATCCTGTTGCAACAATGGCCAACTTTCACACTACTACTTCCTCCTTGTAATGATGAAAGAGGTCATTGTGGTCAAGAGTAACAATATGCACACATGACACATCCAATTTATCCTCAGGTCAGAGAAAAACCTTTCAGTTTTATTGTTGTTCTTAAAATAAACTATAGAAATGAATACTCATTTTTCTTTTTTAATCACTTTTGCCTAACAAAGTATGAGAAATTAATCAGTTGCTCTTTAACATGCATTATTAGAGAACTTAATCTTATTGATCATTTGTATAGATTTATATAGATCTTCGATGATCAGTTTTATTGCAGCAAGTTTGTTCTATTCTCTGTATTAAGTTTCTTACTTTTATAACTGAAATGCAATTCATTAAACACTTTGGATAAAACTTGGAAACTATAGAATAACAGATTCCATGTTAAAGCTGTAAAATGTGAGATCTTTTGAAAAATCAACAAAAATAGTAAATGACCAGGAAAATATCTCAGCAATAAAAAATATGCCAGCACTGACAAATGTAACAAAATCACATTCTTTCCTTGGCTTGATGAGCCACTACAATACCTTTTTGCCTAAACTTCATTGAGTTTGTGCACCTATCAACAATCTTTTGAATAAAGATATAGCATGAGAGTGGTCCAATTATCAGGTAGCCTTCAAAAAGGTAAAGTCTTTTCTTTCAATCTTTTGCTGACATACTAAAACCCATCCATGGATATTATTGTGGCCTCTGATGCTTCCAATTATGGTATTGGAGCTGTCATTTGTCACATTTACCCTGATGATAGCCAAAAGTCAATAGTTCATGCATCCAGATCAAACAAGTAGAGCTTAATTATAGCCAAATAGAAAAATAAGCATTAGCAATAGTTTTTGCTATTAAAAAAGTTCCAGAAAACATTGTGCAGACATTTCACTCTGATCACAAGCCACTTGTTAGTATTCTTGGATCTAAAAAAGTATCCCCGTATATAAAGCAAACTGTTTGCAAAGATGGGCTACTATACTGTCAAATTATATTTTATAGAAAAATTTGAACCTAACAAATACGATTGGTCATGTCAATGCAATATCTACGCTCATGATTACACAAAAAGTACCAGAAGACTCAGTCATCATATTATCTCTAGAGTCAGAAGTTACTTCAGTGCTTGCATCCAATGTAAAAACATTGCCAGTCACTTCTCCAATGATCTGTAAAGCCACAGCTTCTGATGACATGTTAAAAAAATGATATGCTTTCACCATAAAAAAATGGCCAGGAGTATGCACTGACAAGAGTTCAGTACTAATCTTCATTGTTAGAAGCCAACAGCTGTCTCTTTTTTTTTTTTTTGTGGAATGTGTGATTGTCCCAACTTCATTACATGAAAGAGTGATCAAGCAATTCCATTTATCAAGGTATTATCCATATGAAACCCCTAGCATGCACCTATGTTTATTGGCTAAACATGAACAAGCACTTGAAGAAATTCATACATTTATGTTCCAATTGCGAAATTTCAACAAAATCTCTCAGGAAAACTACACTCAGTTCCCAAGTAATGCCAAGAGACAAGATAGGATTCCAGCAAAAAGTGCACCAAGAAAATCCTATCGACTATGAAGCAAACTATACCCACTGCTATTAAATCCCCAGCAAAAGTCATAAGCACAAAGCTAAATAGGGGAGGTGTTAGGATGTGCTAACTTCCTTCCTTCTAAGGATAACACAAAATACAATTTAGTTACATTCATTGTCTGCTAGTTAGACCACAACACTTCTGAATTCAACATGGTGATAAGCTGACACGCATGTGAAACTCATGGTTTAAATCCAACTAATCCCTGCTGTTCTCAGGCAGTAAATGAATAAGTTATTTATTATGTGTTCAAATACACTTGTTTTATTTTCATTAATTTCTGTTCATTCTAACAACTTGGGATATAATACATAAAAAGTCAAATAAAGCGTAATTGTTTTTTTAATTCATTTAAAAAATAATGATAGATACAAGAATAGAGGAAAGCAAAAAAGTTTAT
Source organism: Ascarosepion bandense (assembly GCA_037127315.1). Lineage (NCBI taxonomy): Eukaryota > Metazoa > Mollusca > Cephalopoda > Sepiida > Sepiidae > Ascarosepion > Ascarosepion bandense. The sequence continues at coordinate 3,477,284 of JBBBDQ010001840.1, read as the reverse complement.
AGAATTGGAAATGAAAACTCCAAGGATTTAAGGCAACCATGCAATCAAGATAGTAAGTAGAAGAGTGGTCTTATTCAGAAGAGCAAAGAAAAATGTTTTTTTTTTTGTTTTTTTTTTAAACAAGATAAATAGAAGCAGCAAATTTTTAAATTTTAACATTCCTACCAATATGATGAAAATATAAAAAAAATTATTTTAACACAAAGACATGAATGAAATATCATTGGTTGAAACTGACAATTCTTTAAGATTATATAAAATGAACAGGCTGTTTTATTGAACATCTTTTCCACACATCTCCAGACACTCAAATAAATCAAATTGTTAATCTTATGATATACAACAGCACTTATTACAAGTAGGAAAACTGAATTAGTAGAAAAGAAAACAGTTTTCATACCACTACAAATATTAATTATAATAATACCTTAATGAACAATCACTTCAGTACCAAGGAGACATTTGATAAGCATTATCAACTAAAACTATAGAGTTTCTCAAATGCAAAACCACACATTGTTTTATGCAAATGCTACCAGTGTAACATTGTTTCAAGTAACAAGGCAGCTTATTTGCCATTTGCAATCTTCTCTAAAGGAATCAGTTATAAAACAAGCTTTGGAGAACATAACAGATTAAATTATTTCTTATATAGAAATTGAAGAATTAAAAATACACAATCTCTTATCAAAAACTTAGAAAAGGTGTTTTGGAATTCAGTACATTTTAGATTTTGAAGTGAAGATTTTAAGCAATATGGCAAGATTAGGGTTGCTAGCAATCAACTGAAAAATAACCAAAAAGTCAAAGATCATTTTGGAAAACAGAAAAAAAATATGTGTGAATTGAGAAATCTTTTTTTGGTAAGAAAAGGTAAAAGTGTTTCTATAGAGATTAAGATATATATGTTAAATAATAAATTAAAAAATGTGTGCATGTGTATACAGATATATATATATATATATATATATATATATGTACGCACGCACACGGACAGAGGTTGCGCAATTGTTAAGTTGTCACCATTTTACATTTTTAATTTTGCGCATGTACATTGTTTTTGCTGACTGCACAGTATAGTAGGGTGAATTGAGTACCATCTGTGAGAAAAAAAAATAAGCATCATGTTGCAATTTAAAAATAGCATTCTGTACTGATCGGCATTTGCACCAGAAGCTCCAATACAAACTTTTCACAGTATTTGGATGTCAAGAGTTTGATAAGTAATTGTGATTACAAAGGTACAGTAGCTTGGATAACTTTCTCTGATCGTTCTAATAAAAAAAGATGGACTGAATTTGTTGCTGAGGGCCTCAGACTCAACATGGAGGCCTACATCAAGTACCTTAAGGTGGTAGTGCTACCCTGGATCAAGAGTGGCTGCTAGAAGACCTTATGCCTGCACCATGCCACACAAGCAGGAGAACTTAATCATGGCTTTCAGACAATTTCTGCTACCACATCACCCCTTATATCTGGTTACCTAACTCTCCAGACTGCAAACCCCTTGATTATTGTGTGTAGAGTGTAATTGAGCAAGAGACCAACAAAACTCCTTGCAATACCAAAGATGAACTGAAGGCAAAGATTATAGAGTATTCACAAACTTAAACAAGGTGACCATCCTGAAGAGTGGCAAGAGTTTTTGAAGTTGTCTGGAAACGATGGTTGAAGGTAACAGTGATTTTATTGAATAAATTTACTCTTTAGTAGTTTTTTTGAGAAATTTGGGTAAATATATATGTTAAAATTAAATGTCAGTGTGATTTTTGCGTTTGCATAATTTAGATGACAATTTATCTATCGCATCTTGTATATCTACAATATCTAGTATATAAGATTAGGTACCTTTACTAAATAGCTGGAAAAAAAAAAAAACAAAACAGCATACTATGAATAAAAAAAAAAACCTAAACTTAATAAAAAGGGAATTTTTCCCATCAAAATGTTTATATTATTAAGAGGAAAGATCAAAGCATTTTTTCAATTATAATCCCTTCTAACACTTTCAAAATTTTGATTAAAAAGATTTTCTGATTTTAGTTATTTTTAAAAATTCAATTTAAAATTTAGATATCGAAAATGAGTGGAGGTACCTTTGTGGGGCAGTACCCACTTAACTATGGACTCTTCCTACCAGTATATTAACTGAGAGTTAATCACTCTCATGGCTTCAGTTCAGCTCAGCACAGTCTGTCTGTCTGTCAGTCACCAGTAAGCCAAGCTTATATTTACTCTATTCTCTTGTATCTATTTTTGACTTAACATATGTTGTTAACCACTGTGCTTAGAGTTATTTCATGGTCCACATCACCTATATAAGACTTTAGAGTTTTGATAACTTTACAATTTTTTTTTCTCCCTGTGAAGTTAAAACACTTTAACAAAAGGTTTATTCTAAGATATTTTCCCCAGAAGAACAGCAAATATACTCAGTATTATAAAAACTAAATATGTTCAGTGAACATCATTAACAATGTCTTAAAATTGCTAATAAATATGTTGAAAGCTAATGTCCATATAATTAAATATATTGTATATCTTTAATATATTTGCTTCCATCTGAATTTTGTTTGATTTTTATCTGACAGAAATTTAAAACTCTGAACTGCATAACACACACATTATATATATATATATATGGGAAGGGGGACAGCAATCTCTCTTTTATGCAGGTTTCATTAAAAATAAAAGGTAGTATGGTTAAGTGTTTTTATGTAAATTTTCATGTGATCGTATAATTTTTTTTCTTTTAAGGACATGAATTATATAAAAATTATCCAAAGCTTTTGTTTATCCAAGCACTTTCAGCTATACTTTTAGCAATTATCAATGATTTTATTTCATAAAACTACTACAGAGTTTTCTTAATAACAATAATTCTGATTAAAGTACAATATTAAGGCATTTCAATATAAAATCATACATAAATCAACTTTATACACCAACTTACATAACTAAGTTTTACAAGCACAAATAAAAATATGATATAATTAAGTTCAGAAAAACTAAGGATTATTTAATGATCCCATCAAACAGATTCAAATCCAATAACAGTGTGAGTGATTCAACAAAATTATAATAGAATTTAGAGAATAGTTGGAAACATTTAATTTTTGTTGAGTCTGATTTATAAAAGAAAAGTTGGATAATATCTAATAAAAATAAGACATACCAACATTTCTATGAAAAGAAGTATAGGGTCTATTTTTGTGTAAGCTTGAAATCTGAGCAAGGTTAGAGAGAAATGTTATTCTTGTAATGAGCATTGGTTGTAGATACATATGGTGCCAGCATCTAATTTTGATCCCTTGAGCTTTTGTTATGTTAGCATAACCTTGATTCACACTTTCTGCAGCCTCTACTCCCAGAAAAATGGCATTTTGTATCAGATTTGTATATATCAAGGTACTTCACTCCATAAATAAGAGCCTCTTGTATATAAAAAAATATCCTCGTGAAGCACAATTTTTACCACTTGTTCCAAATAGAAAAATTATACTTGAACATTATATGCTTCCTACTGCAGGACTTAACTTGCCCATTAAACTTAATTAAAAAAAGATAACACATTCCTCTTGTTAATACCTTATTAAAAATATCCTAGAAACACCTATTAAAATTCAGTCTACTTATTACTAATCTAAAGATTATTCCCATTTTCTACTTTTTTTTTTACAAAACTTATGACAAACAATTACATGAATGCCATTTAATGTGTTTTCAAGATAATTATTTCTGAAGAGTGACAAGAAAAAAATATTATTGAAACTTCAAATTTGGTATATTTTAGGTATTTTAGTTATCAAATGACATTTAAAAACAAAATTTATATGTTTATAGAAATTGTCATATATATATATATATATATATATATATGACAATTTCTATAAACAAATTTTTTTAAAATATGTCATTATTTGATAACTAAAATATACCAAATTTGAAGTTTCAATAATATATATATATATATATATATATATATATATATATTTGTTCTGAAGAATTTTCAGTAAAAAAATACATACCATTGAGAAAAAATAGACCCTTGTCAAACTTAATATTTTTGTCAGTGATTTAATCAATATTTAAGTCTCTTTTATGGCATGCAAGACAAACTGTTAGAACTGAATAAAAATGTAGCTGAATGTGAACGAAAAAAAGAGGGAAGAAAGAGAAAAAAAGAGGGAAGAAAAGAAAAAAGAGGAAGAAAGAGAAAAAGAGGAAGAGAAAAAAGAGGGAAGAAAGAGAAAAAGAGGGAAGAAAGAAGAAAAAGAGGAAGAAAGAGAAAAAGAGGAAGAAAGAGAAAAAAGAGGGAAGAGAAAGAGAAAAAGAGGGAAGAAGAGAAAAAGAGGGAAGAAGAAAAAAGAAGAGGGAAGAAAGAGAAAAAAGGGAAGAAAGAGAAAAAGAGGGAAAGAGAAAGAGAGAAAAAGAGGGAAAGAAAGAAAAAAGAGGGAAGAAAAGAGAAAAAGAGGGAAGAAAGAGAAAAAGAAGGAAAGAAAGAGAAAAAGAGGGAAGAAAGAGAAAAAGAGGGAAGAAAGAAGAAAAAGAGGAAGAAGAGAAAAAAGAGGAAGAAAGAGAAAAAGAGGGAAGAAAGAGAAAAAGAGAGGAAGAAGAAGAGAAAAAGAGGGAAGAAAGAGAAAAAGAGGGAAGAAAGAGAAAAAGAGGGAAGAGAAAGAGAAAAAGAGGGAAGAAAGAGAAAAAGAGGGAAGAAAGAGAAAAAGAGGGAAGAAAGAGAAAAAAGGAAGAAAGAGAAAAAGAGGGAAAGAAAGAGAAAAAAGGAAAGAAAAGAGAAAAAGAGGGAAGAAAGAGAGAAAAAGAGGAAGAAGAGAAAAAGAGGGAAGAAAGAGAAAAAGAGGGAAGAAAGAGAAAAAGGGAAAGAAGAGAAAAAGAGAGGAAGAAAGAGAAAAAGAGGAAAGAGAAAGAGAAAAAGAGGGAAGAAAGAGAAAAAAGAGAAAGGAAAGAAAAAGAGGAAGAAAGAGAAAAAGAGGGAAGAAAGAGAAAAAGAGGGAAGAAAGAGAAAAAGAGGGAAAGAAAGAGAAAAAGAGGAAAGAAAGAAAAAAGAGGGAAGAAAGAGAAAAAGAGGAAGAAAGAAAAAGAGGAAGAAAGAGAAAAAGAGGGAAGAAAAGAGAAAAAGAGGGAAGAAAGAGAAAAAGAGGGAAGAAAGAGAAAAAGAGGGAAGAAAAAAAGAGAGGGAAGAAAGAGAAAAAGAGGAAGAAGAGAAAAAGAGGGAAGAAAGAGAAAAAAGAGGAAGAAAGAGAAAAAGAGGGAAGAAAGAGAAAAAGAGGGAAGAAAAGAGAAAAAGAGGGAAGAAAGAGAAAAAGAGGGAAGAAAGAGAAAAAGAGGGAAGAAAAGAGAAAAAGAGAGGAAGAGAAAGAAAAAGGAAAGAAAGAGAAAAAGAGGAAAGAAAGAGAAAAAGAGGGAAGAAAAGAGAAAAAGAGGGAAAGAGAAAGAGAAAAAGAGGAAGAAAGAGAAAAGAGGAAGAAAGAGAAAAAAGGAAGAAGAAAAAGAAAGGAAGAAAGAGAAAAAAGAGGGAAGAAAGAGAAAAAGGAAAGAGAAAAAGAGGAAGAAAGAGAAAAAGAGGAAGAAAGAGAAAAAGAGGGAAGAAAGAGAAAAAAGAGGAAGAAAGAAAAAGAGGAAGAAAGAGAAAAAGAGGGAAGAAAGAGAAAAAGAGGGAAGAAAGAGAAAAAGAGGGAAGAAAGAGAAAAAGAGGAAAGAAAGAAAGAAAAAGAGGAAGAAAGAGAAAAAAGAGGAAGAAAGAGAAAAAAGGAAGGAAGAGAGAAAAAGAGGGAAAGAGAAAAGGAAAGAGAAAAGAGGGAAAAGAGAGAGAGAAAGAGGGAAAGAGAGAGAGAGAAAGAGGAAAGAGAGAGAAAAGAGGGGGGGGAAAGAGAGAAAAGGAAAGAGAGAAAGAGGGAAAGAGAGAGAAAGAGGGGGAAAAAGAGAAAAGGGGGAAAAAGAGAAAAAGAGGGGGAAAAAGAGAAAAGAGGGGGAAAAGAGAAAAGAGGGGAAAAAAGAGAAAAGAGAGGGGAAAAAAGAGAAAAAGAGGGGAAAAAAGAGAAAAAGAGGGGGAAAAAAGAGAAAAAGAGAGGGAAAAAGAGAAAAAGAGGGAAAAAAGAGAAAATCTTTCCCCCCAAATACTGTTGATAAAACTTAAGTGAATTTGTGTTAACAGCAAATGTGATAAATTTGTACACATCTTAAATTGAAAAAAAAAAGAGTGGGGATATAATAAAAATACATCAATAAATCACAGAAGTTATACCAATTAAAGTTTACCTTCAAAACAATATTTTTCATTTATAAGAATTCCTTCATAAATAATCATTAATTTGAAAATTTTCTTTTCACAAAATGAAAACTATCATGCAGGAATTTTTTTATTTATTTCAGAAAATTAAAAACTAAATCCAAAAATAAACCAAATTCTATAAAAGCTCGTAAAGTTAAAAAACTCAAACATTATATGTTGGGAAAAAATAAATTATTAAAATTCAAGTTTAAGCATCTTGAAACTTGAAGAGTTATAGAGACATAACTATAATAACTATGCATCTTTCACAAAGTTACAGGTCAGAAAAACTGCAAAATAATAATAGTCTCACACTTTCTAATAAATCTTAATTAAATCCAAGTGATGTTCATAATTTTTTCATAATTCATTCCAATATCAGGCACTATGTCTAAATTTATAATTTTAGAACTCAAATATCAAATTTTATGATCCTAGTGAACATGTATGCAGAGATTTGATTTTTACAAAAAGCTGATTAAAGTATTTGCATGCCAGCTACTACAGTGTTAAATGCAAATAAGGATTCCTACAGTTTAAAAAGAAAATTAGTCTGTTTAATTATTACTAAGATGTAAATATTCAATAAACTATACTTCCACTTAGAAACAGTGACCATTCAGATCTTTATTGCAAATTGTCACATTTACATTGAAACAGTCCAAGAGGAAATACAGAACTGAATACATGGTGATACCGAAAACAGGGTTTGAGAAAGTTATAAAGTACTTGATCCTCATCCATTGATAAATATCTTCACAAATTAAGATCTTTTATGTCATGTCCTGAAGGGACATGATCTATCATGACTTTCTACAACTACCCATCCTTTCTTTATTCTGAGCAATGTTCACTCACATTGCTATCTCTCTAAGTCCCTGTTTTGCCATCCAATTACATAAAATCATTAGGTAGGCTGCACACACAAACTTTTCAAGTTAAATTGACCAAATACAGATTGCATAAAATTTGAAGACTAACTTTTATCAGAATAGATTTAAATTTCCTAATGAAAAGAGTGAGTTTGGAAAACAGCATGAAGATCATTGAAATGTCAAAGAATGAGTCCATGTTTTGACCAGGTAATTTGGAATATCAGCAACAAGTCATGTAGAAAAAAAGAATGCTGATTTTGTGAAAATGTTGAAAAGGAAATATTAGTAGACTATCAAAATCAGACAAAAGCTAATTAGGTTGTCAATATCCAATCGGAAAATTAACAGCTCATTAAGTAAAACATAAAAGCAAATTTATGTGAAGTGTCAGTTCATACACGAAAGGTACAATGCAGAAATTATACGACATTGAATCATGCAAGTCAATGTTTTCATAAAGTTCACATAAATTCATGTTTTAAACTTTACATGATTTATTTATATGTGCAATACATTGTGCAAGTTTCAGCTTCTGATATCTTTCCTTCCCCAAAAATACTGATAACTTGTTTTGACAGTGTCAGATTCACATCATAAATTTTCATCTATAAATAAATCTCAAAGATAGTCTCTAGAAACATATTTGATAAACACAATATCTCTTATATCCAAATTTAAACTTATTTATAAATGGAACATTGTCTGTGTGTTCGTTACCTATAGACTCTGAAATGGCTGAACCAATTTTCTTGAAAATTTACAGTTGTACTATAAGCGTCTGCAAGTGTTCTTAGCTTGGTTTTGTGTCAAAATACCCCCGATAAATATCGAAAATCAATAATCAAAAAAATCGGGTATAGAAGGAGTGGTCCGATTTTAATAAAATTTGATACACTCATAGTCAAAGACAAAACGATATTCAGAAGTTTCAAGGTTGCAGTTCTTACAATAGTGCAGAAAAATCGATTCTATATATATATATAAAAAAGACAAGATGTGTGTGTGTGTGTGTGTCTGTTTATCTGCCTGTATGTCTGTATTTTTTCAGCCCTTTTATTTTAGTTTTTGCTTCGGGTTCGGCTCTAAGTAGGTATAATTGTAGTTCTTAGTCTCAGACATGATACCATTTACTCAGAGGACTTATTTAGCCTTCAAAATTCAGTTTACAACGAAAAAAAACTTATTAGATATCGATATCAGGAAATCAAAATTTGACTTACATCCATCATTTTTCTTTCAGTCTACGGTTTCGCTTTAACTGGAAACAACTATTGCTTTTTAGTCTTTCGTGCCAACGTCCAAAGAGTGTGAGCTCCAGGACCATGGGTTAGTTTCTAAGTTTTCATTACACTCGACTCGAGCAACGCCGGACTATACTGCTAGTAAATTATAATTTTACAAGTTAACATGGTTTCCAAACAATTCTATAATTGGTAATTCTTCACTTTAGTGACATAAAATAATAATCTGTCATTTTATATCTTTCTTTTTTTTTTTTTCCAGACCTATCAACCTCTATGGGTTATTTAAGGTCAGTTAAGTTTTTTGTTGGCATTTTTCTTGATTCAAATCAAGATATATTTTTAGTTCTTTCAGGAAATTAAAGATATTCTCTGTATCAGTGTATTCAAATAATTTTTCATATTATTAGCGTTGAAGAGGTTCTTTCTGAGGTTGGTGAGTGCTTTACATTCTATAAGGATATGTAAGATTGTGCGGGGTGTTTGGCATGTTCTACATCTTGGTTGTGGTTCTTTGTTTAGTATAAAAGAGTGTGTGAGATTGTTTATGTCCTATGCGAAAGTGGGATAGGATAACTTGTTCTTTCCTGGATTTTGTGAGGATAGGGGTGTGTTTGTCTACTTTGGATTTTATTTGAAATAGTTTGTTTTGAGTATTTTGGTTCCAGTCTTGTTGAAATTTATTTTTGGTTTCAGATCCGTATATGGTATTTTGAGATTTTCAGGGGGTTAATTGGAGGGCAGATTTGGCTGCTCTGTCAGCTCTTTCATTGTCTTTTTCACCTATGTGGCTGCGGGTCCAACATAGAGTTTCTTTGTTGTTGGACATATTGTTCAGTTTGCATAGAAGTTTTACAATGAGGGGATTTTCAAGTTTTTTTTTATTTTGTAGTGATGTTAGTACTCTGTTATAGATGATGTCAAGTGCTAGTTTTATAGCGTACGCTTCTGCTGTAAAGATTGAGCTTTCTGTTGGTAGTGCTTTTTTGGGGGGTTTTTATGTTTGATACTGTCTTCAGATCCATCTGTGTATCATAAGGTGATGTTTTGGGTATTTTATGAGAATGTTGTGGATTTCATCTTGGTATGTGCTTGGGTGTGTTTCTGTTTTGAGAAATTCTTTTAGGCTAAGGTTTATGTTTGGAGTTTTTATTGTCCATGGTGGGATATTTGGCATTATATAGTTGTGTATGTTTGTAGTGGGGATTTCAGTTTCTTTGAGAGTAGATTCCATTCTTAGTCCGAATGGTTTTATTGTTTTTTTCGTTACTTTCAAATAGATCTTTATATTTTGGGTTGAAAATGTTTTCATTGGCTGGGTTTGATGGAGTGGATTTAATTTTTAGATAGTATTGTAATGCTAGTTTTTCTGTTCGGATTTGTGGTGGATATTCATTTGCCTCTACAAATAGGCTATCTATAGGCGATGTTCTGAAAGCTCCTAAAATTTGTCTTAAGCTTCCATGATGGACCGGGTCTAATTTTCTTAGATATGACTTTCTTGCTGATCTATATATGAAACAAGCATAATCTAATTGGGATCGGATAAGGTATTTGTATATTTTGAGAAGAGTTTGTTAGTCAGCTCCCCACTGTGTGGGCAACTACTCGGAGGAGTTGAAGGGTATTGTTGCATTTTCTTTTTAGATAATTTATGTGTGGTATGAAGGTTAGTTTCTTATCAAATAGGACTCCAAGGAATTTGTATTGTTTGACCACTGGTATGTTTCCTTCCAGTTTGAAGACTGGGTCGCTATGCATTTTTCTTAAAGAGCAGAAATGAACACATTGAGTTTTGGATTTTGAGAAGATGAATCCATTGTTTATAGCCCAGTCATTTATACGATTTAGATTTAGTTGTAAGGTCCTTTCTAATTAATGGATGTGGGGGGATCTGTAACTGATGACAAAGTCATCGACAGAGAGCACTTTCAATTGAAGGTGTTAGGTTTTTGATAATGTTGTTAATTTTTATTGAGAATAATGTTGTGGATAGGATGCTATCTTGGGGTATACTTTGTTATATTTTGGGTATCTGATAAAGTTGTTCCTATTCAGACTTTAAAGTTTCTTGTACATTGGAAGTTTTTGATAAATAATGCTAGTCTTCCACTTATGCCTAAGTCTTGAAGGTCTTTCATGATACCATACTTCCAAGTGGTGTCATATGCTTTCTCTATATTGAAAAAAATAGCTGTCATATGTTGTTTTTTTATGAAAGCTTCTCATATGAAAGTTTCTAAATGAGTTATTTGGTCTATAGTGCCTCTTTTTTTCTGGAATCCTGTTTGAATATTGGTGATTTGGTTGTTTGTTTCAAGGTGCCATATTAATCCATGGTTGACTATACGTTCAATTGTTTTACATAGGCAACTTGTTAAAGTGATGGACCTATAGTTCTGAGGGTTAAAGGAGTCTTTTCTTTTAGTATTGGGATGATTGTCATTTTTTTTTCCATGTTTCTGGGAATAGGTTATTTTTCCATATATTATTTAGGATATTTAAAAGGCACTTCATTGATTCTTCTGGTAATTGCTTTAGAAACTCGTTGTGGATCTTATCAGGACCTACTGCCGAATTACAGGATTTTTTTATTGAGTTGGTTAGCTCTTGAAGGGAGATTATTTCGTTGTATGCTTCAGAGTTGTTTGAGGATAGGTTTATTTTATTTTTTTCTGCATTGTGTTATATCTTTTTTAATTTGATTTAAGTTCTCAGCAAACTATTTTGCTAGTGAATTTGCTATGTTTTTTCTCTGTTATTAATGTGTTATCTACTAATAGATGTTTAATAGGATTTGTTATTTTTTTTTCCAGACATGCTTCTCAGCATGTTCCATACTGATTTCTGATTTGAGAAGTTTAATTTGCCGACGTATTTTTACCAGGAGTTTCTTTTGGCTTCTTTAATAGTTTTCTGAGCTAGCGCTTTATGGTATTTGAAGTTGATTAGGTTTTGCTTTGCAGGTTCTGTTCGGAATTTTCTTAGAGCTTTGCGTCGTTGTTTAATGGCCTCTTGACATTCTTTGCTGAACCATGGCTTATTTTGTTTGTATGGAGTAGATTTAAAGGGTATACATTTTTCTGCTATTGTAATTAATTTGTTAGTGAAGTCTTCGATAGTTTGAATGTTTTCGTTTTTAGTGAGGTGTTTAGAACATAATCTTTTAAATTCTTCCCAATTTGCTTTTTTGAATCTCCATTTTTTAATCTCTTCTTTCAGAGGAGTTTTCAGACTTTCAAGTATTATGGGGAAGTGGTCGCTTCCGCACGTATCATTGTGTGTTGACCATGAAAAGTCCATTAGGATGGATGGATCACATAAGGTTAAGTCTATTGCTGAATATTTACCAGAGCACATGTATGTTGGGGATTGGTTGTTATATATATACATTGTTATTGAGATTTTCTATAAGTTTGCCCTTCTGGTTGATTTCATTACAACCCCACATTGGGCTGTGGGAGTTGAAGTCTCCGAGTAAGATGAAAGGTGTGGGTAATTGTGTTATGACGTTTTGAAGTTCGTTCTCTTTTAATTTTTGATTTGGAGGGATGTAAATAGAACAGATGTTGATTTGTTTGTGTAAAGTTACTTTAACTGCTGTTGCTTGTAAGTTTGTTTTAAGCTCTAAGTGGCTGTGTGGTACATCACTTCGGACTAAGATGGATGAGTTGCCTGATGCACAGAGATCAGTATTTTTTGTATAGTTGAATTGTTCATATTTATTAAGGTTAATTTTTTTCCATCTTTGAGGAAGGTTTCTTGAAGACAAATAACAGCTGGGTTTAGATTTGCTGTTATTTGGTGTAGTTCTTGTATGTTTGCATTTATTCCTCTGCAGTTCCATTGCAATATTTTGTGTGTAATAGTGGTCATTGTGTTCTGTTTGTGTTAGGTTTTTGTTCTTCCGTGTCCATTTCCTCAGGTGTGTTTTTGGCAGTGGTTCTTGACCTGGAGGTTGAACGTGATCTGCTTGCTTTTTGTTTTATTTCATTGTTGGGTGCAGTTTTGTTACCTTTCTCTTGAGTATTTTTTAGTATCTGCTTTCTTTATTTTCTGTGAGAGGAGTTGTTTCTGTTGGGTGTGGTGGTTGGATTTTTGGTTCTGATGGAGTTTTAATCATTTGTTTTTTCATTTCTTCAATTAGATTTTTCAATTCTTTGATTTGGTTGGTGATTTCTTGGAATTTAATATCTATGTTTGTTGTGTAATTATTGTCATTGTGTTTATTATTAGTGTTGGGAGTATTCTTTTTTGTTATTTCTGCATATTTAATTGGTTCTACCTTTTTCCTTGCTTCTGGGTAGGTAATGTTTAGGGTGTATTTTATTTTAGAAATTTACTTTTCTTTTTTCCAGATTTCAGTCTTTGGAATAGGCACTGATTTCCTTGGCAGTTGGCACATTTATGGTTTTTTTGACAGTTTGTGTGATTGTCATTTTCTCCGCACCTTCCACACACTGGGTGGTGTGTGCATCGATCCTGATGGTGGCCAAATCTTTGGCAGTTAAAGCAACAGAGCGGATTTGGGATGTATGTTTCTACTTTTAGTTTTTCGTAACCTATTTTTATTTCTAGTGGAATTTTGTGTTGATTAAAAGTTAGTATGTAAGTGTGTGTGTTTAGCATTTCTCCATTTTTTTTTTATTTGAATTCTTTTGATATCTGTTACGTTTTGTTCTAGTAGATCATTACGGATTTTGTCAAGTGAGCAAAATGATAACTCGGGGTTTTTCACCACTCCTTTGCATTTGTTTAGTGTTTTGTGGAGGTATGTTTTTATTTCTGCATTGTCAAAATGTTTCCATTTTAAGAGTTCATCAGCTTGTGCTTTTGTATAAATTTCTATAGAGAGTTTCGTTCTTTAATTTTTGACCATTTTGGGTTTGACATTTTTGGATAGTATTTTCTCTATCTTGAAGAGGGAAAGTTTGGTTAAAGTTGTTTCTTCAGTAGACTCCATTACTATAAAGTTTGGATAGCTATCCGGTTTTTCGTTGGAGTCGCTATCGGAACCATCGAATAATCTTTCCTTACTTGGGGTTTTATAGCTCACATTGGGTCCATTTGTTTGCTGGTTCATCATCCCTTTCCCCACCCATCTTGGAGCCCTATTTGGGATGCACACAGGGGGGAAGCCCATTCGCCCTAGCTACAACAGGGCTGCAGGAATGGTACCTGCACATGATGTAGGCTTCGAGCACTTGTGTATCTTAATTTTTCCTATCCAAGTAAAAAAAAAAAAAATGAGAAAGAGTAGAGGAAAACAGCCATGTCTTGTCTTTATTCACCACATACAATTTTTTTTATCATCGTATCACCCCGAGCAAGGCGGTAACGCCACTGATGTGCAGGGGGCTACATAATAGTGAAAAGATTGGAAAAGATAAAGCCGGAAACCACATCCTAAACAGGAAACAAGGGATGAGCCTCTTAACCTGTTCAATAGACATGGGTGGAGTATGAACCGGGTGATAGATAGATCTATCTACTCCAATTTGACCCTTAGCCACCGCTTTCACCACTTATTTGGGGATAAGTATTGTTGGGAGAATGTTTAGTATTATTTAGGTTTGGTGTAGGTTATACGTGTAGAAGTGGTGAGTTAGACATGACCAGCCGATTGGTCAGATCGGGCCTCTCCGACCGCCTGTCTAGACCAGTACGAGGCCAAAGTGGAGTGTTGCCACTGATACCTTTAGTTTTCCTCGGTATCAGTTGCTCAGCCACCAGGATCCTGTTCCCAGGTATCACGGGATGCCACCCACAGCCAACAGGTGGCCCTCTATTGAGGGGCTTTTACCATCTGCAGGAGGGAGGCAGTCGGCGTATTCTGAAGCCCCACCGACAGGGTGTTTTATATCTTTAAATGTTTTTTCCCTCCATTGTATACATCACCATTGGGTATCTGGCAATATCAAGTGGGAGTTTGGGAAATGTTTCTTAGTTGAGGTGTCAAATCAGCAAACAGAGACTGAAAGAGGTGATTGTGTGATATATTCAGCATAGAAGCCATACTCACCCTCAATGGATACACTTGCATGATGTTATTGTTCAATATTATTTCATGAATCCAGTGGTACAGGAACAGTCATGTATTTCCAGCATTTACTTGCTGCATAGTTCACAATTACTGTTGTAATGATGTTTAATTGTAATAAACATACAAGTCATTCCAAGTGAAATCAACAAGGGTCTGACCATCACAGACAGATTTTCTTTCAAATTTGGTACTTATATATCAGGAAGTTACAGTGAAAAAAAAAAACAAGGTACAGGGTATGTCGAAGAAAGAATAAGAGATGGATGGGAATCAAAGAGACAGAAGATAGCCATTGACATTCCAATTAAACTTTTGGAAATTGTAGTTATCTGGAAAGCAAGCAAAGAGTTCTACAAACAGAAAATGCAAAAAAAAATTGTTAGAGTAGAAGCAGTGGTTAGATTTAACTATTTTGATGGTAAAAGGATGGGACCTTGATGCCACTCCAGTAGCATGAGTAAATACTTGTGGTTGGAGAACCAGGAGAAAAAAAAGCTCATTAGAGCAATTACCATGAATATCTAAAATGATTCTTAACTTGGTACTTCTAAATCGCTGAAAAAACAGCGTAGTATGAAGAAAAAAAGACCCCAAACTAAATAAAAACAAAGTTTTATCGGCAAAATGTTTGTTATTATTAAGAGAAAAGATCAAAGTATTTTCTAATTATTTGAAACTTTTCTTTTTAAATTCTTTCTAACACATTTGAAATTTTGGTAGAAAATCTTGTTTTTCTTTCATCCATGAATGATGCAATTTTTACAAGGGTTTATTATGGCAAACATAATATTACGCAAGTCACATTTTTGCTGGTGAACAACATTTGGAAATTCTTGCAAAAATCAAATAATAGTCAGATTTTGATTAAATTTCAGGACTTGCTCATAAATGGCTGAAATAATGTTTTAGAAAATTCCCCACCCCCATTAATTTTCTGAAATGTTTAGAAGTTTGCGAGAGTTTCCCCATATACCTAATATTAATTAAATTCAGGAAGTCATTGGGGATTGCTAATCAACTGTCTTTTTTTTTTTTCTAAATTAACCAATTTTTAGGAAATCTGCTCCAAATTGTGAAAACAAAAATACAATAAAACTATGCCATTTTTTAATTAGATAAACTTTTTATTGGTTTTATAGACAATATATATTAAGGATATCAAAGTCTGAAAAGAAAAAAATTTTTTCAATGACTAATGATTTTTTTTTTTTTTTACAAGGCTACCATAGTACATTTCAGGCAGTAAGCAAATAATATTTGTCTCAAATCAGATTAAGTTTAAATTTGCTAATTTTAATAAATTAACGTGTTTTATTTTTGCAAGTTTTTTTTAAAAAACAGAATTGGCTCCTGTTTACAAAATGTGTTGATCGATGAAAAATGATTGAAAAATTGAAATTTTTAAAAAATTTTAGATTCCAATCAATATAATTTCAGTTTGAAATACTCCAGAGTATTTTGTTTACTGGAATTAATAAATTTAATCTCTTGGCTTTCAATTAAAGCTAAAATTAAAGCTTCAAGAGCACATTTTTAAAAATTCAATTTAAATTTAGATATCGAAAATGAGTGGAGGTACCTATTTTTAACATTTACAAAGTCATTAACAATTTTTCAGCTTGTTGGAATACATGTTTGAATAAAAAATTTCAGAGAAAGAAATTTTCTTACCTAAAATATTTAAAACTTTTCCATCTGAATTTTTGAAAGTTTGTAAGTTCTTCTAATGTCAGTTATTGAATCACCTGAACTCAGAATATCAGAATTTTAAATTAATATATCTAGATGTCATAGATAATAAAAAAAATGAGAAAGGGCTCTTCGGTTGTAAAAATGTCAATTTTACCTCTACATTATTAGGATAACTTTCAAGCACAAATCCCAACTACCAATTCCTATCATAGATTGCTGTAATGTTTTCAAGCTCTATATTGTTCAGTTTTATAATGTTAATTATTTTCTTTCATCCAGAGTTGACACTCTTTCTACTTTTACCATTTCCTGAGACAAGAATAAAACTGTATAGTTTTTGAGTTCCTGTAATTGAAGCATTTTTTAATCCATTTCCTAACATTTTTGCTTTGTTTGTGCATTCATTTATTGAGTAATACAAATATTTATGTCTGAAATGTTTTTCTTGCATAATCAAACAACTGTCTTATTGTGATTATTTGTTCATTATAGGGTTGCTGCAGGCTTGCTTTTGCTGCTAAATTCTTAGCAGTGCCACCTAACCCATCACAAGGTTCTTGTAGCAAAAAAGTGTACTCTGCATCAAAACCAAAGTTAGCTTTATGGTTGCAAAAATTGATAAAACTTTTTTATAATCTGAAGCAGCATCATCAGAGAAAGATCAAGATTTTTTTTTTGTTTTTTTTTTTCATTGGATTCAGACCAAAACAGGATTTTTGACATTAATAGCCATGATACAAAAATTTCTCAACAGTTTCATTTTTGACATCATCCAGAAAATGTAATACAAAGTAATGCTGAACAGTTTTTGGCATAACCAAGAAGTTACTAAAAAAAAAAAAAATTTGATACTTGGTCAGATTTTTGGGAAGCAAGTCAGGACTTTTCAGCACTTCCTTCTATAGTGTTCTTGTACTAGACTATATTAAAGTCTGAACTGTCTCTTTCCAAGTTGTGATGCTGGAACACATTTAGCGTCTTAATAATTTTAACAGAGCACTATATATTACCATTTAGCTAGGGGTCTATCTTTTGGTCTTTTCTTAATTTCTTTTACCCTTTCATTTTTTTAGTCACCTGGCAGACATTGTGTTGGTTTATATACATATATGTGTATGGTTTTTCTCATATTTTTCACTCAGTAGACCCTTGTTACTTAGTGGCTCCCTCTCCCCTTTGCTGAAATGATTTGAAGAATATCTTAAATCATACTGCAAATAGTTTGTTAAGAGGAGAATGACTGGAGGTCAAGAGAAATAATACATACACAACATGTAACTTTACAAATAATCCTACAAAACTGGTAAAAACTTTCAAGAAAATATATAAAAATTACCTTAAATTGAGATGTGTTAATACTTGTAATTGCACCAGGTTTTCAGGAATGGATCGAATCAGATTGTGGTAGCAGATTAATCTTTCTAAGCATGTGAATTCTCCAACTTCAATTGGAACTTCTGTGAAACGGTTTTTAGAAAAATCTGAAATAAAAAATAAGTATTATAATGGCTAATCATTTAAAAAAATGTTAAAAGAAAACATTTGAAGGCTTTGTTTTTACTAAATATTTTATACGAAAATCATGACAGCTAGCAGATGAGAAATGAAGAACATTATATAGTGATATTTAATAATAAAATGTTTTTAACATTAACACAAGAATGTCAAGAAAAGTAATCTATTTAATTTTTTTTTAATAAAACTTCATTAAGACAAAGCATAAAAGATCTTATTACAAACATAACTATTTTATTTGGAAAAACAATAGTTTAAGACAAATCCATTTACCCATTGTCAGACACCAACATTCCTAATTATTTCATTAGTTAGGAAGAAAAAGTTACAATATAACATTAGGAAACTATATGCAAAGATCTTATAGGACATGATGTTTCACCACTGTATCAGATCCCCCCGCCACTTACAAAAGAATGCATAACTGCTGACAGAATTATGACAGAAAAGGTTTATGCCTAAATACAGGGGGGGGGAGGAGGAAATCAATTATGTCAGTACATATGAGATAATCGGCTGGTGCTTTTCTCTGGATAACCAAAATTTGTAAAAATTCAATTTTTTTTTTCATTTTGTTTTATATACTTTTTAAATAGTCATGGCATCTGTAGTATTCATATGCAAATCTCCACCATATAAATAGTAGTTGCTTTTTATATTGAGGCTAAACTAGCCTGACATTGAAGACTAGACTACTAGAGAAATAGCAGTGAATACTTCTAATAGCTTAACACATTCTATTCATGGATCAAAAAGCTCTACCCTACATTTTCAATAAGCATAACGCTTCAAAGACTAAAAATGACGAAATTCATCACTGGCAAATTGAACTTTCCACTTACAAATACGGGATCAAATATCGATTGGACATCAAAAACCCATGCAAAGATGTGTTAACAAGAGCACGTTGCATTTCTGTGATAAATATTAACCTTAAGAAATTACATAAAAATCTATGTTATCCTGAAGTATCAAGAATGATGTACTTCATCAGGTTGAAAAATTTGCTCTACTCAATAGAGGAAGTAAAGAAAAAAACTGAAAGATGTAATGCACATGTCATAGAAAAGTCAAGATTTGAGAGAGGAGGCAAATTATCTCAGCCATTACCCATCCAAAGATTGAATATAGATTTCAAGGGACCACTTCCTTTAAATCAAGGAGGAAACATTGCCCATCATTGATAAATATAGCCGTTTCCCTTTCATTTTTGTATTTATGGACATGTTCACTTTAACTTTACTGATTTTTTTTTTTTAATCATTTCACCTCAAGCAAGGTGGAACTGCTACTAGTTCACAGTGAGTTACAGTGAGAAAAAACTGGGTATAGTGAGTACTGAGGAAAAAGTAAAAGGTGACCGAGATTGAAGACGATAGATGGCAATTAATGTTGCATTTAAATTTTTGGAGATTGTCGTTGTGGTGCAATGGATATTGACTTGGAACGACAAATCAGAGAGCCAAGTTCAAACTCCGGTTGAATTCCTTGCATTCACTTACGCACAAATACACTTGGGAAAAGGTATTAATCAGTCTCTTCTTTCAAGTTATAAGTTAAATAATACAGCAGAAAGAAACGGTAAACTACTGAGGGATTATCTTCTGCCTAGTCAGTCATGTCTCTTTTGAGACATGATTGCCCAAATCATGTATCAGGTATGGCACTTAACTAACCTACCAGCAAAGCAAGTAAACGAAAAGGAATTCCACAGGTGAGAAAAACTGTTGGAGTAGAAGTGGCATATTACATTTAGTTATTAACAGTAAAAAGGGTGAGACCTATAAGCCAACCTAGTAACATGCTTAAATTCATGTGGTTGGGGCATCAGGGAAAAAATTATTTTGCATATTTAGTATGCTAAGTTATATACACTAATAGAGGACCTAGTTTTACGTTAGAGTAGTTAAGATTTTTTTCAAGAGAAAGGAATAGCTACCAGTAGATTTATTGTGTACAACTCATGGGGAAACAGTCAAGTGGAGAGATTGAACAGAACTCTCTGGAAGACAATCAACTGAGCCTTAAAATCGAGAGGTTTTATCTGTGCATCAATATTTTACCAGACACACTTCACTATTTGTTTCTTACTGTGTACAGCCACAAATTGTACTCATGAACAGATGTTTTATTACATGATTTGTTCCTTTTGTGGTTGACAATTCCTCGGAAAGTGCTCAGTAGAAGAACTTTTAACTTCCCTAGCCCAAACACTGCAAAAATGCCCCCCCTCCAACTCAAATCAATTAAGCATATCATTAAAGAATTTAAACAACTCTATCAAACACAAGAAAAAGAAAAAATTAATTTGGTTGTTTTTGAAACTGCATTGCTTTTCTTTTGATGAAATAAAGTATTTAAAATTTACACTGTCCAAAATTAAAATTAAAAAAATAAAAATTGAGGGAGAATGTATTCATATCCAAATCTCCAGTTGATACAGCTGGTGGTTAAACTAGTCCTGACATTGAAGACTAAGCTACTAAAGAAATAGTGAATATTTCTAACATACAAAACTGTCCAAGATTCTCATATCCTTAATTTTAGGAAATTATGCATTAAAAGAGAATAGATATTTCAAAAAATTAAAAACACATATAGGGCAAAAACATTCAATAAACTATATTATTTAAAATTGATCACATTTTGTTTTATAAAATATATATTAATAAATATACATATTATCCTAGATTTCAATTAAACTGTCAGTTTGAAATATGCACCTGATGATGGCATAATGCATGAAACTCCGAGTCGTGCCATAGATGTAGAATTATAAAATACAGTTCTGTTCATACATTGAGCACCATTTTATTGACACCTGAATAATAATAATAATAATATACATATGTGCACCCTCATATGTATATTTATTAATTTACATCACTATATAATTTGCAGTTTTTCCACAGATAAAATTCTAAGAACTTTTTATATTTCTCATTTTGAAAATTTTATTAAAAACTTATTAGTTAAATGGCTTTATGAACAAATATTGTAAACTATAATTAAATATAAAAATTATACTGTAATTTGTTTCATTTAAATAATTCCTTCATTTTTATTTAGCATTTATCTTCCAGCATTTCTCAAATATTTGTTGGCTTTTAGAGTGTCTGAGAATACAGCAAAAATACTAACACCAGTAAATTAGTTGAATGAAACAAGAATACAATGGTTACAAAACCTGCTTAAAATAAATTAAAAAAAAACATGAATTGTAAATAAACATTAAGTCACACGCAATCTTTAAAAATTATAAAAGTAAATTTTTTATGCTAAATATTTTAAAGAATAACATATGGGTGAACATTTTCTCTACAAGTTAACAAAATATTTCAACAATTATATTGAAATATATCCAGAGAGATTTTAAACAGAGATACATTTCTTTATAAACTTAACCTAATGAGAAAGTGAAATTAACTAAGTACATATAATTCCATAATATTCCCAATAAGTGGATCTATACTATTTTCAATATAACATTTTCTATTTGTCTATATTTCTTAGCTATGTTCTTTAGGACATCAGTGTATGAATTTTTGAGACTTAAAAACAATGTCGTAGTAACTATTTTTTTTTTTTTTACTAGAGTTCATATTACAATTTTGTTGTTTGTTCTTTCTAGCACTCCATATTACTGGTTTCCATACTGTATTTCTATGCTTGGCTGAGCATATGCACAGATTCCTTAAGTTTCCAGTGGTGTCTTCTATTATTTCAACTTTATATCACAACGGGGGTGGGGTCATCTCCAAGTGGATAAAAGGGTTAGTTGGATCCATAGTTATGAGTTCAATACCTGGCTACAGCAGATTAACTTGAGTTCAGGTAAAAGGGAGATAACTGATATTGAGACATTTGGAAGAGCATGACTCGTGGAACTGGAGCAATCTGCTCTAGTGAACGAAATAAAGGATTCAATCCGAAATTCCAATCACCTAAAGAAGGTCGGAACATACAATGACTGAATTTTGTGAATATGGCAACAAAGATGATGACAACAGCTTAAACAATGTAAATAGAGTAAAAACATTTTCTAATACGAAAAAGTCTTTTTTGTTCTAACTGTAAAAAAAAAAAATTTCAAATCATTCTAAAAACATTCCATAAATAAATATTGTAAATTATAATATCTAGCTAAATTTCTGTGAAGTTTAACAGAACTTAAAATTAAATTATATCTGGTAACATTGGCAAAGATGGAAGAAAAGGAAGTATCAAGTTGAGAAATTTTAGAATTTTGTTTTGAATCAGGGTATATTATATCTTAAAGCAAATACCTTAATTGACAAAGAAATATGCTGCCAAGTTTTTCTTTTAAGATTAATTCTGAGTCAAAAAGTAAATAACAGGAAAATGTTCTTGCTTTTCTTTTATTCACTTTTAAGTGTAACATGAAAAGATCAATTTAAAAGCTAGCTGCAATTAAATAAAAATTCTCTAATCCTTCAAGGACACATGACATTAATCTTTACTTCCCTTACAATTAAAAAAAAAAAAAAAAAAAAAAAAAAAAAAATAGAGGCTTTCAAGCAAACAAAGAAAAAAAAATTACATAGTTAATCTCTACAAATTAAGAAACAATAAGACTACAGAAGCTTTTCTAAGCCACTTTCTTAGACTGTCTCTGAAAAGTCGACTGTAGTTGACAGCTGAATGGATACAATCAATCACCAAGCATGCAAGAGAAATGTTAAAATATCATGTGAAATTGATTCCTGTTCATATGTCCAAGTTATTTGTGTGATAAATAGCATCTGTGTAAGTGGATAGGAAAAGAATTGAATTATAATATTTAGAAGGTTAATGCCTTAAAACACTACAGCAATATCTTTTGTTTTTTTTATATTAAAAACAGTACTTATAAATTTCTGATCCATATAAAAATTCACTCAAAACAAAACTAAAACAGATCTAGTGTAAAAAAAAAAGGGGGGGGGTTGAAGATAGATCTCTATCTTGTTAATTATAATCTTTTCAGTGTCTTCTCTAAAGCCAGCAACCTTGATTCTATTTGCATAGTGGCGTTACTATCTGCTACAGAATCTTCAAACTACTCAACTTATTAAAAGATCAAATTTCAACTTGGCAGCAAATCTGTTCTAGCTTACAAGCAGGTGAACAGAATTTTACATATTTTAAAAACATTTGTTCCACTATAGCTTCATTAAATTTATTATGAACATTTCTTTTAGAACTTTTAAAGATTTACTGTAGAAAATATGATTATATATCAAACAAAAATCAGATGTAATTGTGTTCACTATGCTTCAGCATTATCAAAAAAAAATTCTAGATGTCATCACTATGTAAAATAAATTTTGCATGACACTTTATATAAATGACTACATAGTATGTAAAGAGAGAAAATCATATGCAACATGCTTCAACAGGATTTTAAAAAATTTTCAATTTGTTTTATTTTCAAATTTGTAAAGAAAGCATTTTGAGACATTATTTTACTTACTTTTTCTACTAACTCAGTATAGTCAGTTTATTCCTCTATTTTATCTCCAACAATTAAAAAAATGGTCTTATAAATATTTGATGTTATTCTTTCCTTATTTTATTGATAGGTTACAATTACTGTTTAAACTGAAATTATAATAACAGTAATAAGTGGTAAATTAGATGAACAGTTTATTCTGACATAAACTGTGTTGAAAAATTTATTTATGTATGTTTCTATGCGTGCATATGGTGTATGTGTGCGTTTAAACTAACTTATTAATTTTAACCAGATTAAGTTATCTAATTTTATGCTAATATTACTTTGATTTCAACTCTTGGGATAACCTCAAGAGAAATTTTAAGATCTAGTGATTTGCCTTGGCTTGAAAGGGGCCTAGAGCTATATTCAGCAACATTTTTTAGAGATGGTGTCTTAATAAAAGTGCTTAGCCTTCTGTACTGTAAAGACATTAATAGGAGTAGACCAGTTCACCTATTACCCGGTTAGTACTCCATGTTTATTGAGCAAGAGTAGAGGTTTATCCTTTGTTTCCTGCTTAGGATATGGTTTACCAGTTCTTTCTTCCATGGCCATAGGGATTTAACCGTCTTAACTTTTTGGTGATCTAACTGATCAGTGGCTACAACTTTTCATTATGAGGGTACCGGGTTGGCATTTTCTGGTTGCTGGTAGTAAGAAGCCCAAAGTCTTTGGTAGCACTTAGATGCTGCCATGATCAACAGCCACATAATATCAGGGTATTTGTAGTGCCATGTACATGATTAAGTATCCCTGCATATATTTCTGGTGAGCAACCCTAAAACCACATTATGCTTTAGTCTTAGCCACCTCCTGGAGACTGTAGTGTCATAAATAATAGTGATAATTTTGTCCTTTTTCTTCTTAAAAAAGATAAAAGAAATAAATATAAATATATATATAAATCAGTAAACAAAACATTGCTTCCCACCCCTCAACCATTTTCTCCAATATTTATAGCATTTGTTTTAATTTCTGCAATGTTAAATATTCTTTTGAAACAGTCTCTAGATGTCTTCGCACTTTGTGAAACTAATTTAAATTCTTCTATTGTTACCAATGAATTCTCTGCCAAAAAGATTATAGCATACAAAGGCATGGCCTTGGTGTTTATATTCAGGGAAAATCCCACAATTGCAAGAGAATTGTCTTGAGTCCCATTATGATTCTTTTATATGATTTTGACTTTTGTTATTGCACTGTTAGCTATCTCTTTCCTTTTATCACACCCTGTTCTTAGGACTGTAATATTTAACAAAACTTGATTCTATATCTTTGCTTGATGTGTTTGTTCATCTAGCATGAAAATCAAACAAGTGCACACTACACATTTGTACTCTTGGCATAACAGCCAGAAAATAACATGGCCTACCAGTGTAAAAGTTTTCATGCATGCACATGAAAGGTGATGTCACCTCTCAACAAAAAGATTTTGCCTACACAGCATTAGTTTGTCAAGAAAAAATAAAGGACACTTTTTAACTGCACCTCATACATTTCACAATCTATAACTGAATAAAGATCATCTATGAACATTTTAAGTGCATTTCCTTCATCAACCATTAACCCACCACACAACCACGTCAATTGTACAACACATTTATATAACATAAAAAACAAAAAATCAAGTGATACAGAACAACACATATAAAAATAATAAAAAATATATCAATATCAAAGGCGACATCCTTTTCTTCACATTGTACACATGTATTTTTGCCAAGACACTTTTCTTGATGTAAACTCAAAGTTAGTCCTCCAACTTAGGCACAATAATTAATCAGGCCAGAACACAATTTGCATAAAAAAAAACTGTTTTTCTTTTAACTTCCACTAAGTAGGTCACCCATCTACACATACTGAGATGCGTTAGGCACCCTGATGTGGAGTAATGGTTAGCACCAGAACAATTACAACTGAGCAGTGACCAAACCTTACCAGGCCCTCCATAACATCAGCCTTATACCACATGCAAGCCATACTTAAAGAAAAAAACAAAAAAGAAATCACCATTTTGAGATGTGTGATTACATAAATTCTCTTGTGGTTATAACTTATCTTTCATGTACTTTTGTCAACTTCCAAAGTTTTCTGCACATCTCAGATTTATTTCACAACTGACTCATAGCATTCTTCTGCCAAAGCAGCTTCTTCAGTTGGACATTAACGGTATTTTTTTTATCATTTCTTTTTGGGGATTTTTTTTTTTGCATTTATTCATTCATTCAAGTGCCAATCACAACCTACATACTAGCCAACCAAAAGGACTGATTTGTTTCAGGCATTTATCACCTTTATTTTTCTGTTTCTAATGAGTTTGTTATCAACTTTGTGGCACTGACTAACTCCTTTGTGATACCCTGAAGAAAAACCTCAATATAAAAAAAATAAAATAAAAAAATACACAATGCACTGAAAGAAAAAAGTGAAAGAGCACCTAATTTTTTATTTATATTTTTTGCTTTTGAAACAATGTCAGAGAGTACCATCAGGTCTGAAAAGTTTTTTCTCTTTTCTAAGATACACACATTTCAAAATGTCCAAGAAGTACATTTTTTGTGCCTCTTCTTTCTCCCTTGAAATTGCAACACACCCACCCCAATACACAACCATGCACTGTAAAGTAACCATATTTTCAATTCAAAAATTGACATCGGGTAAGTGACCTTGCAGATACTATGTGCAACTCTGCTCAAGTTTCTATTCCACGTGGAATTTTCTAAATTTTCAATCATACTATGGAAATCTGCCATTTGCAGTGCATATCATTTTAAGCCTGCCTGAGGAAACAAAATGAGAGAAAAAAAAAAAAAAGAAACAAAGAAAAAAAAATTACCTAAAAGTCTGATTGTATCTAATGATGCTGGCATGCATTTCAATGAGGATTAGTCACCACTATTAGTTCTGAGCACCCAACTAACATTGCCTACAAAGGGACCCTCCTTACTCTAAATACCACATCTAAATGTTTTCCAAACGAACTGCAACTATTTCCATGCATGTTTAACTTTATCTCCTTGTGGTTTTTATAATACCTCCAATTAACCTCACAGAACTCAACTACCACAGCTTTCCTTATGTTCTAACAAAGCAGCAATAGGAAGTAATTCCAATGATGGCTTTCACTTGCCTACAACTAGTTGGGGCTGAAACTAAATGGCTGGAAGAGTCTGAAAAATACTTCCACATTTTATAACATTTTATCTTTTCCTTCAACACTACTTTCTCTGACTATTACTTCAGTTTTTTTTTTTCAATTTTAATTCCTTTATATGAGCTCAATACCCTTCTTAATGTACCCCCCCAAAAAGGAGAAAACTATCCCCAGTCAAACTCTGCACTCCACTGTAAAAACTATGCTGTTCCATTATTCTTATTTTTTGTCTGAATTAGCAACTTTTCTTATAACAAAAGCACAAGCAGAGCACACATAGGCAAACAAAAAATGTCACCTACCTTGTGGATGTTTCTATCGCAAATATCTAGTGTTTTTTTTTTCTTTTTTGTGCCATAATAACTAGGGTCAATCAATCCTGGTCATGGCACCAATTTATAAGAGTGTTGTATACCAATATGAATATAACAGAAATAAAACTTGGACCCAAAACTTGTTACCTTCTCTCTTAAAAAAATAAATATATAAATAAATAAAAAAAAAAATCTTTTTCATTCTGATAAAATGATGAGATTAACATTTTTTTTTATATATATATATATATATATTATAAATAAAAAGGTATATAACATATCTTCTATTCATTTATTGGTGACATTGGCTGCAGAGTAAGAGGTTGGTCGAGTCAGAGAGTGGGTCAGCACACATGCATCAAAGCAGCAGCCAAGAGGCCATGCTCAGTCACTGTTCTCCCAGTGTCTTAGTCTGTCTTCCGATCTCAACTACTGACTCACTTCTACTCCCAACTTAACTGTCTTCTGATCTATATATTCCAAATTTTGTTTTAACACCTCATGTTTCAGACACATTGTTTTATAAATAATTTTGAGGTTTACATTATCTAACATGGGCTACGCTGTTTTATCAAAATTTTGCTAAAAATACATTTCTGTCGCCACATCTCCTGACCTGGGAAACTTTGGTCATCACCCAGCACCCACATTCAAAACAATATTTTCTTTTGTTAGCCAGTTTGCAAGCTCATAAAAACACACTTTTGCACAAAATTATGCACAAAGTCAGATAATATATAATACATGTACAATATATAAACAGCTATTGTATACTGTGTGTGTGTGTATATATATATATATATATATATATCAGTAATGTTTTTCTCAAAGAAATTGCTGGCAGGTAAAAATGCCAACAATGTCAGAATCTCCTCACCAACTCTGTCCAGAGACAGTAAACTAAAAAAAGTCATTTTTTATATTGTTTTGTGATGACTTATTGAAGCTAACTTCTTTGTAATCAATTACAAATTATACCAAATAAATTCTATTGACACAATTGTAATTTCTAAAATGTAAAAAGGAGATTTAAAGCAGTGACAAAATAATTACATCTTGCTTGAACAAAGATTGTTTGACTAGTTACAAAAGGAAAACTGTAAAGCTAGGAAGTAATGTGTCTTGAGATTAGAAAACCAATCTCCACAGCAGTTGCTTTAAGTTAAGGTTTAGAATAAAAAGCAGAAAATTCTTTATAAAGATTACATAAACTTGCCACTACATAGTTCAAACCTTGATTTAATTAAAAGTTAATCAATGACTAAAATATTTAAAAATTTAATGTTGCTACCACATGAAGTCATCAGAGTTGATCAGTAAGAGTTCAGAAAATTTGTTTCTATTGTTTTGTTCATTTGTTGTTTTAAAATGTTTGTTTCAATTTAATATGCCTTAAAATATTTACAAGTTGAAATTGAATCTACATTATTTAGCAGGCATATTTTTATGAGCCCACTTTGAAAAAGAAATGCAGTAAAGTAAATTAAAATGTTTCTATTTGATCTGGTTTTAATTTGGGCAAATACACCAACATTAATATAAGAATGAAAAAAATGTATAATTAAACTCATTGCCTGCTCTGTTAAAGTGTAATAAAAACTTAAATACTCAGAAAAATGCATATGAAACAGACATAATCCATTAATTTTGGAATACAACACAGATATCTATATAAACATTGGTCTTAAAATCAAGGCAAAGACAACAATTTGACTTGTTTGATAATTATATGAAAGAGATATTGTATATAGGAGGCTGAGGAGTTATTTCCTCTCTAAAACAATGCTTATTTTGAAAATTATCTTTAATTCCATAACAAATAAGCTTTCTTCCTATTCAACAGAGTTGTGGCACATTGTAAAATGTGCCCTATGATATCTAGTGCCAGATGAAAAACAAATACACATCCAAGCAACCATTTTTTTTTTTATGTAGAAAGAGATTATAAGACTTTATTTGGATGACAGTCTTATAAAAAAAAAAAGATGTTATATTAAGTAAAACAAAAAAATTCTAGATTTTTAAATAAATCTCCTTGTAATATAAAATATTCTATACATTTGGTTAAATTTAACCTTTTAAAGAGTTTTTACTCACTACATAAACACTGAAAAGTATCAATAACAAATAAATTTTATATACATAATTTTGGGGATAATATTCTTACATTTTTAAAAAGTAACAAAATACATGTATGTTGAAACATTTCCATGTATATCAAAATATTAATAATTATTCAATACTGTCATTTCTTTTAATCATTCAAGGAATCAGAGACAAATTAAAAACTAAGAGAACAGGAAAAGTTCAACTAGTATGAAATAACTTTAAATGAATTTAAAGCAAAATCTGCTTCCAGTTATATTAGGATACCATTAAGACAATGGTGCTAAATACTAGGGTGCAAAAGATTCATGGTGCCTGTGAAGAAGAATGATAGCTGCAGCTACCAGCCCTTAACATTTCTCTTTCTTTACCTTACCCTCCCACACAAGGCCATTTATTCTCTCTTTTTGGGTTTTTTTTTTTTGAGTAGCAGCAGCAGCCCTCTTGCTCTTCCAACTGAGTCATCACCCAATCATGTGGCAGCAATGCTACTCTACACAACTATTCTTACTCTGCTTCATCATCCATATTTTAACTAGCATCAACACTGATATGGACACAGTTACTGTCATTAAACCTTTAAAATAACATTTTAGGACAAAAAAAAAGTCACAAATGGAAATATCTAACTATTTTTGATATATTAACCAAATAAAAAGCAAAAACTTTAAAAGAGGAAAATTTCCAGATGAATCTGGACTAGAACAGAAAAACCAAGTAATATTACTTGAATTCACTGAAACTATTCAAATATGATTGCACTATAATTTGAGCAAATATTTAAAAATATATGAATTAAATTTTTTAAGTTTTCATGAAGTTAATATGAAAACTTCAAAGAAATAAACTTTAAACATTTTAGGAATATATAGACATTTATGGCTACTACTAATACATGTTAAATCTTCACATGTGTGTGTGTGTGTGTGTGTGTGTGTGTGTATATATATATATATATATATATATATATATACTGTGTTGACCTCTTCTATTTACATCTATGAGCAGTTTTACCCATAAATATAGCATACCTCAAATTTGCTCTTTCTTTTATTCTATTTAAGCTATCAGTTTGATTTGGTATCTTTTTTTTTTTTCAAATAAACAGATTATGGCACTGGTATGTTTAGCTTCATACTATTATTTGAGAGATTAAGGACACATGGCCCAGTGGACATAGATGTTGTTAGTTCCAGTGACTTGACCCAAAGAGTTGTGAGTTCAATATCAGGCTACAGCAGTGGTGAAGAAGTTACTTAGAGAGTTGGATTAGAGGGAAATAATTCAATACTACCAAAAGAGGCTTTGCACAAGTAATGAGAATGAGATACCCCAGTGATCATAATAAAGGGTTTGGTTTGAAATTCTTAGCACCTAAAGAAGGCTAGAGCATACAATGGCCGAAACATCATATAAATAGCAACAAAGATAAGGACAATAGTCCAAATAATGTAAATAGTGTAGATTTTATCTAATTTTCTGCAGGTTGGCAGCTGAAAGTTAGTCTTGGATGGTAATATTTAACAGTGAAAATTAGAAATAGGAAAGGACATTTTCTTATCCAATTAAACAATTTTGCAGAATAAACAATTTAAAAACAAAGCTCCTTCATGTGAAGTCAACTAAGTATAACCAATAAAATATAACAAACAGATTTACAAAGAGAAAAAAGTTAGCATAGGTTTTTTTTTGTTTTTAAACATTTAATAATTCTGAGAAATATTTGATGCTGAAATTTGTTCTTTACTGCAGGGTTCTGAAACAGATACACCTGAACTACAGCCATGTATTTACTGTAATTAAAGTTAAAACTTTGTAGTCACTTGTTAAGTTTATGAAAAAAGCATTTCAGCAATCTTTAACCTATTTATTTCAGTTGAATTTTACAATTTTATTTTTTTGTTGGCTTTTTACTGTGCTTAAAATAAAATATATTGCAAAGATTACTCCACTTATTCTTTGTCCTTCAATGAGGACTACTCAAACAATTTAACATTTGGAAATATTCATCTTACAAGATAAAGTAAAGAGACAAAATTTGCAAATCAAATAATATCTGCTTGGTTAACATTTTTAGAAGCAAAGAGAGCATGACAGACACCTGAAATATATGAATGTTGTTAATACAGAAAGCAGAATCACCACAATATTGGTGGATACTAACAGAATGAGGTATATCCTCAACTTGTAACAGAAAAACACTTCAAGTGGCAGGTAGATGAAGAAATACTTAGCATGAGCAGCAGCTATAAACATATTCTAATCTAAATTTACTTTTGCTTTACACCACTGTGCTGGTGAGTTAGGACAGAATTTGATTACTACTGAACACAGAACAAATTCATTTCACTTCCAGTTTCCAGAAACAAGAAATTTATCAATTGCAAACAAAACCTACTTTAAACATAAGCTTTAACATCAGAAACTTTTAAAATGGTAATATTTTAAACATTTTTAAGATGTAGCTATGATCTTCATGTTCTTTTGGCATACCAAATCTGCAACTAAAAAATGTTAGTATTTACACAATTTATATTCAAACAAAAAGGGGCATAAGTCATTAGTCTTAAAAATTTTAATATTACATGTACATAAAAATGTAGAGAAAGTTAAAATCTTAAATAAAAATGAAAAAAAAAAATTTTTAAAATGAAAAAAATTAAGAGGTAAAATTTAAAATAAAAAATGTAAGGAGCAAAAATAAAAAGGGGTTAATTCATAATTGTTGAAGTAATCTTGTGGGGAGGAAGAGAAAAAGAAAAAAAAAGAAATAAGCTAGCAAAAAGAGGGATCTATATCAATCTGGGTCTAAGAATTTAAGCATTTCTTTCTATGACAGTTATGTGGTCATTAAATCACTTGTTTTATTAAGCAAATTTGGATTCTTGATATGGTTTAAGATGACAAGCTTTTCTAAAAGGCAAAGATTACATTTATCTTTTCCATTGTAATGTTTGCATTTAGTGGTTGTTAAATCTTTTCTTCCACCTGTTAGAAGTACTTCCAAAGTAAAATTTAACATTATCATTTAAATGAATTCAAGCTCTATAAACAACACTTTTGGACATACACTGGCCATTCAATGAGCAGGTTTTATTTTTTTGGCAGTTGCAATTATTTTTAGAAGTGTCATTTTTGCTATTAGTTGGGTGATTGATGTTTATGTGTGACAAGTATTTGTTGTAGCATTATGCTGTGAAATATATTTATGTTTTTAATGCAACTATAACTAACTTTGTTTTAGTTGAAGATTTTTTTTGCTGAAGACTTTTTAGTGTGGGTGAATGGTAGAAGTTTCTACCATTCACATTAACATCACTCAATAAGTTCCGGGCTTGACATATAGATGCTGTTACTAAAAAAAAAAAAAAAAAATATCCACATGATTTTTATGAAGTACTAACCTTCAAATGGCATGTGACAAAATTTTAGCCCAATTGGATTATTAGTTTACAAATTACAATTATTCAAGTGAAGCTACTGTTGCAAATTTTCAAAACAGTGGAAAAATCTGAATTCAATGTGTTGTTAAAGCATTGCTTTCTGATGGGAAAAAATACTGTTAAAGCAAAGCAATGGGTTGATAAGTTATTCAGACTCTGCTCCGTCTGAAACAACAGTTAAGAGGTGGCATGCTGACTTTAAATGCAATCATACAGACACAATGATGCTGAATGCTCAGGTCACCCAAAATTAGCAGTTGTCCTGAAAAACACCAAAAATCCAAACTCGTTTTGACCAATCGTAAATTGAAGTTGTGTGAGACAGCAGGAGTTGAACATATCGGAAGGCAGTGTATTCACTATTTTTCATGAACATTTGTCACTGAGAAAGCCGTGTTAAAAGTGGATGCCAGGTTTGTTCACAGTTGATCAAAAACAACAACACATTGACAATTCAGAGTGTTGCTTGAAACTGTTTCAACGCAACAAGGAATTTTTGCATAAATATGTAACAATAGATGAAACATGGATCCACCACTTCACTCCAGAGTCAAATCAGCAGTCAGCTGAATGGACAGCAGCAGATGAAAGCCGTCCAAAGCAACCAAAGATGCAAACATCAGCAGGCAAAGTTTTGGCCTCTGTATTTTGGGATGCACAAGGTATTTTGTTCATAAGTTACCTTGAGAAAAGAAGAACCTTCAATAGCAAATATTATATTGCATTATTGGTGCATTTGAAGGAAGAAATCGCCAAAAAACAGTCACAAATGAAGAAAAAAGTGATCTTTCACCAAGACAATGCACTGTGTCACAAGTTGATAGCAATGATGGCAAAACTACATGAATTGCACTCCAAATTGCTTCCTTATCCACCCTATTCTCTAAATCTGGCCTCCAGTGACTACTGGCTGTTTGCAGACTGCAAAAGAATGCTCCACAAAAAGAGATTTGGCTCCAATAAAAAAATGATATCAGAAACTGAGACATTTTGTGGCCAAAGGCAAATCATTCTACAAAAAATGGCATCGAACTGTTAGAGAAGTGTTGGAATAAGTGTATCACCCTAGAAGGAAGCTATATTAATAAATAAAGTCAAATTTTGCCTAAAAGTTGTTTTATTAGTTAGGCCCAAGATTTATTGAGTGATGTGTTATGCTGCAGTCTGCACCAGTTCCTTTCCTATACAGGTTGTATTTGATAACCAACTGGTACTACTATTCTAGGCCTTTCCTTACCAAAAAAATCTTTTAATTATGACATCACACAAAGTAAGAATTAAAACTAGATCAGCTAAACAAAAATCATCTAAATCTGTTAACAGTTTCTCAAACATCCGGGGTATCCATACTAACTTTTTCAGTGTAAACTCACCTGACATCTTAGCTCTCTGTGAAACTAACTTTGACTCTTCTATTCCTTCCTCTGATTTCTATATCCCTGGTTACCTTCTCTTTAAAAAGAGCTCAAATGTTCATATGCATGAAATTTGCATTTATCTCAGCAAACATCTAGCTAGGGTGATTTTTCTTTAATCTCCAGATCATTCCTACAAGTCAGTCTCTCTCTCTCATCTCCTGACTGTTCCGTACTTGACAGCATCTCAAACAATATAGATAAAGCCATTTCTTCTCTTTCATTTGCTCATATATTTGTGTTTGGATACTTTAATGCCCACCATGCAAAGTGGCTGGAAAACTGTCACAGATCTTGCTGGTGTCCATACTATGAACTTTTTTCAATCACTATCCCTTACGCAAGTGGTAGATTCCCCCACATGTTTCTCTAATAACCCTAATGGACCTGACTCACAGCTAAATCCGTTTCATTTCTATCCCTGACTCTTGCCATGTCATGCAGCTTTGCCCTCTTGGCAACTCTGATCATGCTGTGGGTTCTGTTAATATCTCCTTCCACTGCCCCTCCCCCCAGGAACCTCTGATTAACAGAATATATTACTGCTACCAAAGAACAGACTGGGAGTCATTCCATGATTTTCTGTGTGACGTCCCATGGAACAATGGTTTTAGTCTTCCTGTTAAAGACTGTGTATCCAAGGTTTCTTCTTGGGTTAAAGCTGGCATCAATGCTTTCATCCCAGTCAGAAAGTTACAACTTAAACCCCATTCGTCTCATTGATTCTCCCCTGCTTGCATGGCTGCTATTGTCTACAAGAATCAATTCTGGCTTTATCAAAGCCACACATCTGACCATAATAGGCACATTTTTTACCTCTGTTCATAATTAGTGCAAGAAGATCCTAAATGATGCTGTTGTTTGCTGGCAGTTGCTAAGTAGTTGTTGCTTGCTGACAGAATGAAGCAAAATTTGAGTTCTTCACATCTTCGGCGAACAGGGTCAAGTGCTTTGCTTGCAGATTCTCTACCGATTCAACATTTGATTCATCTGGGTATCTGTACCCAACTTCCCACCTAAAACTGAGGCTCAACTGAGTGACATTTACACAACTGCCTAACTGTTCCCTAACAATTTCAAAGCTTGACCTCCACAAGGCTGGAAATCCTCCTCTGTGGTTCCTGTATTTAAGAACTCTGGAGAACACTCAGACCCCTCTAATTACTACCCTATCAGCCTCCTACCAATTTTTGGCAACGA
This sequence comes from Ascarosepion bandense, assembly GCA_037127315.1. Taxonomy (NCBI): domain Eukaryota; kingdom Metazoa; phylum Mollusca; class Cephalopoda; order Sepiida; family Sepiidae; genus Ascarosepion; species Ascarosepion bandense. Next base: position 3,442,500 of record JBBBDQ010001840.1, on the reverse strand, counting down.
TTTAGAGGCTATTATCAATGCTGAAGTGGTTCAACATCTTACAGCCCACTGCCTTTTCTTCGATCAACAGTATGGTTTCTGCTTCACCAGGTCTATTGATATGCTAACAACCATCACAGTATATATACCAGACTCTCAATAAAAACTGCAAAATTCAAGCTATTACCCTAGGTATCTCTAAAGCATTTGACAAAGTCTGGTATGCTGGCCTTCTACACAAGCTACAGAGACATGGTATAACTGGACACTTATTTGATTTAATCTAGTTGTTCCTTTCAGATCGCGTAATGAAAGTAGTATTGAATGCTTCCAGATACTATTATATGAACGCGGATGTCCCTCAAGGTTCTGTTCTAGGTCCTATGCTTTTTCTGATCTTCAATGATTTCCCTGATATAATCAGATTCAAAGTAGACATCTATGCTGATGACACCATTTACTCCTGCCTCTATAAGAAATCTGCCAAGGCTGACAAAGTAAACCTTGCTGCTGATCTTGAAAAGGATCTTTAATCTGTGCTGGGCTGGAGTAAGAAATAGCTTATGAATTTTGATGCTTTCAAAACAAAGTTGCTATCTTTTAACCACCATAGAGAATCACTCCTACCCCACCAGGCTAGTCCCTGAAAGCAAAACACTGCCTCAGCCTAGCTCTCTCATCCAACCTCCAGTGGAATGACAGTATTGAATCCATAGCTAAATCTGCTGCTAAGGTCAAGTTCACTTTTTCACTAACATAATGTGGCTTCTTTCTGTCTCTTCTACAAATACTTTCACAGCTTCTTGCATTTTCTACCTGTGGAATTCCCTTTCATATATTTGCTTCCCTGACAGCTACAATATCCAAGAATTTAAATGCAATGTCAACTGCCAGCTCTTATCTCTTTGATTCGCATCCTTTCCCTGACAACCTTGTATCATGTTCTTCTCCCTTTCCACTCTACTCTTATCCAGTCTGACACTCATCACTCTCCTCTTATGTTATCTCCTATACTGATAACTGTCACAGGATATCAATGTCATTCACATCCACTTGACACCAGATACCCAGTATACAGCAAAGACAACTTTTTATGTACTGTTAGTAAGTGACTCATATCTTTTAGGTCAGTCAGTCAAGTGCCATACGTGATACATGCTTGGGTGATCATGTCTCGAAAGAAACATGACTGACTGGGCAGAAGATTATCCTGCAGTAGGTTGCCATTGCTTTCTGCAGTAGACTGGTTGCCAACCAAGGCTATGGAAGGCTTGGTTGCCAACCAAGGCTTCCCGATTTCTCATTCCGAGCCGATATCCAATGCATCACAACGCATGACAATAAAAAAACAAGTATTGTAAACCTTAATACTGTCTCAATCAAAATTCCATGCCAAAACCATTCAATCCAGTTTCATGAAAGCATTACTGGCCTTCTGGACTCAGAGGGTGATTTTATCATAAACAGTATTTATCATATTTACAGTACTGTCTAAATAAATGACCATTTCCTCAATCTGTAATTTCTGGGCATACACATCAATGCTTAGCTCATAGTAGGCTTTATCTAGAATAGGTTGGTACATTAGTGTGTTTTGGAGCTAATTGTTAGATCCAATGTACTGCATGCTATCAAGAAATCTATATGTTGCATGTGAGTAACAACGCCACAATCATCAGTATACAGGAAATTGTATATTAGTGATGATAATAGCTTTGTTTTTGCAGAAAACCAACCTAATGAATCAAAAACATTAGTCAAAGCATATGCAGTTTTCTGGCAGTAGGAAGTTCAATCTCTGGATAGTGCAGAAAAGTTTCATTCTTGTTCAGCAAGAAAAAAAAAAAAACAAGTGGTAAAAATTCAAATACACTAGAGAGCATTAACTGATAGAAGATATGCTCTGAGCATGGAAAGTAGAATGATAACAATCTATAGTCATGGATTGAATAAAGGCTTCAAGCCAAAACTCCAAGGTTTTCAAGCATGACACAAAAAAGGCTAGAGTGTACAACAACCAAAACGAGCTGGATAATCCAGATAGAAAAGCATATAACTTAATCACAATTATACGAAACAATCTTAACTATATTAAGAAATCAAGAACAGTTTCAAGTAACAATATTCTTCACTCAGATGTCTTTAAATAAGCAATTTCATCCACAGTAGATTTAAAGAAAGAAAAGATTGGAATTTGATTAAATAATTCTGAAAATTTGAACATTAAATGTAGAGTTTACAAAACCAATAAATAAAAAAAAAAATAATTTACAGCTTGAAATATAAACTGTTTTCCTTCAATAAGAAACCAACAGATTTGAACTTATATTTTACTATCACTTTTGAGATAATGCTGACTGAATGTTATTTCAGATTTTCCTGTGCTTGTTTTTCTTTATTATTATTCTTGGTATTTATGGAAAATATAAAATCATTTCAACAAACAATATTGGTTATAATTTATTTTTGTAAAAAGTCAAACTATCAGAGATACAAAGCTGTACTTATATCAGCCTCAGCATATATGACTATCAAACACATTCTCTCTATAAAGAATATGCTATGACTAGCAATAGAAATTAAATCCCAAAGTCAATGTCAGAAATTCAGACATGAACTTTGAACCCCTTATTCTATAAAGATGAAATATGTGAACTACTAGAGATTCCTATATATATATATATATATATACATATATATATATATTTTAGAGACAAAATTCATAAAAATCTGAAATCACATAAGCAGAGCAATAATCTGTCTGGCAAAAATGATAATATAACTACCAAAAGAATAATAAAATATGTGCAACAAAATGAACATACCTTTTTCTCTTTCTTTTAATTCCATTTTCTTCCAAATAAAGAAGAACAAAGTTCAGCATCAATATTTTCTTTTTTTTTTATATCAATAAAGATTACAGATTGTCATATGGAATGAATCGCTAATTCTTCATAAGAGCACAAATTATTGAACTTACAAAGATAGAATCATATGCTAAATTGTAACAGGCTTAGAAGATCTTATCAGAATATACTTTTTTTCTCCTAATATACCAATTAGAAACTGTAAAAATGCCTACCCCAATAAAATGAAGCATGAGTTCTAATCATTCCAACTTATTTTCAATGTGTAATTTATATTATCATAACACTGGCTAGAATGGGCATTATATAAATTGTTACATTGAGACATATTCCTAAAAATGAATACTAGGAAATGTTTTTAATTTTATTACAGCAACTGAAAAATCTACAACAACCAGTGCATATAAAAAGTATAATGACACTATAATACAGACATAAGTAAATAAACTACAATGCACAGATGATGTAACATTTCAGATTATATTTAAAAGGTCATGTTAAAATTCTTGATTGCAATCTAAAATGAAAAAGTTGTCCAGATAATGAACTCTTTTCATACCAACTCCATTCAGTTGATTAAACTCCCAAATTGTTTTGGCAAATCAGTGACAAAGTATTGAAGCATTAATCTCGAAAGACAAAAGCATTAAATTCTCTTCAAAAATTACTAAGGCCTAATATTTTATTATTCCAGTATATAAAAGGTGTCCAACATGTTTAATACACTCTTCTCAGAGTATTAACATTAAACAGGTGTGTAAATGTTTAATATTTAACAAATATAGGTAATTTTTTACTAGGTTCTTTTTTGTAATATAAAAAGACTGAACTTAGAGGAATGTTCTAAGTAATTACTTATTTAGCTGTCAAACAAAAACATTTCAAGATGAAAACAATAACTAAAACTTTTAATATACAAATCTAAACTTATTTATAAATGGAATTTTGTCTGTGTGTGTGTGTGTCTGTCCGTTACCTATAGACTCTGAAATGGCTGAACTGATCTTCTTGAAAATTTACACTGTTGTACTATAAGCGTCTGCGAGTGTTCTTAGCTAGGTTTTGTGTTGAGGTACCCCCCGATAAATATCGATAACCGAAAAAAATCAGGTTATAGAAGGAGTGGTCTGATTTTAACTGATTTTAATCAAATTTGATACACTCATAGACAAAGACATAAGAAACGATATTCAGAAATTTCAAGGTTGCAGTTCTTACAATAGTGCAGAAAATTGATTATATATATATATATATATAAATATAAAAGGTAAGATGTTTGTGTCTGTTTCTCTGCCTGTATGTATTTTTTCAGCCCTTTTATTTTTTGCTTCAGGTTTGGCTCTAAGTAGATAGAATTGTAGTTCTTAGCCTCAGCTATGATACCATTTACTCAGAGGACTTATTTAGCCTTCAAAATTCAGTTTACAACGAAAAAAATTTATTTGATATCGATACTAGGAAATCAAAATTTGACTTACATCCATTCATTTTTCTTTCAGTCTACAGTTTCGCTTTAACTGCAAACAACTATTGCTTTTTAGTCTTTTGTGCCAACGTCCCAAGAGTTTGAACTCCAGGACCATGGATTAGTTTTAAAGCTTTCATTACACCCAAGCAATGCTGGGCTATACTGCTAGTATTACTTAAGTAGCCTAATTTGTACTGGAAAAATAATATCCCAACAAATATGCAGACAACAGCGTATGTAGTAAATTGGAAAAAAAAATTTTGTCTAATCCAAAAAAGATTGACAATAATAAAAAAGTGTTGAGTTAGACCAACAAATCAAAATGGTAACATTAGCAAACAAATGTGACCCAAGATTGATGACATTCAGTACCTAAATTCAATGGGTAACTCTACAAACTCAAGTGACATGACAAATTGACCAACAGGTTGCACAGCACCTTGTTAGCTACTACTGACAGAGAACCAAGTTAAGAGGCCACTGACAAACAAGTGTTCAGAAAATGACTAGGTAAACATTACTAAATAATTGTCAATAATGCAGCAATGCAAGAAGCTAGTTAAAGTTAGCTTCAAATTATTTTTTGCCAAGTGATATCAAAATTTGTAATTAAAAAAAGAAAAATATAATCATGTACTCATTCCTTCTACATTTGACACCAGTTGGCTCAATCAGTATTTTCCACCTAACTTGGTAACCATTTTTTGTTTTACATTATTAGTGGACATTACCAGAGAAAATATAAATGACACACACCTCTTTTCATATTGCATACCTGAAGAAGGCTACATCATGGCTCAGCAAAAACATTGTGGTAACAACACAGATAATAAAAAGAATATTTATAGCACAAACAACTTTTGGGAATAAAAGTAACTTGAAGTAGAAGAGAGCAAAATTTAATTTTGCCAAAACTTCAGCTTGAATTAGAATCTCCTATTCACAAGACTGTTCTGTTACCAGTGTACAGACTGGAATTTAGTGACTATCTGAGATGACTCTTGGATTGATATTCTTAACCGTCCTATTGAGAACAGTGCTAGAAAATTATTGCTTTTGTAACTTCTCATAAATACCAGACGAAACCACAATCTTCGCCCGGGTCCACACAGGCCTGATCAGCTGCTATAGCCTACAGAAAATGCTTTTTCCTGATGTACCAGCAGGATTATTCACAATAATTGTAAACGTGTCTTCAAAGAAGACAAGCCTTTGTTTGCTAATGAGTCACTTTATAGCCTTTAACAAGTTAGGTTCTCATAACTACTGGCAGATTTGTAATAGTGTGTTAAATAAGAGTCATTCATCCTCTCTTAACTCAATTTGAAGTGTTAACATCACCTACTGATAAAGCAGAATGTTTTGCTAAGAAATTCTCTTCCCATTCTACTTAACTCATCTGGCAGTATCTTTGCCTGACTTTTCACTTAGAATGGAGTTTCTATTGAACAATATGCATATAACTTCATCAATGCTTTCGGCTATCATCTCTAAACTGGACCTTCATAAACCAAGTGGACTTGATGATATCCCTGCAATAGTCCTTGAGAAAGTGGCTCCTGTTTTCTCTAAATTATACAATAAATACCTTGCTGTTTCTTGCTTTCTGGAAATCTGTTGTACCAGCCTTCAATAGCTCGGGCAAGTCATCTGATCCCTTTTTTGGCTAAGTACTAGAACCTCTAATCAACTTTGAATTAGCTAAGCACCTCACAGGGTCTTCTTTCAGATAAGTAATATGGCTTTTACTTCTCTAAGTCAATTACTGATGTATTAACAATTATTGCTGAAAGAGTATATCAAGCTTTAAATAATAATGTGAAATCAGGCTGTTGCTTTAGATATCTCAAAGGCATTTGACAGAGTTTGGCATACTAGTCTTCTAGTTGAAAGTTTATTATATTTCTGGACAAATTTTTTAACCAATTCAGTCTTTTTTTATCAATTGCGAAATGAAAACCTTGAATGATCACTCTTTTCAATCTTTTTGAATCAATGCAGATATTCCCCAGAGCTTTATTCTTGGACTTACATTGTTCCTAATTTTTATTGAAGGTTTTACTGATGTCATCAGTTCCCAACTCAGTAGCTATGATGATGGCAGCCATTTACTCCTGTTTTAATAGTAAATTTGATCAGTTTAATAAGATCAAATTGGCAGCCGATCTCAAAAATGACCTACAAACTGCTGTTAACTGGAGCAAGGAATGGCTTGTTTATTTTAACACCTCAAAAATGAAACTGCTTTCTTAATTGTCTGAGAACCATAATTGCTTTCCATCAATATAGTTGATATTAACATGCAGTTGAGTGACTCATTGTTTTCCACTAACATGAAGTAGAAAGATTATATTGAATTAATTGCTAGGTCTATTTCTAGGAAAGTTTGTTCACTAAACAATTTTTCTCACCAGAATCTAACATAAGTCTATCATTCTTCCTCACTTTGAATATTGCTACCACATCTAGTCTGGTTTTCTTGTTAGAGATTCTTGATAAAATCCAAAGATTGATTGATTGTTTATTTGTTTTACCAGCATACCAATCCTGTTGGGTCATTTAATGCAGAAAATGAATTTCTTTTATTCAGGAATATTTCAAGTGGTTGTGAGGTTTTTGTTTTTTTAATTGTTTTCAAAATATTACAAGTTGTATAGTTCAGGAGTATTTCAAAACTTAAGTTATATAGTTCAAAGTCCAAGCTCTATTTTCTATAGAAGTTGGAAATATTTTATTTTCATCAGATATCCTATTATTTGGGCAGTAGGTACATTTTTGAAAAGCATGTTAAGATTTTGTGCTTGGTTATAGTTGCTACATATTTTCTTATGCTTCTTGCATTCTATCACAATATGCTTGATGGTGAGAAATTGGTGGCAGTGAGTACACCAAGGTGTAGTTTCTGCTATGAGAATGTGTCAGGTGAGAATTTCCAATTCTTATTCTGTTGAATATCTTGTCTATGATCAGCCAATGGCTCTATATTCTCCTTTCTTATTGTCAGCTGATGTTCACATAGTTTATTGTTGATGCGTTGTATAATTTTGTTTTTCTAATCTGTATATGAGAGATTGATGTTGGTTATTTTCGTTTTCATTGCCTCTTTTTTGCCAGTGTGTCAGCTTCATCATTTTCCTTAATGCCTATATAGCTAGGAATCCAAGCCAATATTATTGTTTTGTGCTTTATTAACTGATGACACATTTCTAGGATTTCTTGAATATAGCGATGATTTGTATTCTTTATTGTATTCTTTATTCTGTATGATAGGAAGTTTATATTCTCAAACTCTCTATCTTTTGAATTTTCTATCATTTTAAATTTTACTTTAATGGCTCATTTAAGGTAATCAATGTGCACCTTGAAGTTAAGTTTGCTATTTAGTAGGATTCCTAGATATTTGTTAGACTATGGGAATTAAGTGTCCATTTAATTTTAATTCTGAATCAAGGCGCATTGCATCCCAGGAGAGGATAAACAGAAAGAATAGTGCAAGAAATAATTCTTAACACTGAGAATATAGGAATAGAGATTTATTATACCTCAGTACAATAAACCAATAAACATGTACACCAACGAACAGTTAACAGGTATAACACTCAAGAAGACAATGCCTCTGTATAGGACGAATGTGTGTCTGGTGAAGAATGCTTCCGTCTAGTGACGTCTAACTCTCGTCTAATGACGATGGCTCCCGTATAGTCACGAACGCTCTCGTCTAATGACGATGGCTCCCAAATGTCACGAACGCTCGGCAATCCCGATGGCTCCCGTATAGTCACGAACGCTCTCGTCTAATGACGATGGCTCCCGTATAGTCACGAACGCTCTCGTCTAATGACGATGGCTCCCGTATAGTCACGAACGCTCTCGTCTAATGACGATGGCTCCCGTATAGTCACGAACGCTCTCGTCTAATGACGATGGCTCCCGTATAGTCACAAACGCTCTCGTCTAATGACGATGGCTCGTATAGTCACAAACGCTCTGTCTAATGACGATGGCTCCCGTATAGTCACGAACGCTCTCGTCTAATGACGATGGCTCCCTATCAGTCACGAACGCTCTCGTCTAATGACGATGGCTCCCGTCTAGTCACGAACGCTCTCGTCTAATGACGATGGCTCCCGTCTAGTCACGAACGCTCTCGTCTAATGACGATGGCTCCCGTCTAGTCACGAACGCTCTCGTTTAATGACGATGGCTCCCGTCTAAGTCACGAACGCTCTCGTTTAATGACGATCCCGTCTAATCACAAACGCCCCCTCCCGTCCTAATCACAAACGCCCCCGCCTAATCACAAACGCCCCCGCCTAATCAACAAACCCCCCGCCAATCACAAACACTCCCGTATAATCACAAACACTCTCGTATAATCACAAAGACTCCCATATAATCACGAACACTCTCGTATAATCACAAAGACTCCCATATAATCACAAACACTCTCAATCGCTCTGTAGTTAGTCCTAGTCCCGGTCTTTTATAACCCATGTCATACCCATTCCTGGGTAGGACAGGATATTTCACTACAACACCTCTCCCCGAGCTAAATTCTTCATTGAATTTCACTCGATATTTTTTTCTTTTGGGGGTCAGGGCATAGGTGTTTAGCCTTTTTCTTTTGCTTCTTCTCCTAGAGTCATCGATTTCCAGAGAATCCTTGGTTACCTCCATCGGTATATTTATGTTCGCGGGAGGTTTCATCTCGAATGTATTGTAGAGAACCTCCATAGGAATCTCAAAATCCTTATTGGTAGTTTCTACAAATCTGGGTCTTAGTTGGTTCAAGTGTCTCTTACAGACAAATTTTTGTCCTTTCACCAAATAGACCACCTTCCCTATCCTTCGAGTTATTGTGCCATCTTCCCACAAACATTTTCCTGCGCGATAATTTTTGAAGAAAACTTTTTCGCCTTCTTTGTAAAATTTTGTCTCAGAATTTTGTTTTCTTGAGGTCTTATTCTTTTCTTTAGGTAACAATCTATCGAATATTGACCTAATTTTCCTTGCAAACATTACTTCTGCAGGAGACAGATTACCACTGATATTATGATTAGGTGTATTCTATACACCATCAAAAAGGTTTGTAGGTTTTTTTTTTCATCTGTGTCGATAACATCTGCTTTCCTCATTGCCCTTTTAAATGTATCGATGAATCTCACCGCCTGCCTGTTTGACCTTGGATTATATGCAGGTATCTTAACATGTTCTATCGCTAACGCCTCGCAATAATTCTTAAATTCAGCTCCAGTGAACATCATCCCATTATCACTTACAATAGTTTTCAGTACTCCCAGCCAGCTAAAAACTTCATTGAGAGCCTTAATTGTGTTTACCGTTGTTGGTTGCTTAAATTTAAATAACTCAGGCCATCTTGAAAAAACTATCTACCATAATTAGATAGTATTCACCTTTTATTGGTCCTGCGTAATCTATATGAATTCTCAACCACAGCACATCAGTTTTAGGCCACAGCTGTGTTCTTACAGGCAGAGATTTAACTGCTAGCTGACAGCCTTTGCATTGTTTCACTGAGTCTTCAATATCTTTGTCCATTCCAGGCCAGTATACGTAACTCCTCACCAAGGACTTCATACGTGACATGCCTGGATGACCTATATGAAATTCCCTTAAAATTCTCTTTCTCAACACTCTTGGTATCACCACTATGAGCATACAACAATGTTTCGTTGCAAATGGAAAATGGTGAAATTTTTTCTCCTTTATTTTCTTTGACTTGCTTCGTCATTTTCGAAATATATTCGTCTATTCTTGCCATACTCTCCATTTCTTCCGGTGTTACTGGTAATACACAAATGGTGTTAACTAGTACCTCTTTCAGTTCTGTTTTTTCCTTCAGCACCGCTATTACCACTTCTTCAAGTAATTCCAGCTTTTTGGGAATCAGTCTTGATAGACAATCCGCATGCGCTATTTGTTTTGATGGCATGAACTTCATTTTGAAATTATAATTCAATAAAATCACGGACCATCTTTGAAGCCTGTTTGCTGAGTGGGTCGGGACACTTTTTTTGGACCCAAATATAGACAATAGCGGTTTATGGTCAGTTTACAACACAAACTCTACCATAAATAAACCTATGGAACTTTAACTGCATAAATTATGACCAATGCTTCTTTTTCTATTTGACCATAATTGTTTTCAGCGGGTAGCAACGCTCTCAAAGCATGAGCAATCGGTTTGGTTGTGCCATCTTCAAGTTTATGTAATAATACAGCACCAATGCCGGATTTGCTTGCGTCTGTTGCCACGATTAATTCCTTCTTTGGATCGAAATGTACCAGCGCCAAACCCCAGAAATGACTGAAGCTTCGTTACATTGTCTGGAATTGCATATTCTTAATGGCTTCAGTTCTATTTGGATTTGGTTTGCTACCATTACGATCGATAATTTGTCCTAGATATTCGATCCTGTCCAAACAAAACTCGCATTTTTCCAATCCTACTTTGAAACCGTATTTCCTAAGTTGGTTAAAAACTTCACAGACGTGCGATTTTTATATTCATCAATGTTTTCGCTTTTGATTAAGATGTCATCAAGGTATGCCATTGCATAGTCCAAATCTGATAACATGGTGTCCATTATTTGCTGAAATGCACTAGGTGCAATTTTTAACCCAAACAGCAGACGTTTCAGTCTGTACAATCCTTTGTGTGTATTTAATGTTAAATACTTTGAGCATTCTTCTGCTACTTTTACCTGTAAATAAGCTTCTGAAAGATCTAAGAGAAAATCTTTACTCCATTTAGTTTTGAAAAAAATCTCTGGTGTGAGGAGGGGATATTTATGGTCTTTAAGCATTCATTTACACCAGTTGAAAAGTCAGCGCACACCCTGATCTTATTTTTTTCTTAACGTAGACGGTAGGCGATGCCCAATCTGAGTAATCTACTTTTTCAATCATGTCATTACTTTCTAATCTTTTCAATTCTTTATCAACGGCCTCTAATGCTGCAAATGGAACTTTCATTTTTGAAAACTGGTTTCATTTTTCCTTCATTTCAAATTTTACTTCTGTTTGAGTACAGCAACCCAAAAAACATCTGTAAACTCATTTTTTTTAATTCTTGTATGAATTTTTCCGTTTGCTTAGACTTTCTTTCATTTAGTGACAGTCCTAGTGCAGAACATATTCATGGGTTTTTCCCACAAACTGAATAGCAAAATTAAATCTATACCGAATAGATTTGTATTTCTACCTAACATCACATAGATCTTCGACTTTTGTACTTTTCCATCAGATGTTACTTTAGCCATAAATTCTCCTTTGAATTTTAGCTTATTTCCAGAAATACCTCTTGCAATTTTTTTCATTTTCTTTAACTCTGGTCGACCAATTTTATTCCAGGTACGCTCGTCTATTGCAGAGATATCACTACCAGTATCTAATAAACACTTTACCGTTCTTCCATTCATTTTTAAGTCGACGTATTTTCTGGTACTGCAATCTTTCATGACTAACGTATTAATCTTTTTGGACCTTCGGTCCCTTTTCTTTCTACACCTCACTGCCAAATGTCCTTTCTTTGAGCATTCAAAACATTTTGTTTCTAAAATAGCATTTCCTAGTGACGTGGTTAGTCTTTCCACAAGCTTCGCAGTACGGTTTTTCTTTTTGGCAGTACGGTTTTTCTTTTTGGCAGTACGGTTTTTCTTTTTTGTTGTCACTGTTTTATTGGCATACCTCACCTAAGTGCGAATTTTACGTCGCCACTCTTATTTCTGGTGTACCCCACGTAAATGCGAATCCTTTGTCGCCAGTCCATTATAATTGGCTTACCCCACGTAAGTACGAATCCTTTGTCGCCAATCTGTTATATCCCGGGAGGGGATAAACAGAGAAAGAATAGTGCAAGAAATAATTCTTAACACTGAGAATATAGGAATAGAGATTTATAATACCTCAGTACAATAAACCAATAGACACATATACTTGTTAACTGTTTGTTGGTGTAACACTCAAGAAGACAATGCCTCTGTATAGGACGAATGTGTCAGTCTGGTGAAGAATGCTTCCGTCTAGTGACGTCTAACTCTCATCTAATGACGACGGCTGTCGTATATTCACGTTCACTCTCGTATAATGACGAAGACTCCCGTATAATCACGAACACTCTCAATCACTCTGTAATTCGTCCTAGTCCCAGTCTTTTATAACCCGGGTCATACCCATTCCTGGGTAGGACAGGATATTTCATTACCACAATTGGTAGGCTCGTTTTCTGAAAAAATGCATACAAACAATTTCTGTTTTGGAGAAACAGAATCCGTTTTCATTAGTCCATTTTTCCATCTCGTTTTAACATATTTGTACATATCTTTCACAGGAAGGCATGTTTGGTGATGAGTATGATATTGAGAGATCGTCTACATATAAGGATTTTTCAGTTTCTGTAGTGATGGTTTTAATAACACTATTTTGAGAATAAATAATATAACTCAAAATACTACCATGAGGTACTCCTGCCACTTGCTCGTGTGTGTCTGATGAGTTTTCATTTCATACTTTGGTTTGATAGTCTGTTTTGGCTGAACATAGCCATTCTTCCTTTTATTTCCATCTTGTGCATGTCTTTTAGGATACCATGCTTTCATGTACTATCAGACTTTTTCAAGATTGAAGAATATTGATACTGCATGATGACCTCAAACAAAGCAATCAAGAATAAAGGATTCTAGCTGTACAAGTTGATCATTGGTTCTTTGTTTGAAGTGAATTAACTTTTTCTTGCTCCATAATGTTTTTAAATTTAGGAATGTAGTGATCTGTTGAGGACTTCTTTGAAATTTATTTGCTATTAGGTTAACTATTTCTTTTTTTCCAGTGCATTTCTCTCCATTTGTCTTAAGTGGACTGTTAAAGTTTGTGATGTTTTTCCATTAATATTCCTGGTATGTAGGAAGTAAGTGTTGATACAGCCATGTGTGGTTAAACACAGATCTCCAGGCAACAAGCATAACCATTGAATGTATTGCCCTAATGGGATCACATGACCATAAATATTTAGTATATGAAGCACTCAGGAGTCTAAGTGTGTTCTGTGTGTTACACCATTCTGGTGTTGTGCATCATTAAAGAAATTGTTTCTGAGTGAATTGAGAGAATTATTCCAAGAGCATCATTGTCTATTATTCAAAAGATTCATTTAGGGTGTTGACTTTATGTGAAGATACCAAAATATTTTAATTCAGTATTAGCGAGTTACCGAAAGTTCTTTTCAGAAAAACATTATGAAAAACTAACATTATAAAAGTGGCAACAAACAAATCTCATTCTGAACTTTCACGGGGACTATAAAAAAAAAAAAAAAAAAAAAGATTAAAAAAAAAATACATATCCTACACATAGTAATTGAAATACTCAGTGGAATACAAGGACAATGGATGAACCAAAATCAATTATGCCTCAAATTTTGGTGCTACAAAAGCAAGAACTAGTTACAATAGCAAAAAAAAAAAAAAAAAAAAAAAACAAAAAGCCAACCTAATGGCAATTTTAGTTACAAAAGCAAATTTTTTCCCAATTATTGTTTAAGAAAATGATAGAGAAAAAAAATGTCTGACTCATTCACTACAGACACTATTGCAAATTCCATTAGTGAGTTTGTATACTATCTGGATGAAGAAATAACTATTCAAATGTATTACAGATACAATGGCATCTTCAAAAAGAATTGTTCACATTGGAATGACAAGAAGAAAGTCCAGCTATTATTGAGAAAATTGTCCCCTGCTTAACATGAAAAATAAAATTTGCCGAAACAACCAGGTATTATAAAATTTGAGAAACTGTAGAGATATTATCACAAATTTTCGAAGATAGAACCTCATTATCATTGCAAGGTGGAATTATCTAAACCTAGTAAAGTGTGAAGAAGATGATTTTGTCACCGACATAGGAGTTGTCAAACAAGAATGTTTAAATTAAATGATTTAATTTCCGACTCACTTAAATGTTGGATATTTGTTCAGGGCTTAACTTCAAATAAGGATGCAGAAATAAGATTCAGGATTCTGACTAAACTAGAAATGGATTCAAAATTAACTCTCCAAAAGAATAGTTGAAGAGTGTCAGCATCTGGTGAATTTAAGACTTGATGCCGCAATGATTGAGGAGAGCTATTTCACAAATACACAGTGTCCAATTGTCTAAAGGAAAAAAATAGACGCCTTTCAAAACAGTAAAAAATAGGATAGCCCCCCTCCCCCGCCCCGCTTTCTTTAGAAACGAGAAGTGCTACCAAAGTGGAATATTAGGACATAATACTTGTTGCAAATCCACAAAATGGAAGAGAAACAAAAAATATGTCAAAGTAAATACATTGGGTAAAGTTGACAAGCAGAAAGAAAAAATTAGCAAGACTTCAAATGAAACATCTCTAATGAGAATTTTTTTTAATAGTTAATCATGGCAAAAACAAAGATTACAATTGGATACTGGGTTCAATATTACCATAATTAATGAAAAAACTTGGAAAAAATTAGATAAGCCTTATTGACTTTGAGAATAGTTGCTCATGGTATTACAGGGAAGAAATTAAGCTTTTAGAACACCTGTAATATTTCTTTCGTTGGAGAAAAAAAAAAAGTAGTGGCATTCATGTTAATATGGCATTGCCTTATTTAATTTTTGGAACCTGCTAATCAATTTGTTGTGCAACCAAGTAAATATTGTCATCACAAGTACTATTATGGCAATGGAAAAATTCAAAGCTGAATTAAAAAGAAAGTTCTAAGAAGTTTTTTTTAGAAGGTCTTGGTATATGCATAAAAACAAAGGCAAATTTTTAAATTAAAAGAAATGCAACACCAATATTCAAACTTTTGAGGCATTAGATCCAATCAATAAGGCTAGAAAAATTAGGGGTCATTTCCCAAGTAGAATAAATGGGCATCACAGACTGTTTACACTAAGAAAAAAAATAAAATCTGCGTATGTGCTGATTTCTCACCAGGACTTAATGAAAGTTTACAAAATTTTAATTACCCCTTACCAAGTCCAGAAGTTTCCACTAAACTAAATAGGGGGAAATTTTTTTTATGTAGGACTTGTTGGACACCTACCTACAAATACTGGTAGAAAAAAAAAGTGTTTGAAATTGCTATCAACACTCATAAAGGTCTACATAAATTCAACTGACTTCCTTTCAGGATAAAGATAGCTCTGAGCATTTTTCAATAAATTATAGATACAATGCTCGCTGGGTTAGATTGCACGCAAGCATATCTGGATGACATACCGATTAAAAGTGAAACCAGACACCAACATACAGAGGACGTAAAAATAGTATTTGAAAGCATGAAAGAATACGAGTTCAAAATTAGTGGAAAACAATGCGAGCTATTTATGCTCAGGATAAAATATCTGGGACAAATTATTGATGAAAAGGTGCAACAACCAGATCCTGCCCAATCAAGGACAATTAAAGACATACTTGCCCTGACCGATTTAGTGAAATTGCAAGCATTTTTAGGGTTTGCAAACTACTACCATGTGTATATATTAAATATTCATGAGTTAACAGCACTTTTAAATGCTTTGTTAAAGAAAGACACTAAATGGATTTGAACATAAATGCCAAAGTGTATTTGAAAAGATCAAAAAAGTCCTAACAGCTAACTTATCACTAATGAATTTTGATCTCAAATTAAACATTGCTGTAACATCAAATGCAAGTGATTCCAGAATTAGAGCAGTAATATTACATGAATATGGTGAAACAACTAAGCCAATTGCACATGCTTTGAGGTTACTAGTTGCTATAAGAAAAAAGAAAAAATATACTACAGCCAGGCCAAGAAAGAAGCTTTGACTATAGTTTTTTGCCATGAAAAACTTCTATAAATTCACACATTAACAAGAATGTTAGTGTCTATATACGGTTAAAAAAAAAAAAAAAGTGTTCCCATACATACAGCAAATAGACTGCAACACGACTACTGAATTACAACCATAAAATGGAATTTTTACCAATGAAAAAATTAAGTCATGCTGATGAACTGTCTCAATTATGAAATTTGGCAAACCACTTGAAGATGCAGTGATTATAGCAATAAGGGCTGAAAATGAAAGTAAATACATCTTACATAATACCATAAGAGTTGCCTATAAGACTGGAAGAAATAAGACTTAAGTTGCAGAACAATGACTTCATATTAAAAATGAAGGATCAAATTGAATATAAACTCAAAAATAGAATGGTAAAAGAAACTAATGTATTTTCAATATGTGATTGTGGACTGATGTACACTGAGAGTCATAATTCCAATATCATTGCAAAAACGCATGTTAAAGGAATTCCACATCGATTGTTTTAGTTTTTCTAGGATGAAATCTGTAATGAGATGCTACACATACTGGCCAAAAATGGATGAAGACATACAAAACATGGTTAAATCATTCAAAGATTATACTCTGGCAGCAAAGTCCCCACCAATTCAATTTTAACCTTGGCTGAAAACAGACATTCCATGGCCCTGATTACATCTAGATTTCACTGGGCCATTGAATACAACATTATCTGGTGGTGGTCAACAATCATACCAAGTGGCCTGAAATATTAAAAGGCAGAAGACCAACTACCACAGTAGCAATAAATTTCTTGCACAAATCTTTGCAAGGTTTGGGGCACCTAATTCCATTGTGTTAGACAATAGGACGCAGTTCACATCTAGGGAATTTAAGTCATTCTGCAAGTTCTTACAAATACAATGCCCACACAAATCTCCAGGCAACAAATGTAACTCTGAATGAATTGTTCTACTGGGATCACATGACCATAAATATTTAGCATAAATAGACAGAAGTCCAAGTGTGTTCTGTATGTTGCATCATTCTGATGTTGTGCCTCATTGAAAAGATTGCTTCTGAGTGAATTACTTGAGAATATTATTCTGAGAGTGTTATTGTGTCTTATTCAAAGGATTCGTTTAGTACGTTGACTTTACACAAAAGATACCAAAATATAACTAGCTAAAAGTGAGATACCAAAAGTTCCCTTCAGAATAATGTTATGAAAAATTAATGTTATAAAAATTCCTTATTATTTCCCCTGATTTATTTATTGGGCTTTTGTTTAATCATGAAATACAGTTTTGCCAAAATTCTTTTTTTTTAATTATACAGCATCCTTTTGTTCAAGCTTACTTGTAGTTTTGTAGGTTGATTGTAGTTGGATTGTGTAATAGCATTTTTTTTCCTGGTTTTAACTACATTCTGCTGTAAAACAGTTTTGATTTGTTATGTGGTTTAAAGGAAGATTTGAGTATTGTCTGTTTTGCTATTTGTGTTAGTATGTTTGTAAAGGAGACTACTGGTTCTGGTTCATTGAGAATTTCCATGTTGATTTAGGATGAACAGAGTTCATTGAATTTTAGTCAGCTTTGTGTAGTTGTCATTTTAGATTCCTTTCTTCTGGCATAGACTTGCTTAATTTAGGAAAATAAGTGAATGGTCACTATCACATTAGTCATCATTAAATTTTCATTGAAAGTTTATAAAAAATTAATCAAGAGTACATGGCTAAGTCGATAGCTGATGTTGATCAGATACCCAAGTATAGATATGTGTGCATTTGGCTATTACAGATACATTAATCAAACGATTCTAGTCAAGCTTCTATAATTTTACCAATTAACCTTTCTATTTCAGCCTTATTCAGTCTCCATTTTGGAGGAATATAAACTAAATATATGGTTATTGTTCGATGGACTGAAGCCTTTATTGCCATCGTCTGTAGATTTGTATTTAATTTTAGTTTTTATAGGGTACTGAATTTTTTTAACCAATGTTGAAGTAACCCCACCTAGCCTATTCTCTATTGTTGATGGGTTTATTTTGTGATAGACATACTGTTTAGAGGGGTTTTCAATTTTTTTTTTTCTTTTTTTCATGAGAAAATTCACCTGCAAGCATACTATATCTGGATTGTAATCTTTAATGAGTTGTAAAAAATCCTCATAGTTTGGTTTAACACCTCTACAGTTTTATTGTATGATGCTTGTGTTCCATTTGTTCATTTGAGTGAGAGGATCTTAAGGATGACTATTTTTGGTTATTTATTTCTATATTCCATACTTTCTATTGTGTTTGTTTTCCTTGTTTGTGAACTTGTTCTTTGTCAAATATTTGTAGGTTTCTGTTTAGTTCTTTTCATTTTGCTTCTTTTGTTTGTTTTTTTCCATTATATTTGTGTGAGTAGTCATCCTGTTTATTTGCTTTAAATTCTGTTCCTTTGAATATAAATTTTGTTTTGAAGTTGGATTGGTTTTTGCCAGTTTTCTGTTTGTGGAATTTTTCATTTGAGAAGTTGAGTATTTTGCTGTTGAGGGGTTGCTGTCAGTGAATTATCTGTTGGATTAACATTGTGAATAGTTTTGGCCCAGTGTTATGGGTTGTTTCCAATACGTCAATTCTTGAATTAAAAATGTTAGTTCT
Source organism: Ascarosepion bandense (assembly GCA_037127315.1). Taxonomy (NCBI): domain Eukaryota; kingdom Metazoa; phylum Mollusca; class Cephalopoda; order Sepiida; family Sepiidae; genus Ascarosepion; species Ascarosepion bandense. The sequence continues at coordinate 3,423,723 of JBBBDQ010001840.1, read as the reverse complement.
TGTGTTTCATGTAATTTGTTTGATATTAGATTTTCTTAGGTATAGCTTGATGTTGCTTGGGTAATTTTTGCATATGAAGGTGTATTGGAATTTGTTTCAATGCTTTTCCTTGCTTCTGAGAGGAGAACTTTTTGGTGCATATATTTATTTTAAATATCTTTTTTCCAGGTTTCGCAATCCCTGGAAGTTATCTATGATTATTTTTACAATTAGAGCATATGATATGTGTCATCCTTCCTATATTTTCCACATACCAACCTTCTTGCACATAACTTTGGCAGTCGAAACATCTTAATGGGTTTCTACTTTGGAAACTGCATAGCCAATTTTAATTTCCTGTAGTGGTTCTGGTGCATCAAAAGTAATGATATAAGGTGTTGGTAGCTATAATTCCATTTTTTTTTAATGGATATTTTCTTTACATCTATAAGGTTTCATTTTTTGAGAGAATTATTGTTCTTAATTTCCTCCATTGTACACAGTGAAAATTCAGTGCTCCCCACCATGTCTTTGGAGGAATTTAAGAATTGGTTTGAGTAGATCCTTACCTTTTTATAATGAAATTTGATCATCCTTAGTTCTTTATTAATTTTTTTAAACTGTTTTTGGAGTTATCTGAGATGCTAAGATTTTTTTCTATTATAAAAGGTGAGAACATTGTTATTAGTTCATCTTCCATTAGTTCTGTTACTATGAATTTCAATAATTTTTCCTTTGATTTTCTGTATCACTTTCTGTATCTATATCAATGTGTAGTCTCTTGGAAATCTTGTGCTCATACTTTATTATTAATATTCATCAACTATGTTCCCATCCAACATATGGGAGAGATGAGTAGGGATCCCATTCACCTCATCCCTTCAGGGCTACATCACTGGTATACTCATACACATAATGAGGGCTCCAAGCACCTGTTATATCCAGGATCAGTTTAATGTTTTATATGGTATATGTGAGTACATTGTTTGTTTTGTTAGTCTGAACTTAGGGCTTGACATGATCGATTGGATAGGGCTTCTCTAACTGCCCATCTAGCTCTAGTATGGACCAAAGTGGTGCATTGGAGTTTAGGAATATATCTATAACTCCTAAAAGCCTCAATCACAGAGATCCCATCCTCAAGCATCATGGGTCATCACCCACAGCAAGAATCTGCAATGTTACTAGTGCTGACATGGCACTTCAGCTTCAGTCACTTTCCCCACTGTCTTTTCTATAAATATTTTCATAGTAATTGTTCGAATGAACTTTACTCTATGGTACCTAGACTATGAATTTTTTTATCATACTTCTCATTTGTACAATAGTTCCAGTTTCTTGCTTCCCAGTAAATTTTGATTTTCAAAAATTTAAATACAATGTCAATCATTATCTTATATTTTCATTCCATTTTTATTGTTTGTTCTTTCTCCTTAATAGTGTTTGTTTGTTTAATATTTTTTAACACTCAGTAATCCCTTGGTGTCTAAGTGCCTTGCTTGGTATAAAATTACGAAAAAACAAGAATGCTGTCCATGCTCATCTAAATGTATGATAATTGGTTTCTCTCCTGATGCACAAATCAACAGTACTGTTCAAATATCTTTAAAATTCACTCAGATTAACATAATTAGAACATACATTGTTGCAAGGATTTAATATTTTACAGCTAAAATTCATAAAGTATACAATTGAAATACAAAACTTCCATGCTACTTGTGCAATAATATCCTATTTTCTCAAATGCTTTTGAATTCAATTTTTATATTTATTTAGCAGCTATAAAATGCAACTTATAAAAGTACATAAGATATGTAAAAAAAAAGTTATCTGTCAATTAAGTTATCAGAAAATAGTGTGCATGTTATAAATATTTCCCCTCTTCCTGTATGCACACATGTAGTCTGATGTCACCTAAGATTGTTGGAGGAAAAATTGAGAAAAATATTCAGATTACAGCATTAAAATTATCATGAATTTTTAAAATCTTTGCAAAAATGAAAACTGCAGAAGGAAATAAGCAAAAGAAACTTTTCTTGTGACTAAAACACATCACCTCAAAAAAGAATTGTGGCAGCAAAATACACTGGTTAACAAAAACTTTAAAAAAAGTTCTTCCAGAATAATTATTAGAGTAATAATCATTTCAGAAGTCTTTTATTAACCTACTTAGATAAATTATATAATTTGAAGCACAAAAAATAAACATACTGAAAAAATGAAATACATGACAATTGAAAACTATCAAAATTAAACCAGAAGAATATTTTATAATGAACACAGCTTTAATTGCTAAAGAAGTATTATTCCCAAACAGTTAATTATTTGAAGTTTATTACAGATAAAAAAAAAAAAAAATATTGAAAATACAATTTTAGATGCTAAGCAGATGAAAAACAGGCAATACTTGCTCAATACATAAGTTATTTTTACAGGAATATTTTGACAAAAGATTGGTCTCATACCAGCATTGACTCTTATCTACTGACTTGCAAAAGAAAAAAAATAAACATGCAAGAGAAAGATTTTTGTATAATTTTGTTCCCATCCAGTCAAAAAGATAACTCCAGACTAACAGCTGAAGATAATTTTTAAAACCCTTGTTTAGTCAAGTTATAATTTAAGAGTAATTTACACCTAGAGATTTTTCAATAAAAAGCCATAAATTATAAGGGATTTCTTTGTATTATTTAAAATTACCACTCAATAATGAAAGTAACTGAACCAAAACATGCATCCAGAATAAAAAATAAATTTTAAATAAGTAATGCCTATAATTTGATTATACTGAGAATGGAGAAGTTTTTAGGGAAGTAAGAATTTAGTTAAAGAAAAAAAATGATTCCAGCAGAGTTTGAGTTTCACTAAAGAAAAGGAATTTTTATCTTTTAAGCCTCTTTTTTTATATGTTCAGGAAATCAGAGAAATACTTCCTAGAATGTAATCCCTTGTAAACCATACCAATCAGAATCAAATCTCGAATGTGCTTTTTATTAGTCTCAAATAGGTATTGTGTAATCCAACAGATTACATATATGCCATTTATATCTAGATAAATACATTTTTACATACACCACTTTTCCATTCATGTTTCGGAAAATACTGAACATTTTCCTAAAAGCAAAATCTTCAACATACAAAAATTGTTTCCAAAATACTTGTTAAAATTCTTGACAGAACAATATTTTATCTATCATTATATTATCTAGATATATTTTAGAATATATATCTTAAAATTTCCTATATTTATAGGGTAAGAGTTCAAAACATCAGAGAGCACATCTAGAAATATAAGCAGTGTATACAAAAAATAAATATCAGACCATTCTCATCAAAATACAGTATAAGAGATTTATGATTAGAATGTTTATGCCCCTTTTTCCTCAATTTCCAGTTTTCATGACAGAAAACTCAATGTACAATTATTGCATGTGTTTTCAAAGATAAAAACTCATTCCAAGTCAAACCAGCAATTATTTAGACAAAAAATGTGATAGCAAACAATAATACAGAAAATTCTTGTAAACCACAGATGTCAGAGTAAATAATATCAAGCAACCAACTATTTATTTAAAAAACATTACAAAGACATTTAAAACTGAAGAAAGGATAAATAGATAAAAGTACTTTGATCTGAGAATTCTAAGTCATTTCAGACAAAATAATTGAGTAGACATTTTCATCATCTTGATATTTAATACTGTCCTTTATTCTGAACAAGTAAATTTAAACTCAAATCTTATAACAAGAAGTTTTATAGGGAAACATTTACATCTATGATGTGAACATTGCAGATGTTAATTTCCAAAATTACCAATATAGAACAACTTTCAACATAAATTTTTTTAATAAAATAAAATATAGTGGAAATTACATTTGCCTTGCTTTTAATAATGATTCAGCAGAATACAGTTTAACATCTTATGCATCTAAACATTCAAACTACTGTCAAAATAGTTAAATGTTATCCTCTTCTATCATAACAGCTTCTTTTCTCACACTTCCCATTTGTGGAACTCCCTTCTATATACTTACTTTCCTGATGGCTATAATTTTCAAAGATCTAAATGCAATGTCAATCGCTATCTCTTATCTCCATAACTTCTATGATTTCTTATTCTTTCCCTTACACCCACTGAAACTTGCTCCTCTAATTTTACACTCATGTAACTTATCACACCAGTATTCTCATCATTCTATAATGACATAACCGCTGACTTTTCTGTTATGTAGCCTCCAGCACGCCAGTGGCATTACTGCCTTGCTTGATTTGGGGGGGGGGGGGGTTTAAAAAAAGAGAGTTAATGAATAGATCTGTACACAGTTATGGACAGCTGATATAATTTGCATATCTAATCATGATCACTGAGCTACCATTTTTACCGTACTGAAATTGTTCATTTTTGAAAAAAAAGATCAATTTACAATCTTGGATGATTGTAACAGTTAATAAAGGTTGTAAAACTGCATCAATTTTCAAGTAGACTGAGCAATTTGTCAGTCACCTGAAATTTTTATAAGAAAAAAAGTGTTTTTGAGCCAAAGATTTTAAAATAGAAGTACTTAATTTTTCAAATTTATTGCCAAAATTCAAATTAACTATTAAACTTTATCAGTAATAAGCTAATATATTAGCATTAAGGTTCATTTTTTTTTTATTTTATATATAACCATCTAGATAAATTTCTGGATAGTTGCAGCAATGTGAGTGATGAGCAAGAAAATGATCTCATCAAGATATCAAAGCAATGGAAGAGTGCTACCAGAAACAGTGGGACAGATGAATGATGGCTGACAACTGCTGGAGTATCAAAAGGACTTAAATAACATTGAACATGTGCAAACCAATATTTGTTGGTTTAAATATGAATTGAGGTTTCTATGATTTTACTGAGAAATATTGCCATCAGTTAATATCATATGCAGTAAACAGGGGGGTGGGCTTTTTTTTTCCAAAAATGAGGCATTTCTGTACAGTAAAAACAGTTAATCAAGAAAAAGTAACATTTTCAGATTCAGCACCCTAAAATTAGCTAAAAAAGATGTTTGATGTCTCAATATTTAAAAATTTTTTTTTCTTTTATTGACCTGTGTAATTTCTTATATGTTACAAGAGTCAGTATTTAGCCTAGATAAAAGCTAGAAATTAAAATACTGATTTTATAAACAGGCAAATGTTTAAAACTTAGAAAATTGACAATCTTTCTGCACACATAGTCTCCTGCCCAAATTGATACCTATAAACTAAGTATCACCTTAATCATGCAAGATTAAGCTGATTAGTAAATATCTACTTTAAACCCAGTTTAAAAAGAACAGAAAAACAACACAGTATCATCTAAAGCAAAGAATACACTGAAATACTATTTAATTCTTTCAATTTTTAAGCATTTTATTAATGAAATAATTATAGACCAATAAATGTTTTTTGTCCTAGCTTAAAAAAATAAAATAAAATAAAAGCCTTAAAAGTATGATTGATATACTTTTTCATATAGAAAGTGTGTTTTTTGGGGTTTTTTTTAGTATTTGTCTATATTTCTGAGATGAGGTAGTATTGTACTCTCGGCCTTATTTAGGTCTCTGTTGTACTTGGTACCATTTTCAAAATTTTTAACCAAACCCTTTATTCAATCCACTGTGTTTTAACAGACACTTTAATCCACTAATAAGCTTTTATGTGACTAGGCTATTAGTGGATTAAAGCATTAGTTAAAACATATCAAGATCTGAGTCTGATAGTGCTGAAAAGTTACATACTCTAACTCAGTAGAAGAAACAGATAAATGACACAAACTGACATGAAATATCACCTTACCATCCAAAGTAGAATGAGAATACTATCTCTGTGGATGGTCAATTCAAAATTCTTAGGTGGTTACCAAAGTACAATGGCTACAATTTGTTGGGTTGATCACACCTTAAGATTATTAAAAGACAAAGTATGGATTTAAAGTAATTACTTCACTCTAAGAAGAAGCAACAAATAAACCAACTTCAAGCATGAATTAATCTTAAGCTTTGGGAATATTTTAAAAAGTTGAAAAATCTTTAAGAAAAAAAATGCACTGACATGACTAAGTTTTTTTTTTATCCTTTCAAATTATCAAAAAGCTCTTAAAAGATTAGAACATTACAATGACATTATTCATCTTGCAGATTCAATAGCTTTACTGAAAATTTAAAAAAAATGACAAGTGAATTATTACACATCAACCTACCAACTGAACATCAGCATTTAAATTACACATTGAAATGATTAACAAATAAATTTCAGTAATGATAACTATGAAAGACCTGATTTGCCATTTGTGTACACCTCTTCAAAATGCCTCTATCAGTTGTTGAGAAATAATTTTGAAATTTATGATGACAACTTTATATTGGAGACTTAGTAAACAATTACATGGGAAAAGTCAAGTTGATGTGATTCTCCCCTTTTATTGTACAAAATGTGAAAGAGCATTTTCAACAATGAAGCGTATTAAATCAGAATGATATCTATTAAGCAGTGATTTAGCTATAAAAAAAAAAAAAATAGTTTAAATGTATTTTGTAGGAAATTTGGTAAAAACAACTTGTTTAGGAATAAGTATACTTTTTCCTTTTTGTCAACCAGCAGTTGGTGACTTCAATGTTCACTCTGTACAAGGCTGAAGAGTCACTCAAAGTAAAAAGGTTACAGAGTAAGCAGTACAGTTTATGGGGATATGTAGAGAAGATAATCATTAATAATTTGAACAAATTAATATTGTAGTGGTCAGGAAAGCACCCTCGTAAGAGTCAGTTCTACAAGTGGTTTATAAGTTATTAGAGTGGAACTTACATATACAAGTTAAGAGAAAAATAAATGCAAATAGCTCCCACACAAAAAAAAAAAAGAATTTGTTTTGTAATTGAAAACTTGTTTTATCAGACTTATTTGGTTCCCTGTATTGTTGCAGCTTCCATAGAAATAAGAGGCATTACTTTCAGAGATTTTACTCCTATTTAATTGACATTAACTGAAAATATTAGAGAGGAGTATGCTCATGTTTATCAAAAACATAAAATAATTTGCTTTACCATCAGTTACAGACTCACAAAAAAACCTTAAAATATACTTTTTGTAAGTCTTAATTTCTGGTTTTTTTTAAATAAAGCTGCATGTTACAAGTTAGTATCATTTCTAACTATAAATTTAGAAAATAAAAACATTTCCAAGTAAAAATATATTAGGCTGGTGTTATTCATCAGCAAAAGTTAATATTGAAGGAGAAAAGCATATTCTACATTTCAGAAAAGATATTTATTTATTTTTTTTACAAATGAATCAACAAATGTAAAACAAACCATATTTAAAGCAACAATTGACTAACTTCAATGAGTTCAGGCATGTCAAATTATTTTTTTAAAGTTTCTGGTAAGGCAACATTGGTGTCTATTTCCTACCACCCACACATCCCACCACCCAATGAAAGAAAGAACTAGTAAAAAATATTTGAAATAATATATGCAATGTATCACTTTTCATGGGAAACTTTAGTTGTGTCCATGGGATGCACAGATGGAAAATTTACTGTATCCTTTAGAATGTTTATATGTCAGGGACAGTATGCACACCTATCAGTATTTCTACTCTTATTCTAGTGATCAGCCTAAGCCTGTAAAATCTGAACTCCCACAAGAAACTAACAAAAATGTATTAAAACTTAAATTGTTGCATTCAGTATAAAATACAATTAATGCAAACAATTACAATAGCAACTTATCAGTTCTAACAATTTTTTTTTTTTAAAGATTCTTTTATAGAAGAGATTTAGTTTCAATCAAGTTTATAACAAAAATAATCACAAATGTTTTAGAATCAATTATGGTGTTAAAGAAAAAAAAATCCAATGTTTAAGTGTTTTAGAAAAATACTGATGTCAGTTTGGTTAATTTTGTTTTATGGCATATCAACATCAATGGGTTATTTAATACTGACAAGATTTTTAAGATAGGCTCATATGAACTGAATATGTATTTGTATTCAATCAGTTTAGGTCATGTTTCATTGATGTGTTTTTGTCAAGAGTCAAATGTATTTTTTTAATGTATTGCTGGTATTTTTACTATAAAAATTTATTTTTATGCTTTCATAGTGTATTGATCCAAGTTAGGGGAGAGAGTAACTATTTACCCATAGCCAGGACCCTAACAAGTGCTAGAACCCCAAGTTAAGGTGGACCTGGAAACAGCAGATATTAAGAGGGGGTTCCTCAAGTAAATCGGGTTTTATTGATGTACTTTTATAAAGAAAATTTTTGTCAAAAGTCTGGTTTCATTTTTCAGATATACAGTTTGTAGAGAAATTGATTTTATTGGTTTGGTTTACAGCATATCAACCTCAATGGGCTATTCAATGCTGACAAGTTTTTTTAGGAAAATATGAATTGAAAATGTATTCTTTGTAAGAAATCAGTTTGTAGATAAAGTTTCATTGATTTATTTTTATAGGTTTTTTGTTGAGAATTAAATGTATTGCTAGTTTATATACTTTTTTTTAATCGTTTCACCCCAAGCAAGGCAGTACTGCCACTGATGCGCAGGGTCTACATAAGAGAGTAAAAGTTTAGGCAGGAGGAGAGTGAAGAGAAAGACAAACCAGTTACAGGGGGTTTCAGAGAAAGGGCAAGAGAAAGATGGAAACACAGGTGTGAAGACAATTGCGAAGGTAGAGAGAAAGGAAAAGAACAAGATACACTGGGTGATACAGAAAGGACTGGAGTCAAGTGGATAAGATGGGAATTGACATTGCATTTAAATTCCTGTATGTTGTGGCCATCAGGAAAACAAGTATATGGAAGAGAGTTCCACAGGCAGAAAGTGCAAGAAAAGAAGCTGCTGGAGTAGAATTGTCGGCTGCATTTGGTTGATTTAACTGTAAAAGGGTGGAACCTTGTTGCCAGTCTGGTTGCATGAGTAAATTCTTGTGGAGTTCATTGGAGCAGAAACCATGAAAATATTTGTAAAAGAGACAGAGAGAAGCCACATCCCACCAGTGAGAAAGTAGCTGGAATCAAGCTGCCAGGTCAGGACCAATCACATTACAGATTCTCCTTTAGAGCCTGTCGAGAGGCCCAAGATAAACAGCAGGGACGTCTGACCAGATATGACAACAATATTCTATGTACGGTCGGATGGTTGATTTGTATATGAGCAAGATGGATCCAGGCAGAAAAAAAACCTCCGGCCCAACACAGTGACCTAACTTATCTAGCAGTGGATTTAAATATTGAATCAATGTAATGATTCCACTTGAGGTCAGAAGATAGGGTAAGGCTGAGGAGACACAGTATATTGCTTTCAGGGAGACTCGCTTGGTCCATGATTATGGGAGCAGGAGGGATTACCTGTGATGGTTGACAGATAGCAGCCTCATTTTAGAAGCATTGAAATTTACAAGCCACTTCCTACCCAAGTCCACCACTGAGTGAAGGTCCTCCTCAAGATCAGCAGCGAGGTTGTTTGTCTGCCTCACCAGATTTCTTACTGATGCAGGAGTAAAGGGTTGTCATCTGCAGAGATGCCTACTTGGGATTTGATGACATTTGGCAGATCATTTATGAAGATCAGAAAGAGTGTCAGGCCTAGGATAGAGCCCTGGGGAACACCAGCATTCGTGCAGTAGGATGTGGAGGCATGCCCATTCAAGAAGACCTTCATTATGTGGTTAGATAGGAAAGATTGGATCAGATCAAGCAAGTGTCCACTGATACCATAACTCTGTAGCTTGCACAGAAGGCCAGCATGCCAAACCCTATCAAAAACCTTGGAAATATCTAGGGCAACAGCACGAGCCTTGCCAGGCTTATCCAGGGCCTGGTATATGTACTCCATGATGATTGTTAGCATATCGGCCATAGACCTGGCAAAGCAGAAGCTGTACTACCTGTTTGAGAATAAAGATGTTGAACTATTGCAGCATAGATAATAGCCTCTAACACTTTTCCGAAAATTGGTAGGAGTCTGATAGGGTAATAATTGGATAGGTCTGAGGGTTCTCCTGAGTTCTTAAATACAGGAACCACAGAGGAGGACTTCCAGCAGGCAGGAAAACAGGAAGCAGAAAGGCAGTAATTATAGAGTTTAGAGAGGACAGAGGAGAGTTCAGGGGGCACATTTCTTCAAGACAATGACCAAGATTCCATCACCTCCACTCGCCTTATGAAGGTCAAGTTTTGATATTATCTTAGATACCAGAGACAGGGTTATGTGAACATTTCTCAGTTGAGCCTCAGTTCTAAAAAGGAAGTCAGGTGCAGGTGCTCCAGACGAGTCAAATGTGGAGTTTGATGCGAATCTGTGAGCAAAGCACTCAGCCTTGTCCACAGATGCTGTGAGAACCTCAAATTTATTGATTAAGGAAGGGAGGGAGAAGTTGCTGTTGTTCAGTACAATTTCGCAGAGCCACCAATAGTCTTTGGAGCTGAATTTGCAGGCAGCTATGCCGTCTCATTCTCTCAGCAAACAACAGTTTAGCATCGTTCAGGATCCTATTACACTCATTACAAGCAGAGGCAAAAAGGCGCCTAGTTAAATATAGCAGACAATGAATGTCTATTATCTTTAATCATGAGCCATTCTAAACATTGTATTTTTGTTTTAATTTCAGGTGAAAATGAAAATAGTCAAACATTTGGTTATTTTTTTATTTTGCTGGTTCTAAGCTTTCAGCTCACATGAACCGTCTTCAGAGTTGTTACAGAGACGTTAACATTAAGACATCCACCATCAAAGATGATATATTGTGTTGACATAAAACATTGCTATACAACAATAACGGTCACTGAATTGCAGACAGATCGTAAATTTGTAATGCAGTTCTATGACATCCCACCACAGATCAAAATGTTAACAGAATCATATGTCTAAATGCAATGTAATGTATTGTGACTAGATTGAAACGTGATTTTATATTGTGTGGGTTGCTTTGATTTAATGTAGATGGCCTCCAATATCTGAAGATTCTTTTTACTGTGTATGTGAGTATTATTGAGCTATCGAATAAAACTAGCATAATAAAAAAATATCCAAACGTTAGACAATTTTTATCTTTATTTTAAACTGAAATTAAAGCCAAAATACGATGTTTAGAACAACTTGTGATTAAACATAAGACATTCATTGTCTGTTATATTTAACAATATGTTTACAAAATTATCTGCTGCCTCAATTATATATTTTAAATATATTGCTGGTAATTAATTTTTTTCAATAATGTATTACTGATTGTTTACTATAAAAAATCTATTTTTATGCTTTCAAAGTGGATTGACTCCAGTTTGGGGGGTTAACTATTTGCCAATAGCTGGGACCCTAACACTGTCAACTTGGGAACAAGAGTAATCAATCAGAGACTTGCTGCCAGATGCAGTTTATTATAACTATGACCTGTATATAGTTTATATTCATACCAAGGACACACTGATGTTATTACTTTTAAGTATAAAAATTAAAATGCAAAGTAAAGAGTTATATGAAAGAACTGCATTTGCTCAACACTCAGTTGACAAACTATTAAAAGTACCAATGATACTTTACAAATACTAAATTATCAGTTTCATATTTATCTTGTAATGACATCAATCTAACAAAAGGTTAGAATATGAAAATGAAACTTCTTAAATTATAACCCTACATTTTCACTACTGACTTACATCTCCTTGTTTCAATTTTGTTATACAAATTTATTTCATTATTTTTCAATGTAAAAAAATATATGTTCAGATTTTTGCTTTTAAGTATATGTAATTTACTAATATAAAACATTTTCTTTCATAACAGATTTTAATCTGCTATTTTTTTTCTTTAATTGTAATATCACAGAATACCTTCATAATCATTTTTCACAAAGGTTGGGTAAAATAAAATTTCAATAAAAATATTCTACAAAAATGTTTGAGTAGAGAATAAATTTTAGAGTTAATACAAATAAAATAATAGTGGAATATAGGTATGCATTAAACTATTTTAATATTCCAAATTTTTATGGCATAAGCAACATTTTGTTGTTTTTTTTAATGATATACAAAAGGTATCTGATGTTTGCCACACCCTATGTGGCTGGTGTATACATTTTTTTAAATGTATTAAGCAATTTAGCAAGCAGATAATCACCAACCAAATACAGCTACTTATTGAATAAAAAGACATAAGCTACTAAACAGTGGAACAATATATATATATATATATATATATATATATTTGGCCCTAACACAAGGTGACCTGTTGTTGCTAACAAAACTGTATAAACAGACTCTAGAAAAGACAGTGCAGTCATCATTGTGAATGATCTAATGTCAGTTGTCAGTGAACATATAGTTGCAGGCAAAAGTCAATTATGTATAATCAACATGAAAAAAAAGTTTCTAAACCACTCTCTTTCACCCATCAAGATTTTAAATGTCTAATACAAAAAAAGAAAATATTTGATGAAAATCAATAGATATAGGTCACAAATATGAATTGTATTAAATCATACCTAGATTCAATACTGATGCTGCACAACCCACTAGTCAATGCAATGTACAGTACATACTGTATTCCATGAAGTTTTTGTAGTCACTGACCAATTACATTAACATTAGCATCACAATGGTAGTTACTGTATCTCACCTGAGTGAAAGAACCTCCCTATTGGATCAAGAAAGTCTGGTGTCATGTCACCTGATCAATCAAGCATGGTTTCTAATTCAGGCAGACTGTCAAATTTATGTATGAAGGAAACTGAATTAGGCTACGGATCCAGCCTGTTAATGTTGTACAATTTGCACCACTTTCTGCTTGCTAAGTTTCCCCAGTGGTGATGCTTTTTTCTAGCAAGATGATGTAACCTCCCCATCATATACAGGTGGCACAAACAACCCTAGTTTTAGGAACACTGAGGTGACTTCCACATACTCAATTGATGTCTGTACCCACCTAATTGTTCATGTATAAGACATGTAACAGACATAAATAAATTCACTGCAGCCCCAACTCAATTATGAGTAGCCCTGGAATATGCCTGGATAGCTATAAACATGCAATGAATCCAACACCTTGCATACTCCATTAGTTACATAACCATTATTCAGGCAGGAAAGGATCTACATGTTATGTAACAGTCTAATTTTATTCATACATCAGTTAATAGTAAATATTTTTACTCTGTAAAATATGCAGTGGATATAGACGTTGGTTAGTTCCTGTGACTTGACCTAAAGAGTTGTGAGTTCAATACCAGGCTACAGCATTGGTGAACAAGTAACTTACAGGTTAAAGGAAGATATAAGATATCTTCCAAAAGCGGCATTACTACACAAGGAATGAAGTTCATATACCTCAGTGATTGTAATAAAGAGTTCAGTTCAACGTTCCTAGCGTCTGAAGAAGGCTGGAGTGTACAACAGCCGAAACGTACAAATGGCAACAAAGATAAGGACAAAAGTCTGATAAATGTAAATACCACCTCATCTCAGAAATGTAGACAAATGCTTCATTTCTATTCAGTTAAAAGTCTGATAACCTCTATATTTAAGTCATTCAGAAAATATTTTTTTAAATTTCCAAAACCCTACTTAAGTTTTTTTTTTAATTAGCAAATTCCTAGAATGCACTAAATACAGCAAAAATATTAACTTGAAAATACTTAAAAACCAAACAAAGATTCCAAATATCATACAATTCCTTGCAATAAAATGTCAATTTCAGAACACAAAAATAAACAGATAAAAGTTAAATAAACATTCTCTTCAAGTCACCAATGTACATAAGACTGAATAAAATGAATTGTACATTGAGGATTTAATGGAACCAAAGCAATTATACAATCTTAAGATCTGACACAAAATGAGGGAGATCTTAATTAGAAATGAAGTAGTAAATTTGAACATCAGCCTTTCACAAGCATAACAAAAGACGCTTGAGAGAAAAGCTAAGTTTATTTGCACTTGGTAGTTTTGTAACAAAATAAAGTAAATTTCAGGTGTAACTTGAATTCTCTTTTCAGTTTTTCACAATTTTTATATATTCATTGATGTTTACTGTCTCAAATTCATTTGCCATATACTATTAGACCCCTATATTACTTAAATAGATTTTTTAAAAATTAGTCCAAGAGAAAATGTCAATTTTTCCTGAAATTCTGGGATACAGAACATAACTATTGGCAAGAACCCTGTTGGAATCAAATCAGTGTTAAATACATTTTCTAAAACTACAGACATATTTTAATTATAGCCATTCAATTTTAAAGAATTGGTCATGGTATTTACTCCATACATTGCAACAAGAATATCAAATTAGCAGTAATGAGGTTAATTAATTTAAAGTGAATCCAGAATAAACACATGAGCCAGAAGCAACACAACAGCATTAGGTTAAATGTTGACACACTGCCAGTTTATAAACAGATTAATAGATATCAGAAACTAAAACATTTTCACAATGTTTATGGAGTATTTACACTTAAATTCAAAATGAAAGTATATATATTGTTTAATTACTTAGTTTTTGGTCATAATACAATTAGACCTATGCACATTCGTAATAAAAATGATCAATGCAATTATATTGTAGAACTTTTGAATATTCTACATTTGCAATCGCCTGGAGACACATGGTAGAAACTTAGGTCACGTAATAACTAGTTTACAAATGAAGTGTATGTATATATATATATATATATATATATATATATATATGGAAAAATGATAAACCCATAAAAATAGAAAAGATAATCTAAGTTTTATCTAATATCAAATAGATAAAAATAGAGAGCTCAATGGATATTATCCAGAGTAATTTGGGTTTGGAAAAGCAGTGTGTAATTTTTACAACTGCTGAAATAAATTCTGAATTTATAACCATTTAATTATATGCTGAATTTTCCTCTCAATATTATATATATATATATATATATATATATATATATGTGTGTGTGTGTGTGTGTTGTGGTGCAGTGGATATAGTCTCAGAACAAGAAATTAGAGAGCCAAGTTTGAATTCCAGTTGAATACGTTGCATTCACATATGCACAAATATCCTTGGGAAAAGTACGAATCTGTCAATTCTCCCTCCGGCTATGGGTTAAATAGAAGGACAGATTGGGTTCTATAGCTTTGGCTGGCAATCAGTTTACCACAGAAAGTAATGGCAATCTACTGCAGGAAAATCTTCTGTGCAGTAAGTCATGTCTCGAGACATGATCGCAAAGTGTGTATCATGTGTGGTAATTGACTGATTATATATATATTATATATACACAGTGTGATGAGTAACTTGTCATTTTATATTTTTAATTATGTATAGTGTTTTTAATTTTGTCAACGGCACAGTATAGTAGGGTCAGTTGGGCACCAAATGTAAGAAAAAGAGCACAATGATGTAATTCACTACACCAGAAATTTGGAAATGGCATGCTGTACTGCTTGGCATTCGTGCCAGAAGCTCCAATACAAACATTGGAGAGTATCTAGTTGCCAATCACAGGACAGTGCAGAGTATTAGTTAGATGAGTCTAATGGTGATTACAAATGTGTTTGGAGTGATGATTAGTAATGGCAATGTTATGCCTACATTCATCTTCCCACAGGACCTCAGACTAAACACAGATATACAGATGGGTTCATATCGCAGATATGAACTATTTTTGATTACTTTTCATCAAAAGGTAATGTGATAGTTTTGATATAATTTGATTTTATTCAGTTTTATCAGTTTAAAACTTATGAAACTAAAGCAAAAGAAAAAAAGTGAAAAATGTTGAGCTTTTTTTCCTTCAATTAAAGTTTATTTGCTTTTAATATAGTTTAAAAATGAAAATTTTATTCATAAAAAATTAGTCATATACATTAAAAAATATTAATAATCTCATATTGGCCTTGATAAAATTCACACAAATACAAATTAATCAAAGCTAAAAAGAACAGATATTGTCATGAGTACATAAATACACAAACACACTCATGAAAAACAAATAGGAAACATTTATCAACATAACATTTCACTTTTATTAAAGCTTCATCAGAGAATTAGATATGAAGAAAAAAAAAATTATGGTACTTCTATTTCTGTGTGGTTTGATTTCCATTGGTTGATCAGGTTTCACATGTATTTGACTTGTTAAACATTAATTTATGGCATTCCAAATTCAAGGAGATATAACTCATCCTTTCAAAGTTTAAAAAAAAAAAATTAACAGATTCCAATCCTAACTGAAAAATCATAAATATTGCTTCATGTATGGAATCGTATAATAACTCTAGTTTGTCTATGTAGGATTCAAATGATAACGCATATTTAAAAGAATGTGTATGTGTGTCTAGTAGACATTGGTGGGTTTTCTCATTCTAATTTGGGAACATTTATATATACACACCATTTTATTTAAACATACATTATATTCTTTAAGAACAGATTCAATAAATGTTGGTGATGCAATGTTTCCGACATAAGTTCCTTTACATCACATACACACAAGAAAATGTAAAAAGATTTTTTTTTTATTAACACATTTTGCCTTCATTAGGTAGTTAAGTAAACATCTTCAAATCAGAAGACAAATTTGTTCATATATTTTGCCTTTCATTCTAACCTGAAGATGCCTAACTCACAAAGATGAAATGCTTTGTCAATAAAAAGCTTTTTTACTATGTTTCATTTTCCCAATTTTGTTCAGATTTTATATCTTTCTAATATATCATACATCTATGTATGTATACACATACAAAATAAACATCTACAACTTCAAAAATATTCTAATTAAAGCAAGCAAAGTCCATAATTTGATGACTGGTAAACTTTTATTCATACCATTTTCATCCTATAATTAACATGAAAGAAAAAGAGAAGAACTTGATTGTCTTAATCACCTGATAGAAAAAATAAATAAATACACTGATAGGCCATAAAATAAAACTTACAAAATGTAAAGTAATCTTCTAACTTCCAATGGTGAATAATAAATATGAGACTAATTTCAAAATTTTATCTTGAAAGCAAAACATGATTTCCATCTCTGTATATCTAATGCATATAAAATTACATGGTGCTATAACCAATTCTATTTAGGACTTTATGTGTTGCCTACACCTTCAATCAATACAAAAATCATTCAAAAATCAATTTACACTCAGTCAGTCAGTCAAGTGCCATACCTGATACATGATTGGGCAATCATGTCTCGACAGAGACATAACTGAGCAGAAGATTATCCCGCAGTAGGTTGCCATTACTTTCTGCAGTAGACTGGTTGCCAGCCAAGGCTATAGAACCCAATCTGTCCTGTTATTTAACCCATAACTGGAGAGAAGAGACGGATTAATACCTTTTCCAAGGGTATTTGCACGTAAGTGAATGCAATGAATTCAACTGGAATCCGAACTTGACTCCCCAATTTCTTGTTCCAAGCCGATATCCACTGCACCACAACACACAATTTACACTAATGTTCTGAAATTACCTATTGACTGACTATTATTAAAACAGAGCTAATCAATAGTTTTATGAGAGTATGAAATATAGATGTTAAAGGATGGCACCAAATGAATGAACTACATAAACACATGATTGACTTTTTACAATTTGACTTCACTTGTCATTTAATTATCTATAACTTACCAAAAGAATAAAACAAGTGTGAATATATATGGACACACAAACAGATAAATTTAAATATCCAATAGAGTAGAGAAAAGAAGCTAACTGCATTGGTCCTGATACTCATTTTGACAATCTCAAGAGTAATTGCTTTTTCACTATATGATCAACTGTAACACCAGTCTATTAGTGATCAATTGAAATAACTGATGAGGGAAAAAAAAAAAAGTCTAATTTTTTATGAATGACTGCTCCTGGAACAATAACTCATATGATGACATTAGAAATAATTTTATATCTATAGACAAAAGTAATGTTTGCTATTTCTTTTCCTTTATATTTAGATAAAAAGTCTAAGTAAAAAGCATGCCAAATATATATATATATATATATATATATATTTGTTGACACTTCTTCAGTCAAATAAGCAAAGGAGGCTACCTTTTAAGTAAAGGCACTGCTGTAGAGTAGTTGGGAAAAATGCCACAGAAATAAGAACGGGCACTTTATAAAAGGAATGAAGTTATCCAGGCATGAAGCATTTCCAAGGACCATCAGCATGTTCCTCCCAAGTGTAGGAACAAAACCCCATTATCAAGTGCCTACTTTTATACAAAGCCCATTTATAGACAGAAGCTGAGGTAACAACATCACCTTCTGTAGCAAGCATTCATCTGTTGATAAAAAGTACCATGTGCTCAGCAGGTGAAGAACAAAAAGAAAAAAAGTAGAAATGGAAATTCATATCAAGTTGAAAGTTATTAGCTATAAGGAATATTTCCAGCACACTTTATATTTACTATATCAATAAAAAAAAAATTTAAAAAAATTTTGATGTCCTTTTATAGTAATATAAATTTTCATCCATGGTTAACAGAAAAGGAAAAATAAACAATACAAGTTTGCAGTCAATGAATGCAGTCACCTCTTGATTTACCTTTGTGACTGTTGTCCATTACTTCTACTTAGAGTATGCAGCTTTTCAGCACTACCAAACCCAGAGATTAAACTTTCAGGGAACCAGATGGTTTAACCATCACTAATCAACTAGGCCATGTGTTTGCATCACTAAATTACCCAAGAGATACATGGCCAAATGGATTAAAGTGCTAATTCATTGACAATTCCAAATTTAATCCCTGAGTCTGATGGTGCTGAAGTCACAGACTCTTTTAGTAGAAATGAAAAAAAAGATCAAAAATAAAAAAAATTTTTAAAAAATTTAAAAAAAAAAAACAAGACTGGTGAGCATAAACTGACATAAAATATCCCTTAAGCCTGCAAAGTGGAATGAGAACCATCAACTGAATAAATTGTTCAGTTTGAAATTCCGGAAAGGTTAAAGTACAATAGATGTTGGAGGGCACAATGGCCAAAACAATGTAAGTACAATGACCAAAGAGTTAAATGATAATATGACTAATTTAACATTTTTCAAGTCTACTTAAGCTATAATATAGGCTGATGACCAATAGATTAAATATCACTATAGACATTACAGATAAACTAAAAAAAAAAAAGTTATTGTTTATATAATGCTATTTCTACTTTGAAATTAAAACTTAAATGCAAAAATGTTATTCCCTTTTGCTATTAATAGCAATTGTTATCAGCAAAAAGCCAGTTTTGTTCAGTAATAACAAAATTGGCTTCTAATAAATTTAATATATTAGATAAAATCAATGATGAAAATTAAGTACCATAATTTATTTGCCACTACTGAAAAAATTATATGAAAAAAATATCTGTAAAAAAAAAAAATAAAATAAAAATAAAAGATAAAAACTACTTTTTACAGGGTGCCTATTAGTAGATTCAGGTGGAAATAGAATCTCTTTATGCACACACAGTATAAAGAAGTTGAAAGCAGTTAAAACTCTTGCCTGTAAGACAACACTTGCTTGAAAACTGACAGCAGAATGGCAGTTCAAAGAAAGATAAATATTTATTATTTACTTAGTTAAAAAGGTATTTATTTGTATTGAAGTCCAAATATGCCTTGTACTAGGACCAAAATGGGTTACAGAAGAAATTTAAGTAATTGTTAGTCCGTAGTATCCATTAAAAGTAAAAAATAAGATGTGGCTATTTTTAAAATGTACAGATTGAGGAGATAATCATTAATCTTTCCATGTTCAGCAACGAATTACACATGTTGATAGTCATCAGAAATGAAAATTGAGATAAGAGATTCAATTTTATTCAGAAACAAAAATTAGTGAATATTTGAATTAATATAGAAACCTAGTTACTGGATTTTTGATAATTAGATAACTCTTTTCATTATCCCTATAACCTAAAAATAAAATGACAATTCTGTCTATTTATACAGGTTATCAATAAACATTTGTACATGAATCCTTGAATTAAAGAAATTCTTTAGTATCTAATATTTCAATAAATCAAGTTTGAAAGTAATTCTAGAAGCTTATATAATTTTTTTACTTCAAAAAGATTACAATGTACAAAAACAAATCAACATAAATCTAATTTCATATCAAGTAATCAGCAATGTTCAAAATTTTTAAACATGTTAATTCTAATTAACTCATCCAATGCATAAAAGATTGAAACTTAAAATGATTCTTCTATATTTGATGTGTTAGTAGTGTAATGGTTGGTGGAGCAGAAAATGCAATCAGCAAGTTCAAATTCCACATTAGTGCATTTGAGAAAGGTATGAATGCACTTCTTTCTCTCTCTCCATATACAATTTAAATAACAGAGAACAGTGGGCTCTCTAGACTTCAGTAGGAACTAGACTAAGAAAAAAAAACACAATTAAAAAAAAACACAATTAAAAAAAAAAACAAAAAAAAAACAAGAAACCATGAGAATTCACATATAAGAAAAAGAATCATTAGAGATCCATGTCACACACATTTTAAATGAATACAGCATTTAAAGAAAATAAATTACTATATTTATTATTACTATCATTGCATACATACATACGAATTTTTAAGCGTTCTACATATTTCAGTTTTAAAAAAAACTTTTCACATCTCAATCTGTAAAACTCATTTTAAAAAAAATTACTGAAGTGTCCTGTATATAATTAACTACATCCAACACCAAGACCTCTGATCAGGAAGTTTTGAGGAGCATGGAACTACCTCTCATCTTTTATTGTTCCCAGGTCTACCCTGACCCAGGGTGATAGCACCTGTTAGGGTCTCAGCTATGGGCAAATAGTCCCCCCCCCAAACTGGGGTTAAAAACACCATAAAAGTATAAAAATATTTTTTATAGTAAAAATACAAGCAATAAATTAGGCTCTTAAAAAGAAAAAAAAAACTGTACAATAACGTCATTGAAACCTGATCTAAAACTGATTTTTTTTTCAAAGATTGAATAACCCATTGAGGTTGATATGTCATAAAACAAACAAAAACAATAGCCAAATTATAGATGACTGACAGTGAAAAGTGATTAGAAAAAGAGAGCTCAATTTGAGCAATAAAATTTCACTTAAAAATAAAGTTTCTATACACAAAAAAAAAAATAATTTAAATCTTTTGGCTCAAAGATTTGTATTAAATTTTTCAATTTTCATTTAGTAAAGTAAACAACAATTTGGTTACCCGCTGACGAAAAAATGTTAACTAAAACTTCGAACGTGTTAGAAAAGAAAAGATTAAAAATATTTTTAAAAATTTAATTTAAAAAAATAACGAAAAATCACTTTGAGCTTTCCTCTTAAATATTTTGACGAAAAAAGAAATTATTTTAATTAATTTGAGGGCCTTTTTTCTTCATGCTATATTGCTATGCTGTTAGTGTTTTTTCATAGAACATGCCAGTTTCATTCACATTGTCAATTCTCTATCCCGTACCCATGTTTTTTTTATTATTCATTGATGAAATTTTTTTTAGTTTGTAATTTCCTCCACTTCTTTGCTTGTGACATGTTTGTCATGTGTGACTAGATTTTCCGTGGCCTGATTCATCTCCTTTTTTGCCAAAAGAATTGGCCTCTTTCAACCTTAACAACCAATGAGTCATGAAGTTGCTTTGTCAATTCTGAATTCATCATCATTCTCTCTCACACATCGCTACCTACAAAAGTACATTTACTAATTGGGACATGCACTAAAAAAGTTCTCTTTTATGATCATTTTTGTATCGAAGTTTTCACTTGGATTAACCGAATCACAAACATCAGGATCAGAAATTTAAAAGTAAAATAAAGAAAAATATGTCCATGTGTGTGGCTACTGTTCAATGTTGGGAACTACAACTATGAAAATCGAGTTAATGAGTTCGATTTGTTGAAAAAAAAAAAAAAAAAAAAAAGCCATGCTATTTCTAAAATTCAATTTTCCTTATTTTTTTTTTTTTTTTTTTTTGAGCCCTTAAAAAGCAACAACTCCCAACTACCTAACAAGAGAAAAAAATCAAATTATTAATTTTAAGTTTCCTATTTAAGAACATTCCAAATTACTTCTACGGTACGAGTCATATTTGCATATTGTATCAAAATTGATTAAAGAGCAACAAAATTGTTCAGCTCGCTTCTAATTTCTCGGTGGGATTCATTTATGTTCACACTCAAGCGTCAGTTTTTTTTTGTTTTGTTTTTGTTGTTTTTTTTCGTTAAACTAAGTCTTTTCTTTTTTAATCAAAACACTTTTAAACTTTAACGAAGCTTCAAATGGATATGCGATCCTAATGCGTTTCAAATTCTAATTGAATATCCATGAAAGAAATCTCAAAACAAAAAAATGCACGGCAGCGAATAATTTCAGTGCGTACTTACACTATTTTAACAACCAAAATATAATTGCCTTATTGAAAGTAAAATAAAAAGGATGTCAACTAAAAATATTACACACATTGTCACATATTATCACCTTTCAATTCAATTTTCTAATATCACAACACATCTATCTCTGTGTAGAGATGTCAAAAGAAACTAAAGTATTCCCGGTCATAAAGTTCTAGGCGTGCCTTTTCATTTTAATTTTTTTAACAAATACGTGAAGAACTGAGCCTTTTTTAAAAATTATGTTTAAAACATTTTTCGCTAGATTCTGAAATTAATCAGGTGATAGTATGCCACAGATTTATTTCAAGTGCATTGGAATTGAATATTTCACAACTGCAACTAATAAATCTTTAAAGTAACAAATCAATACTTTAAAAAAATATTCATTGGAAATTCAATGAATGAATGAGCGACAGGTCTTGCTAAAGTTTTAAAATCAATGACAAAAAAAAATTAAATATCTTAGAGAACAATATGTATTCAATTTGAATTCCAAATAATTGAGAAAACCAATTTCTGATTAAATTCGTTTGTTTTTAAATCAGAAAAACGCTAGAAAGTTAAAAGCACCTTCCAAAAATTAAAAAAAAAAAAAAAAAAAAAAAACATACTAAAAAAGTTTTACGAATTTTAACTGAAAAATTACGCAGTCTTTGTTATACCGAAATTAGTAAATAAATTAAAAAACTAAGACAGACTGCTTCGCCTTTTTGAATCAACCTAGTTTTGCTGAGAGTTAGCCTCCTCAAAAAAATTATTTTGAAAAATAAGCAATTCAATAACTTGTCCCAACTTGACGTTACGTTCTTAAAACGAAACGTAAATTTTTATAACTAATAGCATGTGAGGTAAAAAAAAAAAAAGAAAATTTTTTTATCTATCTTTTTTCAATTTATATTCCGCAAAAAAAAAAAAAATTTTTATACTTTTATTTTTTCGAAATCAAATTTTACTAATCATTAAATAATAATTAAAATCGATTGGTTTGGTGTTGATCTGAGAAAGAAAATCATTGTTAATGTTATTGTTAACAAGTAAAAAAAAAAAAAACAAATATCGTTTTTGTTAACAGATTTATATTTTTTTTAATTTTTTAGAAATAAAATGATTAAATGGCAGAATATCTTTTTTAAAAATTAATCGCCACATTTTAAATTCGTGTGAGATCGAATAAAAATGCAATTCTTTTTTTAGATCAGCTTTGTGTTTATCGTTTTTTGTTTTTTTTGAAAGCCTTATTGTTTGTCAGAAACATTGTTGTTCCTCAAGACAATGGCAGACGATAGAAAAGAGAATGACGTCTGCTGAAGGAAAATCATTTCTTTCGCATCTCTATCCTTCTCATGAACAAGTGTGAAAATTTATTAAAATGTAGCTTTCAAACTCAGCATTCGCAACAATGCTGACAAAGATTCAAAAAATCTGATTACATCACAAAATTTAATTCTGCAACATTTTCCTTAAGATCATTTATTCACCGCTGAAAAATGTAGAGAGTGTGCATGTAGCAGGGTACCTAAAACTGGAATGATGCAGTTGCACAAAAAATGACAAAAAATGTGATATGCCTTAGAGAGAGAGAGAGTGTCTAAGTTCCTTAGTAAAATGGTTTGAAAAATAAGTCTACCTAGTCTGATGTTTCGATAAAAGCTAAAAAGCTTTTAGCATAAGACAAAAAATTAAAATAAAAGCAAGTACTATGTAAGTGTAAAAAAAAAACTTTAAAAACTAAGCAAATGGACCAAAGACAAGCAGCAGCTGAATGAGCGCAATAAAACCAAAACAAAAAAGCTTTTATTCGACAAACTTCCGGGAGGGTGTCAATCCCACAAATTAAATACTGAGTTATTTATTTTACACACAACTATAGTTTCTTGTCTTCAACCAAATTTTCCTTATTTTTCCAGCATTTACAGTTACACCAATCTTACAACTTGACTACCATAACGTTCGGTTACCGTTAGTTAGTAGTCTCCGCCAAGTTGATACAAAGTACACAACACACTCACTGTATTCATTGACATCAACAAGAATAAGATTTGCAAACAAATAACTGTTAGTGTTAACAGCCGTTTAATAAACAATTTTTAACCAAGCTAATTAAAGTTTTTAAAAAAAAAAAAGACTAAGGTTATGATTCTCAACAGACAAACATAGCTTAAGTTCTATATTTTATCGTCATAATGAGATTATTAACGATTACTTTTCTTTGTAAGAAAAAAAAATATCAGTATTTTAGTGTAGCTTTCCTCCTCCTCTGATAGGTCACAACGACGTAGTCACATTCAATCAACACTCGAAAATAAAGTAAAACCCACACGCTTAAAGAAGGGATGGTCTTAAAACATTGTTAAAAAAAAAAAAAAATCCTGTCTCTACTCTAACAACATTAAGTCGTATCATTATGACTAAATTTCATTTCAGCCCCAATTTGGTCGCGTAACTTTTTTTTTTTTCGGGGCACATTTGAGGAACATTCAACCCTATGCATTGCTTAACGACTCTATTGAATAAAAATGCAGAATTAAAAAAAAAATGACAATAAAAGAGATGAAGCTGCAGCTGCAATAGTAGGTGTAAAACAAGAAAAAAATAAAAGACAAGGTTTCTTTTGCTTTTCTGAATTCTTCCCAATGTCTGTTTCTCTAATGATTAATCAATACATGGGTCATAAAGTGAAAGAGACAGCAGAAAAAGAAGAAAAAATTATCATGCTAGCGTCAAATTAAAATTACAAAGTTAAAAAATTACATTGCGTACAGGTTTTTGTCTTAAAAATGGTTCGCATAGAGAGGGAAAGTTTATTGAAGAAATCACTTTCATAAACCTCCGCCATCGTAAAAGACTAAAGAGTGTCGAAGATGCAAAAAGTTAATCCGATAATCAGTTTCCAGACCAAAATAAAAATAAAGAATTTAGAAATGATTTTATTTAGAATAATTATTTTGAAATTTAAAGTAATGATATATCACAATGGGACATCACAATAACCGAGGGGAAAAAAAACCGTTTGTAATAAAAAAAGCGTTCGGTGAAAAACACCAATTGCTATTTTTTTTTTTTTAAACAAAGATTAGAACATAAGTGAAAGCGATTTTTTGTGATTATTCCTCATTATGACTGTTATGATTTAGTTTTCGGCAAGAAATTATTTACAAAATTTTTAAAATGCCAGACTTCAAAGGGAAATTGAGAGAGAAATAAAATCTATTCCATTAAATAAAAAATAAAGATACAAAAAAGAACAATTCTGAATGATGCCCAGAAGTTATAAAACCACAAAAATTATTTTTAAAAATATTAATAAAAACTTTATGTAGATATGAAGAAAAAAGAACCAAAGTTTTCATTTTTTTTCTTCAAGAAATAGACTTAGCTAGAGAGAGTAATAATTAGTTTGTCACAAATGTAGGAAAAAATTAGACTGTTTTATTTTCTAACTGGGAATTAAATGGAAATATTTTATTCGTATTTTTAAATTAAAAATAAATGTGACTAGAAAACAAAAAGCGTTTTCGAATTTGAATTTCGTCTTCGACCAGTAAAAAAACAATAACACTAAAAGTAAAACTGTTTTGAAAACAGCAATGCGTAGAATAGATTGAATTCATTCAACAAAAATATAACTAATGTACAATAAAAAAAAAATTGATGTTAAAATTAAATGATAAAACAGTTTTCTTCAGGACAAGACTACATAAAAGGAAAGTGTATTTTTCCCTTTATTTTTTCATTTATTTTTTTGTTGTGATTAGTCTCCCCACTTTCACACCCAAAAACGGAAAAAAAATGCCAAAAGCATAAAAATCTAAAGGCCGTTGCGATGTTATTTTTTTATTTTTTCATAAGTGGAAATAAATAACGACATATATTTTAAAAATCATTCACCGTATTCCAATTAAATGTTTAATTTATTGAAATAAAAAATAAAAATAAAGTCAGAACGGCGACAATAAACAGAAAGTAAAAACACTAAAACAATTTTTTCCCAACCCAAATCTTTTAGTGAGTTTTTATACTTAAAGACGGCCACCAAGTAGGAACATTTTACTTTATTAAATTTTCATTTACCGTTATTATTGTTTCAAGCAATTATAAAATTATTGGTCATCGTTACAATAATTATTAATCGATTTTAATCATCAGTTTCCTGTACTTAAGACTAAACAAAAAAAAATGATAAAGTTGTTTTTAAGACCAAGGAAGAAAAAGGGTCCCGTTTTTTTTTTAACCGTTTCTACATACCTGCATGAACTGTATCTGCTAGATCATACTTAGATGCAATTTTTGGATATTCCTTAAGGTTACGTCCACATAATAATATTTCTCCCGATAACTGAGCTTCCTCGAAAACCCGTTCTAAAGTTCTCGAAATTGATGTCGGGCTCTGGCCGCCCGTCCCGTAAGTGGCCGCCATCTTTCTACCTCCATCTATCATCGCGCATGCTTGCATATTCCTGCCTGGAAATGACATCAGCGAACAAGGGTGCAGCGATTCTCCCTCTCTTACATTTCTTACTAGCTTTTTTCGTCCCTCCTTTTAGAATTCATTGCTTATCGTTTTCTTGCTCTCACTCTTTGTTTCCTCTCCTTCTTTGAAGAAGTTTTATTTTCAAATTCACTCTCTCTTTAAATATCATATTCACACTTCGACTTTTTCCTTCTACCCGCTTTATTATCGAATTTACCCTCCAGTTCTTATTTTCTTTCACCTTTCTCTCTCTCTCCCTCCCTCCCACGTTTAAATTCTTTTATCTCCAGCTAGCTATATTTTTTTTATTTTTAAATTCCTGGTTTTCTATCTTTCATGTTCCCTCTGAGAGGAATCCTCGCTACTAAATTTATCTTTCTTTACTTTTATTATTTTATTTTCATTTTCTCATTCCTTTTTCGACTCTTACTCTGCTTTATTTACAATGTTTTTAAAAACTTCCTCGCTCCTAGCTTTTTCTTTAAAGATTTTTTTTTGTTTGACTATCGGATAACACAGCTGAGATAGTTTTAAAAATTTAAGTTTGATTAATCAACTAAAAATAACGATGTACAAAGTATATGAAGAATTTTAAAAAATTACTTATTAATCCAAGAATGACATATATTTTTTCTTTTCAAAGATTTATTTCAAACGCGCATGCGCGTTTCATGCCTTTGAAATTCTCAAATCTTTAACATGTAAGCATTTATTGTGCGCCCCCCCCCCCACACACACACATATATATTTAAAGGATTTTATCATAAAAGATTTATATATTCTATCTGTTGATGGAAAAAAACATTTTAATGGAGATATTTGTTATTTCTTAAAAATAAGAAAGAAATATTCATGCTAAATATTAACATACCACATTTTTTCACAAAATATATTAGAGTTTCCTCAAACACTTGAGAGAAAAATGCAATTAAAACTTGACTTTATCATTAAAAAAACAAACTATTCATCACATTAAACAATGTAATAAGGTAAACAAATTAATAAATATAAATAAATGATTGCTGACAGATATGAACTGACTTATGGATCTTTACCTAAAATTTAAAATCATTCTGTCAATATGTTTCTACATGTACATAATTATGAATGTGCATGTCTTATGTATGCATGTTTTTTTATGTGTTTCTGTTTGTGCATGTCTATATGGGTGTGCCTTGCTATTTCTGCTCCCGTATGCACGTATTTTTTGCTTTGTTTGCATGCAGACTTCATTGAACTTGCAGCCTGCCACAATTTTAAAAAAAAAAGCTAATTCGTTCTCAGCATCATAATCTAAGAGCCAAACCTTTTTCCAATACATTTTTCAACCTTATCTCACAAGAATTCATATACATATATTGGGGTTCTCAACAAAATCCAAAGAAGGATCTGCAATATAATCAGTCCTCACTTGGTATCTCCACTTCAATCACTTTCTCACTGACATGGCTTCCCTCTGTCTTTTCTACAAATATTTTCATGGCAATTGCTCTGATGAGCTTTTTTCCCTGGTGTCCACCCTTCTACTGTTGAAATAGTTAAATGTAACCACCACTTCTACTCTAACAGTTTCTTTTTTTGCACTTCCCACCTGCGAAACTCTCTTTCGTTTACTTGCTTCCCTGATAGCTACAATCTCCAAAAATTTAAATGCAATGCCAGTTGCCATCTTCTATCTTTTTGAATCCCATCCATCTTTTATCCTTTCTTTGACTTCTCTCACTGTAAACCCCTGCAAACTAGTGATGGTTCTGCCTTGCTTGGGGTGAAATTTATTTTTTAAAAAGCATACATTTGCATGAATATATATATGGCTTGAAGATTACATACAGGTCAAGCATGAAACAGACTGTCGCTACTCAGTGTTCATTTATATATATATATATATATATATATATATATATATATATATATATAATACAAAAATGAAATTGATAATCTTAAATCTACTTTTGAAAAAAATTCCTGTTCTCAACTTCACATATGAGTTTATTCAAAAAAAACAAATTCCTATTCTTGAATGTTCTTGTAGAGTCTAGTAATAATACTTTCACTACTTCAGTATATAAAAAACAAAACATTAGCAAAAATTCTTGCCACCTTAATTTTATTAGTCAATGTGCCCTTAAATACAAAATTGGTGTTATTAAAAATGTTCTCACAAGAGCATACAAGAATTCATCTTCTCAACTGCTGTTCTTCAAAGAACTCCACAATTTGAAACAGAAACTTGTTAACAACGGCTTTCCAAATCATTTACTTTTTTTTCATAACATAACCAACAACAATTACAAACAGGTGGACAAAAACAAGAACATTAATATTTTCTGCAAAAACCAATGCACAGTAACTACAGACAGGATGAATCTTCACTTTGCAATATCATCCAAAATTATGCAACACCAATTCACTTAAACAAGAAAATTTAATTATCTACTACAAAAAATTCAAAGCTGCCAATCTCACCATCAATAATAATAATTTACCTGCAAAATCTAAACTGCAGAGAACCAATGTTGTTTACAAATTTAGATGTCCTTTGAAGAACTGTGTTCCTCAACAATCCAAACTGGTAAACAATTACATTGGCCACACCACCACAAAATTGACAAAAAGATTGACATTGCACCTTTCCCACAACAGTTCCATCTAATCTTATTTAAACACGCATCGAAATCTACCAGGACCTATCTATGACGTACTTGTTGACAATACATACATAATAGCATCATTCACATGCAAAAAGGAAGATTAGAAATAATGGAAGCATAACTAATAAAAAAGAGAAATCCTACACTTAATCACATCAATTATGAACATGGTAACAATGTGCTTACTGTGTTTGGAACTTAACATACACATGACTCTATAAACATAAACTTTACACAGATTTATTTACAAGTAAAACAAAATTCATTCTTGATAATAGCTAAAAGTATAGCCGAAAATACAAAACCTTTGGACAATTCTTATATGAGTTCTGAAAAGAAAAAAAATCATAAGAACATAAAAAAATTATATAAAAAAAGCTTAATGATAATAACTTGTCTGTCATTATTAATGAAACCTGCATAAAAGAGAGATTGTTGCTTAAATACACAATATATATATATATATATACCTGCTTGCTAAAATACATTTTATTAGTAATAATCACTTAAAAATAACAACTTTGATGCTAAATACTATCACAATTAAACACTATATATGTATATATAATTTATGGGCAAACATGGGAAGTCCTAAAAATTGATTTGGCATACCAAATCTTTCTATATGTAAGAATACAAAACATCTGACCTTGCAATTTTAATATACTTAAGCTTTGAAAATAAACCTAGTTTTAAAAATTATAATTTTTGAAATGCAATCAGAGACCTCCACAACTTCTTATTCTTTAGTAAGCAAGTGTCTTTTCACTATCTCTCCCACTCTTTGTTCTGCAATCCATCTACACAAGTCTGTTAGGTAGGTTATTTGCTGTTTTCCTCTGTCCCTCTTGCCTTCAGTATTCCCTGTGAGTGTCAAATTCTCCAAGTTCTCTTTTCTCATTATGTATCGTAAAAATTTCAATGCTCTTTAGATTCTAAATATAAACCACCTTTATTTATGTTTCTATTTTCCTTAAAACTTCAAGTTTCTTCATCTGTGAGGCAATTGTTTAGCATTCACTCCATATCAAACACACAATTCTTGATAACAACTACAGTAATAGTCAGTGCAATTGGATTTAAAAAATGAACTTTGGAAAGTTTACCAATTTTAATTTTGAGATAAAACAACTTAGTTTGCAATTGAAAAAACTTAATAAAAAATTGTTCAGATAAACCTTGTTGGTATTGTTGGTATATATATATATATATAATACACACATATATAGACACATCTCTCTCACACACACACACACAGAGATATATATATATATATCTGTGTGTGTGTGTGTGTGAGAGAGCATGTGTCTATATATGTGTGTATTATATAAGATAAAGAACAAATAGGAAACATTTATCAATCTAATATATTTCAATTTTATTATTCACTAAAGCTTTAATAAATGATTAGATTCACAAACATTAACTTATAGTGGGTTGTTATTCTTTTCCGTTAGTAGTGGAGAGTCCGTTCTAGTGAAGGGTAGTTGTATACTGTTGCAGGTTAACAGAATTTGGCCTTGTAGATAGCCCACTATAAGTCATAAAATGATCACAAATCAAGAAAGGCAATTTGAGTAGAAAAATAACATTTTATATATACACATATCAATTAATGTTTTTACAATTGAAGTAATATTTGAAGTATAGGTCCAATGGAGGTTAAAATGTTCATGGCGATAAAGTGCTGAAAGAGAATTAATGCTTGGGAATTTGGGAGCATGTAAGTAAGGAATGTCTTTGATGTATTTGCTCCTTAGGTGAGTAAGTAGTTTTTGAGACAGGGAAGAAGGGAAAAAGGTAAGGGAGGCAAACATATCAAGGGGGCTACTAATTACACTCCTCTCACTCTAGTCAGTGTGAGTCGGCCTGCATTGGTCTGTCTGTCGATGCTTTCTGTATCCGCTTTTTATATCTTCTTTTTGGATCACAGCAGCTCATTTGGGATTTCACACTTGTATTTGGTTCTGGGCTTCCCATTGGCTGATAAATAAAACTCGCGTAGGCTCGCGAACTGGAAATTTAATATTTAATTAATTTATAGTTTTCAACCGGTACATCTGTGCAGAGCCAGCGGCACACAGACGACTTTTGGTCATTTGCTTTATGGTCATGAAAGTGCAAACATCAGGTCCATTGCTTTTACTCAGTATCACCACAAACTATTTGTTCTTTATCTTTTCATATATATATATATATATATATATATATATATATATATATATTATGAATATGTTGCATTTACTGGACATCTATAAGAACATTTAGTGTTTCACTGTTTTTTAAGAATTCTAAATGAATCCCATCACACGCACAATATTATCTTTCTTTCATGGAGCTCAGGTTTTGGTGTTGTTTGTGGAGATTTATCTTTGTCAATCCATTGCCTTTATCACTGAATATTTTCATATGTAACCCACTTTTCATCACTTGTTATGATATATTTTAGGAATGGTTAGTTGGTTGGCTGATTTTGTTTAGCAGCATATCAAACTCCTTGGGTTATTTAATGCCAAAATCTAAATATTTTGAACACAATTTTATGGCTTCAACTAAATTTGAATGCAATTGTATGCCTTCAACTATAGATAAAATGTATTGCTGGTCATTTTACTATAAATAGATAATTTTATACTTTTATAGTGTTTTGTTTTTATTTGGGAGGCTCACTATTTGCCCATAGCTAGAGCTCAAACAGGTGCTACTACACCATGCCAGGGTATACCTGGGAACAACAGCAATTAAGAGGTGGTTCCATGCTCCTCAAAAGATACAATCTACTGATCAGGGGTCTAGTTTCCAGTTTATCATCAAACCCAGGATTGGAATGTTTAAGATTATAGATACAGTCATTATAACAGTTGGTTTCCAAAAACAGATGAATTCTATAGATTGAATAATTCACAAATATTATGTTTTACACATCTCTCTCTCTCTCTCTCTCTTTCTCATATATATATATATATATATATATATATATATATAAGTGAAAAAAGTGTGAGAAATTGTGAATATTTTGTTTAAGATCTGTATTATTCACATAAATACAGCAACTTATATTACAGTCCTGAATGGTTGCAGATACTACTATTGAAACTATTAGGTTGTTACACATGAAATGGTGTATTTTTTCATTGGTTGTTGATTGGTTGTTAGTATATAAACAATTCTTGACTTGTTCTTGACTCTTTTTCTTTCAATATATTGCTACTCATAAACCAAATAAAAATGATTATAATGAAACAGTGTCAAGTAATCTTACTGTGTGAGTTCAAACTGAAGAAAAAGAACTTTTGCATTAAATCATTACATGCAATGAGGAATAAATACTCTTTGACAACAGTAAGGCCAGTGGTTAGATGTAAGTGAATCACCAAAACAATACCCAAAACTTCTACTGACATTCAAAAGTTGATGGTTACTGTATGGTGGTCTTTCAAAGGGCTTATTCATTATACATTCTTGCCTCTAGAGAAAACAATAGCAGCAACCTCATATTGTGGAGAAATTGAGTATATTCATAAAAAATAAACACCCTAAAATAGGGATAGCCCAATTTTGCTGCATAATAATGCACAACCACACACTTCTCATTTAACTGTTCAAAAGCTGCAAAGCCTAAATTATGAAATTTTGCCTTATCCTCTATATTCACCTGATATCTCTTCTAACGATTATCACTTATTTAAGCCTTTTGAGCTTTTCATATGCAATAACACATTTTTCAATAAGGAAGAGTTTATTGAAACATTTTAACTGTTTATCATATCAAAGAATGAGAATGTTTTAAAGATGGGATCAAGAATTTAGAGGTATGTTGGGGAACAGACATTCAACATTATGGTTTCTATTTCAAGTAAATAAATTATTTAACATTTCAGAAGCATTTAATTAATTTCCTTTAAAGTGCATTATTTCATAGGTGATACATTATCAAATACTTACAGTAAATTGATTTTACCTATGTGGTTCATTTCTTTTGTTTGCCACTGTATCTTTATAAAAAAGTATGGATACATTATGATATATGCTGTGTATGTACCTATGGACAGTAATGGGTATGTCCCAATTTTTATATAATACATTGGACTCTACTAAGAAAGTGGTGTGTTCTTAGTGACTAGAGATTTTGTGTTTTAATTTTTGAGAGTGGCTTTTGTAAGTACATCTTTTTTAACTTCGTCTAACTGTGTTATTGTCCATATTATCATTTACCATATTTTTTCTGTGAACTTTTTTGTTGAACTTTTTGTGTTATTCGGAGATTAGGCATAGGTTAAACAAGATATCTAATAAAGCTGTGACCATGGGCGCAGAATTGCACAAGGAAGAGATCCATCAAGGCAGCAATTGATATATTCAAGAAGTCAAAACTCCAAAGAGCCTGGTCTCTGTGTAAAATGAGTTTTGCAGCTATTTGGCTGACTTTCCTTAACTTATGCCAACTGAAGTAGCTGGCTGTAAAAGTGAGATCACAGAAGTCAAAGTTCACTTGGCATTAAAGAGAGTCGGCAGTGGCAAGTCTCCGGGATTTGATGGCCTACCCTATGAACTGTACTTGAGGTTGTTGCACATCTTTGTACTGATTTTGACAGTGGTGTTCAGCAACTGGTTCTGGCAGGGCTCCATCCATGGCCAGATCTCCAGGGATCATGCTGTAGAAAATGGTCAAGGGTGTTGGGAGGGACCTAGATGATTACAGGCCTATAACTCTGCTAAACACAGAGTTAAAGATTTTGGCCAAGATCCTGATAGAGCATTTGTAGCCAGTTGCCAAGATTCTGTTGGGACCCGAGCAGACTAATGCTGTGAAAGGCCAAACAATTCAGAGCAACCTGCATCTGATGTGCATGATCATAGAGGGTGTAAAAAATGATGAGCAAGCCATGCTGCCCAATTTAGATCAGTCTAAGGCATTTGATAGTGTTGATCATTGGTGTCTGGCTGCTGCCCTGCAGGCCGCCAGATTCAAACCCAACTTCTGCAAATGGGTCAGCCTGCTGTATTGCTCACCTAGTGCTGTGGTACAGGTTAACAGAAGGCAGTCAGGCACTTTTGCACTGTCTCAATGAGTTCGTCAGGGTTGCCCACTGTTACCCCTACTTTACACTTTGGCATTGGAGCCCCTCCTTCGCCAGATAAGGCACAGGGTGTGCAGTCCAGCCCTACATGAAATTGGTATTCCTGGTGGGGCTTGAGCCAGGGTTTCTGTGTATACTTATGACATATCCATTTTTGTGTCATCCCGAGGTGACATTGAGGTGATACAGAAGGCACTTGAGCAGTACAAGAAGGTGACAGGAGCCAGAATTAATCGCAATAAGTCTTCCGGCTTGCAGTTAGGCACCTGGAAGAGGGTAGCACTTCTGAGGTCCTGCAGGTGGACTGACAGATCTGTCTGCATTCTTGGAGTGTGTTCTGGAGAAGAACTGGTCGGAGGTACTAGCAAAAGTCACAGCGTCAGTCCAGACTTGGCCTTGACAGCAGTTGTCCAAGAAGGGGAGGACTGAGGCATGTATTACATACATTTTTCCCTTCATTCTTTACCAGTTGTTGGTACTCCCTCTCTGTGATGGCTGTAAGAAGGTAATTGAGCGCTTCTTGTCCACCCTCTTGTGGGGTGGACGCAAGCATCAGGTCAACAAATGTTTGCGTCAAATGTCCATGTTATGGAGGGCTTGGAATGAGTCATCAATGCGCCTTAAGGTTGGCTTTCCTATGCTTCATGTTGACAGAGAATTTGATTTTGGAAGGGAGTGTTAGGGACACCTTCTCTAGCCTTACTATCACTCCTCCCGTTTTGAGGACTGAGCGCTGACGTAAGCCCTGAAATCAATCGAAATTCTTACTCAAGTGTCATAGGGCCTTGAGGGCCTTGAGGGCCATTCCTCGGTCCACTAATCTTTCTCAGCCTTGAAGACAGTTCTATTGTTTATTAGTTGAGAGGGTCATGATGAAGAACCCTCTACATGATTGACTCAGCTTGCCGAAGACTGAGTCGTGCTCCTTTCAGTCTTGGGCGCCAGTGGCAAATTACCTCAGCAACCCTGAGTTTTTGCTTACCTGGCAATTAATTTGGAATCAGCTATCTCTCAATGACATGGCCTTCAGATGGGGTGAGGCAGATTTGTCCAACTGTCATCAGTGTGACCTCAATTTAGAGGAAATGGCTGAGCATGCCTTCTACCATTGTCCTCATGTTGGCAAGTTGATGGCTTGTATTGTTCCCGAACAGCTCATGTCCATCAATCTCGCATATGTCTGTGATAATGTGTTGCCCCCATATTCTGAAGTGAAACAGATGGTGTTTCTGACATTGGTGGCCATAGCATGAATGGTGATTTGGATGTTGTGCAAGGAGGAAATCTTACAATATGAACATTACTCTTATCAACATCTGCTTAGATTCTTTGAGCATCAGCTCAAGATGAAGATCAGATCTGATAGAAAGCCTTTGATATCAACAGATTTCAGCAAAAGGTAGGTAACTGTAGCAAGTCTAGCTTGCATAAATGGGGCCAGTCTTGATTTTCTTTTTTAACTCCCTTATGTTATAACATGGCGATTTCCTGCAAATCCTCCCCTGGTTAAATTAGATTTCTATTGTGTACCTAGTTAATGTGAGTATATGTTGTTCCTAGCTTGTTCCCAACTTTCTCTTTGGTTATGATCCAAGTCGAGATTTACAACCTCCCCAGTTTGTTTTTGACCCAACTTTTTCATCTTGACTGGGTCAATCTTTGATTTTCCCATTACATAATTTATTTTATCCTTTCTTTCTCTCTCTCTTAGCAAGTGTACTACTTGATTTCACTATTTGCTGGAATACAGCAGCCACTCTGAATTTTTGTGGGGTGGACAGGTCTTACGAGCATTTGTTTATTTTAGTTTGAATATTTTGTTATATTTTAGTTTGTTTTGGGCATTTTATCCCCTCCCCTTTTCATTTTCATATCATTAAATTTTTAAATATATTTTTATAATATTGTATATATAAAATAAAAAAATTTTATGTCATGGATTTTGTTCCCCATTTTTAAGTTCCCCTGTGAATTTATGATATTATGGTAAATGTAGGATTGTAGATGATCGATGAGTTTTATGGTAAATGTACAAATTGTAATGAGTGATCGGATTGTGAATATGATTTGCTAGGTATAGGATAGACAGTGTTGACCAACCTACACCCACCCACCCTTTTTGGCTATGTGCCACATTTATTATATTTACATATACTAATAAATATCCTGTTCTTACTGACTGGCAGTTCTTTACTAGCAGTGGTTATTTACTTCATGCAGCTTGTGAGTCTTGTATTTGATGATATTACAAATATTACTATTTATTTCTAACCTCTGTATTGGGTTATTACTCATTGTTATGAAGATGCATTTATATATAAAAATAATAATAATAATAATAATGTCTAAAAAGTTCTAGTAAGGGATTATCTTGAGTCCTACGTGTTATTACAGAAAAGTTTTAATTCATGAAGTAGTTGTAAAAATAGAGAAATTAGGAATAGAACGTTTTGGAAGATTGTAGAAAATTCCAGTAGATTTGAGAGAATTCGAAAGGTTCTAGAAATATGCAAATTAGGTGTTAACATCTATAAAAATAGGTTTTGGGCAGTGAGTAGTTAGTTGTTAATAGGATGGGCTGACATTATCAACTCCGGCTTTGATTCAAGGATTTATATCCAGCCAAAAGAATCTCTCTAAGTCACCGACCGACTAAAATTTGAAAGAGTTGTTAACAGGATGGGCTGACATTATCAACTCTGGCTTTGATTCAAAGATTTATATCCAACCAAAAGAATCTCTCTAAGAAAAGTTATCGACCAACTAAAACCTGAAAGAGAACCTCATGGAACTATATGGGTAAATAGATATTTTTTTACTCTTTCATTGACCAAACTAATAATTATTCTTTATATACACATTTGAGGATTTCCAAAAAGTATAGCACTTAAACTCCTTCGCTATCTTAACTGGGTAAAGATATTTGACCCTTCCTTCCCCTTCGTAACACTTCGCCTGCCAGTAGTACACTCTATGTTTCTGTTTTGAATGCAAAAAATTGTAAATTTTGTATATATATCATTTTGTGTTTATCAGAAATTAAATATTTGTATGTGATTTAACTCTGAGTTTTGGTCCATCATTTTTTTCTTTTGTTACACTTAACACGTAACAAAATTAGGGGCTCATCTGACGCTAATATCGTAACACTCATGCAGTAACCTTTTAGATTACAACAATATATAATGTACAAATTTAGACAATCATAAGAACTCACCTGTCAGCAAGTCAGTAATTAGATATACTAAGTGTATGGAAACATATTTTATTCTAAAGAAAGATTTATCAGTCTTGTGTTTTTAGCAAAGAACAGCATTATTATCTTTTATCTTCTTTGTATATGTAATTAGAGATTCTTGATAAAATGCAAAGAAGACTCTGCAATATTACTGACCTGGCATCTCAGCTTCAGTCACATTCCCACCACCATAACATAGCTTCCCCATGTCTTTTCTATATGAATACTTTCATGGCAATTGTTCTGATAAACTTTCCTCTTTGTTACTTAGACTTTATGAATTTAAGCTCAGTACTAGATTGTCAGCAAAGTCTCATTATTTTACAGTTGATTTGTTTTAACATAACCATAAGTTCTATGCTAACAGTTTCTTCTCCCACACTTCTTGCTTGCTGTCGTGGAATAAATAAGACAACCCCCCCACAATAACATAAATAAACTAGTTTAGATGCCTTAAATAAAGAACTCCAAGTGAGTCAAAATACCATTTGAATCAGTCAAGAGTATTTCCAGCAAATATCATGGTGAGTAATTTAAGCAAGACAATATTATAACTGCTAGAAAATGAGTTGTAGGAATCAAAACTCATATGAGTCATAACAGGGGTAATGAGGATACTGAAGCTCATACTGAGTTATAACAAGTAGGAAAAAAATACTTTTCACTTTGGCACACATGCTAACAGTGATGATGAGAATCAATTCTGTTCTCAACTCATGGTTTGAAAAAAGGAATTTCTATGCATACAGCAGATTACAATGCTAGGATGTCATCTTATTAAATTACAATTTTAGGATGGAATAGCAACTATCCAAAAAATTAAGACATGCAAATGATAAATCTTATAAATGCCAAAAAATACTGAACCATTTAAGGATACTATTATTGCAGCATTAAAAAGTGAAATAGAAATTAAAAATATATTATGCAATGTAATACATGAATTACTAGTTACCCTGGGGAAAAAAAAGCAGAACAAGACATGCTTTTTACAGAAATGAAAAAACAAGTGACTAGAAGTAAGTAAGAAAGAAAGCAATCAGGAAGTTTAAGGAAGAAATCTCTTAGAGAAGCTATGTATACTGAATCAAAATGGATCAAGATATTAAAAAAATAGTAAAAGCCTGCAGAGGTTATGCTCTGGCAGCAAAATCACAAAATTACAACGTTGGCCAAAGACAGATACTCCATGGTTAAGACTGCACATAGATTTCGCAGTGGTAGTGGATAGTTTTACTAAGTGACCTGAAATTTGTAAGTGCAAAAAAACAACTTCTACTGTTACAGTTGTTACGAGGATGCATTTCTATATAAAAAATATTAATAAAGTCTACAAAAAAATTATAATGTATAGTAAGGGGTTCTACTGAGTCCTACTTGTTAATACAAAAAAGTTTTCATTCATGAAGTAGTTGTAGAATACAGAAATTAAAAATAGAACATTTGGTAGATTCTAGATTATTCCAGTATATTAAAAAAAAATCTAGATGATTCGATAAATATGCTAATTAGGTGCTAGCCCCTATAAAAATAGGTTTTTTGAAGAGAGTTGTCAGTTGAGAAAGGGAATGTCTGGCATTATCAACTCTGGCTTGATTCGAAGATTATTATATCCAGCCGAAAGAATCTCTATAAAAAGTTGCTGACCAACAAAAACCTAACAAGAGGACCTCTTGGAAATAACCTGGTAAATAGACTTTTTAATATTTTCATTGACCAAACTAAAAGTTAATCTATATATACACAATTGAGGATTTCCAGTAATAGCACTTTGATTGATTTGTTAGTCTTAACATGGTAAAAATACTTGACTCCCTTACCTTCCCTTCTCCCTTCATAACACTTCACCAGTAAACTCTGTTTTCTGTTTTGAATGCCAAAATTGTATATTTGTATATACTTTTATTTCATGTTTTTTGGAAATTAAATATTTGTTTGTGATTTAGCTCTATGTTTTGGTAAATCATTTTCTTTTCTTTTGTTACAACTTCCAACATGTAACACAGTGAATTTTTTACATGGGCTGTTTGCTATATTATTCTGGATGTCATAGTCTTGGATACAGGTACACAATTCATTGCTTATGAATTTGAAGATTTTTGTAAAATATTTTCGATTGAACATACTACAGCTGTTCCATTCCATCTATGAAATACAGCATTATTATCTCACAGATATAATAATGCCCATAATGGGAGATATGCAAATAGGAGAATAAACCTTTCTTCTGTAGCACACTCATTAGGTGTAAAAAATAATGTCTGATGAAATTATTTCCTTTCTAAATAAAGTTCCATTTTAAATTCTATTAAATCTCATTGTAAACATTTACATAATTAGAAATATTGCAAATTTTGAGAACCAATCATAATAGGAGAATGAGCATTTTAAACTGATTGAAAATAGCTTTTTTCTTAGAGGAATCTTTAGCTTTAATACCACATGATTAAAATAATCATTTAAATATTTGTTCAATTTTTTCCACCTTGCAGCACATATTTATAAGAATCTGGTTGAATACTAACAATACAAAATTGTTGTTTATTTCTTCAGTCCTTAGATTCTTGAAGTATGTATTTTACTAAAAAATTATAATATTGAGGTGATTCATTAACATAGGAAGTAACCAAAAGTATAAATAGCTACAGCTATTACCCATGAGGTAGTTGAGTTCTTACAACTTCTCACGAGTTTGTAACACTACACTATATCATTGGCGATATCTAAAGAACCAAATGAATAATTATCATTTGATAATTGTGAGTAATAACAAGTCTGGCTTATGAGTCTAGCAGCTAAAAAAGTTAAAGGATTTGAAATCAGTTGGAAAAGAAAACTAGATAACTGATTTCTTCTTGTAAGGCTATTATGAAAGTATCAGCAAGTGAGTTGGGAGAGATGACATTCAATGATATATGTCAGCTAATAATAAAAAACATAGCACCTAAGAAAAAGCTTGTGAACTGGCATCAGAAAACCAGTCAATCAAAGAGGATTTGATTCCAATGAAATTGGTAAACGACTATCAAAATGAAGATTATCAACAAATGACATTTATACAGTTAAAACTGAGGAAAAATGTCGCTAAAACAGTGTGTCAAATATGTTTATGGTGAATACAAACTAAAAATAACTCTTTTTCTTCAGTTTTCAAATTTGTGAGCTTGTGCAAAAATTTATTTTGACTAATAGAGAAAAGGATTGGCTCTGGGCAAAAGAAAAGACCAAGGGAAAGTTTAAAAGACTATGTAAAAATTGACTTCGACCAATGAAAATGAAGCAGCTTACAAACTGAGAAAAAGTAACAAGCCAGTATCAAATTTCTTTTTGATATAAATAGGCAGAGAAAGTTGAATTAAAGAGAAGAGTGAGAGAGAAAGGTAGAGAAAGAGTCCCATCTTTTGGAATAATGCTGGTGTCAAATTACACACTGATACATCATCAGCCTCTAATGAGAGATAGGAAATTTCAAAGAACTCTATTCAACTCCTAAGCTAAGTACCTTAAAATATATCTTTTTATTCACGTTGAATATAACCATATAACTTTTATGTGAGAAACTAACTCGCTCAATTTGTTTTAAGCATTTTGGAATATTACTTTGTGTCCAATCATTTAATATAAACATTTTCTTTTCTTGACAATTCATCAAAACTACAAAACTTTAATGTTTGATTACTTGTCCTGAAACAAGCTACTGAAACTTCAAATGTGTAAATTTGTAAATAAATTCTTTATCATGTTTCATTAAAGATAATACATGTGTTTCCTTGTCATTATCCTATATACTTCATGTTCAGCAACAAGAGCTGATTCATAAATTTAATTCAACAAAAGTTATGGATCTGGTAGAGGAAGTCAATACATATGTGATAGAGAAAAAACAAAATAATGTGCACTTGGTATGATTATAAATGTTTTGAAATTAATCATTTTAAACATATGTGTAAATCCAAAAAGAGAAATGTGAACATGGTCCAACAAAATGAAGAAGAAATAAGTATGGATGTCTTTTCACTGAAAAAAGATGAAAAGGGTTATTAAAAACCTGAATCAATAATGTTTTACTGGACATGCAATTAGGTATGAGAAATGATGTAACTTTGATACCTAGAAATGTTGTTTGAAAGAAATTATGAAAACAAAGTTCAAAGAAAAGCCTTGTCCAATTGAACCAATTTGACGAATATGTGATAAAAATGTTAGACTATTTTGGAGCCTATGTGGAACTAAAAATTAAGTTTGACATATTACCAATTATCATGGCAATAGTGAAAAAAATCATGGTCAAATAAAAATATCAAACATAAATTCGACAACATTAGTGAACAAAGTCAGAAGAAACTAAAATGTTAAAAAACTATGAAGCAAAGTTAAGACTAAAAGAAACTGTCTACTTCCTCATATTTTCAAGCACGAAAAGTGCCAGTTCATCTACTACCAATAGTTGTGGAAAAGCTAAAACAATTACTTGAACAAGATCCACCTAGAGAGAGCAAATGAGCCTCCCCATTAGAAATTTTAAGAAGGAAAGATATGGATCTGCACATTTGTGGTGAATACAAAATAGGTATAAACCACAAAATATAAGTAGAATCGTATTCAATCACCAATGTAGAATAGGCTTTAAACTCTCTTGCAAGTATGAAAGCAATCTCTAAAAAAGATGTAAAGTTGGCATATCATCAAATGCCTATTGATGAAGGCTTTAAAGAAGTCACACCAATAAACACACCAATAGACTTGTTAAGATGAAAAAGAATGCCATATGGAATTAAAACTTCAAGTGCGATT
Source organism: Ascarosepion bandense (assembly GCA_037127315.1). Taxonomy (NCBI): domain Eukaryota; kingdom Metazoa; phylum Mollusca; class Cephalopoda; order Sepiida; family Sepiidae; genus Ascarosepion; species Ascarosepion bandense. The sequence continues at coordinate 3,381,137 of JBBBDQ010001840.1, read as the reverse complement.
TTTCTAAGGGCTATAGAGCAAGTTATTGGTAGAGATATAAAAAATACAATATGCTACCAGAATGATATTTGTATTGGTGCTATTATCAATGAATAACTAAAATGGAAAACCAGTATGGTTTTGGATAAGTTAAAAAATGCTGGATTAACAATTAATGGAAAAATGTGTACACAACAGTAAAAAAAAATATAATTTGGGGGATATTTCATATCTAATGAAAGCATATCACCAGACCAATCATCAAACCAATTAATTGACAAAATGTTAAAAATTGAAATATGTAAGGACAAAAAACAACTGAAAACTTTCTTAGGACTTGTAAATTTCTACAGATGATATGTAGAGCTATACACTGATTTGACAGAACCTTTTGCTGCTTTATGAAAAAAGAATGTGAAATTTATGTGGACAAAAGAACAAGTAGAATTTGAAAATTTAAAAGCTGTTCTGGCAAAAAAGCCAGTTGTAAAAATATTCAATCCTAGAAAAGAAATAGTAGTAACAACTGACACAAGTAAACACTTGTGATGTCTCTTGGAACAAAGTTTTTAGTCTCCCTGTTCAAGATTGCATCACGTCTTCTCCTGGGTGAAAGTCAGCATCAATGCTTTCATTCCAGCAAGAAAATTTCAACTTAAATCTCATTCATCTTCTTGCTTTTCACCTGCATGCTCAGCTGCTATTACCCACAGAAATCACTTTTTCCAGCTGTACCGGAGTGACATGTCTGATTACAATAGGTGTCTCTTTGTTTCTGCTCATAATGAATGCAAGCAGGCCTTAAATGATACAAAGTTATTGTTTGCTGATAGAATGAAACAATATATAGCATCTTGCAAGTTCAGTTTTACAGATTACTAGCAGCTCTGCAAGAGTGTACTGGACAACAACAAACCCTCAATCCCTCATCTATTCAAACAATTTGAAGTGCTCACATCTAAAACAGACACGGTTGAAGGCTTTACTCCCAAATTCTCTTCCAACTCTATACTTGACTCATCTGGAGTACCCATACCCAATTTCTGACCTAGAACAGAGGCTCAACTGAGTGATATATGCAAAACCTTATTTCTGGTCTTGGATATCATTTCTAAATTAAACTACCATAAGGCAAGTGGAGTTAATGGATTTCTAGTTATTGTCTCAAAGAAATGTGCCCCATGAGCTGACTCAATTCCTCTCTAATCTCTACAAGTATTGCCTTTGTGCCTCCTGTTTGTTGGAACTCCTCATCTGTTGTTCCTGTTTTTAAGAACACTAGTGAATCCTCTGACCCCACAAACTATTGCCTTATTAGCCTCTTACTGCTCTTTGGCAAAGTATTCAAGGCTCAAATCAATGCTGAAGTAGTTAAGCATCTCACCTCTCATAGCCTACTCTCTGACACTCAATATGACTTCTGCTTTGTCAGGTCTACTGCTGATGTGCTAACAAGCATCACTGAATATGTATACCAGGCTCTTGATAATAATGGCAAAGCTCAAGATGTTGCTCTAGATGTTTCAAAAGTGCAAACTCCAGGGCTACAGTATTTCTGGATGATTGCTTGATTTAATCCAATCTTTATTACTGAATCATGGAATGAAGGTCGTTTTGAACAGGCAAGCTTCCAGATCCTTTCACAAAAACACAGATGCCCCTTAAAGCTCTATCCTAGGTTCTATGTTGTTTCTGGTCTTCATTGATGACTTTTCTGATATCATCAGTTTCCAAGTAGGCATCTGTGAAGATGATACCACCATCTCAATAGGAAATCTGCCAAGGCTGACAAGGTAAACCTGGCTGCTACTCTTGAAACAGACCTACAATTAGTTTTTAACTGGGGCAGAAAATGGCTTGTAAATTCTATTGACACCAAAACAAAACTGTTCTCATTTAACCACCATAGAGAAACTCTTCTGCCAGTCATCAGCATGGCTGTTGCAAGTCTTCTTGAGAGCAACCCACTGCATCTCCTTGGCCTCACTTTTTCAACTGACATGGAATGGAACAAATTTATTGGATCTATAGCAGTATCTACCACTAAGAATGTTCGGTCTCTTTGTCAAACCAAGAACTTTTTATCAGAATCCATCTTGCACATTTATAAATCTACCATTCGTTTATACATTGAAAACTGTTGCCATATCTAGTTGTGTGCTCCTGCTATTCATCTCGAGGGTTTTGACAAAATCTAAATAAGGATCTGCAATGTAATGAGTCTTGACTTGGCATCTTGACTTCAGTTACTTTCTCACTGCTGTGACAGGGATTCACTCAGTCTTTTCTATAAATATTTTCATGGCAACTGCTCTAAGAGCATCTTTCCCTGGTGCCCTGACCACACGAATTAATGTGTGCTACTTGATTAGCATCTACGTTCCACCATTTTACCACTGAAATACTTAAATGTAGCTGCCACCTCTATTAGAGCAATTTCTTTTCTGGCACTTCCGTCTGTGGAACTTCCTTTCATTTACTTGTTCCTCTGATAACTACGATCTCAAATAATTGAAATGCAACATTAACTGGTATCTTCTATCTTCTTGAATTCTGTTCATCTTCAATCCTTTTTTCAATACCCTCTGTATCTAATCTTTTCTCACACTGTAACCCCCTGCACACTAGTGGTGGTCCCACCTTATTTGAGGTGAAATAAAACAAAAGTCAATTTTGGAAATATTAGCTTAGAATGGTCATTCTATTATGTATCTTTCATATTATTTGAGATGAAATAAAACAAAAGTCAATTTTGGAAATATTAGCTTAGGATGGTCATTCTATTATGTATCTTTCATATTATTTGAGGTGAAATAAAACAAAACTCAATTTTGGAAATATTAGCTTAGAATGGTCATTCTATTATGTATCTTTCATATTATTTGAGGTGAAATAAAACAAAATTCAATTTTGGAAATATTAGCTTAGGATGGTCATTCTATTATGTATCTTTCATATTATTTGAGATGAAATAAAACAAAAGTCAATTTTGGAAATATTAGCTTAGGATGGTCATTCTATTATGTATCTTTCATATTATTTGAGGTGAAATAAAACAAAATTCAATTTTGGAAATATTAGCTTAGGATGGTCATTCTATTATGTATCTTTCATATTATTTGAGATGAAATAAAACAAAAGTCAATTTTGGAAATATTAGCTTAGGATGGTCATTCTATTATGTATCTTTCATATTATTTGAGGTGAAATAAAACAAAACTCAATTTTGGAAATATTAGCTTAGGATGGTCATTCTATTATGTATCTTTCATATTATTTGAGGTGAAATAAAACAAAATTCAATTTTGGAAATATTAGCTTAGAATGGTCATTCTATTATGTATCTTTTATATTATTTGAGGTGAAATAAAACAAAACTCAATTTTGGAAATATTAGCTTAGAATGGTCATTCTATTATGTATCTTTCATATTATTTGAGGTGAAATAAAACAAAACTCAATTTTGGAAATATTAGCTTAGGATGGTCATTCTATTATGTATCTTTCATATTATTTGAGGTGAAATAAAACAAAATTCAATTTTGGAAATATTAGCTTAGGATGGTCATTCTATTATGTATCTTTCATATTATTTGAGATGAAATAAAACAAAAGTCAATTTTGGAAATATTAGCTTAGGATGGTCATTCTATTATGTATCTTTCATATTATTTGAGGTGAAATAAAACAAAATTCAATTTTGGAAATATTAGCTTAGGATGGTCATTCTATTATGTATCTTTCATATTATTTGAGATAAAATAAAACAAAAGTCAATTTTGGAAATATTAGCTTAGGATGGTCATTCTATTATGTATCTTTCATATTATTTGAGGTGAAATAAAACAAAACTCAATTTTGGAAATATTAGCTTAGGATGGTCATTCTATTATGTATCTTTCATATTATTTGAGGTGAAATAAAACAAAAGTCAATTTTGGAAATATTAGCTTAGGATGGTCATTCTATTATGTATCTTTCATATTATTTGAGGTGAAATAAAACAAAATTCAATTTTGGAAATATTAGCTTAGGATAGTCATTCTATTATGTATCTTTCATATTATTTGAGATGAAATAAAACAAAAGTCAATTTTGGAAATATTAGCTTAGGATGGTCATTCTATTATGTATCTTTCATATTATTTGAGGTGAAATAAAACAAAACTCAATTTTGGAAATATTAGCTTAGGATGGTCATTCTATTATGTATCTTTCATATTATTTGAGGTGAAATAAAACAAAATTCAATTTTGGAAATATTAGCTTAGAATGGTCATTCTATTATGTATCTTTCATATTATTTGAGGTGAAATAAAACAAAACTCAATTTTGGAAATATTAGCTTAGGATGGTCATTCTATTATGTATCTTTCATATTATTTGAGGTGAAATAAAACAAAACTCAATTTTGGAAATATTAGCTTAGGATGGTCATTCTATTATGTATCTTTCATATTATTTGAGGTGAAATAAAACAAAATTCAATTTTGGAAATATTAGCTTAGCATGGTCATTCTATTATGTATCTTTCATATTATTTGAGATGAAATAAAACAAAAGTCAATTTTGGAAATATTAGCTTAGGATGGTCATTCTATTATGTATCTTTCATATTATTTGAGGTGAAATAAAACAAAACTCAATTTTGGAAATATTAGCTTAGGATGGTCATTCTATTATGTATCTTTCATATTATTTGAGGTGAAATAAAACAAAATTCAATTTTGGAAATATTAGCTTAGGATGGTCATTCTATTATGTATCTTTCATATTATTTGAGATGAAATAAAACAAAAGTCAATTTTGGAAATATTAGCTTAGGATGGTCATTCTATTATGTATCTTTCATATTATTTGAGGTGAAATAAAACAAAACTCAATTTTGGAAATATTAGCTTAGGATGGTCATTCTATTATTTAACTTTCATATTATTTGAGGTGAAATAAAACAAAATTCAATTTTGGAAATATTAGCTTAGGATGGTCATTCTATTATGTATCTTTCATATTATTTGAGGTGAAATAAAACAAAATTCAATTTTGGAAATATTAGCTTAGGATGGTCATTCTATTATGTATCTTTCATATTATTTGAGGTGAAATAAAACAAAATTCAATTTTGGAAATATTAGCTTAGGATGGTCATTCTATTATGTATCTTTCATATTATTTGAGGTGAAATAAAACAAAATTCAATTTTGGAAATATTAGCTTAGGATGGTCATTCTATTATGTATCTTTCATATTATTTGAGGTGAAATAAAACAAAATTCAATTTTGGAAATATTAGCTTAGGATGGTCATTCTATTATGTATCTTTCATATTATTTGAGGTGAAATAAAACAAAACTCAATTTTGGAAATATTAGCTTAGGATGGTCATTTCATTATGTATCTTTCATGAAAATTGTCAAAAACCAAATCAAATTCAAATATTGAAAAAGGAGCATTGGACATAATATGGATGACAAATAATGCTTGTCAGTTTTTGATTGGAAAGATATTTTTAATATGATTTGACCACAGACCTTTAGAATTCATATTTAATCCTAGGTAGGAACTTCCTAAGGCAACTTTGTCTGGAAATTTAAGCCTGCCTTCATACTTATGCCGTTTGATATGGAGTATGTGAGGTCTACTGCTGATGTGCTAACAAACACCACACACCAGACTCTTGATAATAATGGCAAAGCTGAAGATGTTGCTTTAGATGTTTCAAAAGTGCAAACTCCAGGGCTACAGTATTTCTGGATGATTGCTTGATTTAATCCAATCTTTATTATTGAATACTTTGTTGAGATTGTTTCATTACTTCTGAAAGCGAGAAAGAGGAGAAAAAAATTCAAAGATTCTTTCTTACACTGGGTTGAAACTCATATTTTGTCAATGGACATATTATCTGAGGATCAGTCAGTTAAGTGCCATATGTAATACACACTTGGGCGATCATGTCTCTTTCGAGACATGAGTGACTGGGTAGAAGATTATCCCACAGTACGTTGCCATTGCTTTCTGTGGTAGACTGGTTGCCAACCAAGGCTATAGAACCCAATCTGTCCTGTTATTTGACCCATAGCTGGAGGGAAGAAACGGATTAATACCTTTCCCAAGAGTATTTGCATGTATATGATTGCAACGAATTCAACAGGAATTCGAACTTGGCTCTACAAAGCAAAATTCCATATTGAACAGTATATTATTCAGGATAAAAGCTAATAAGTGGAATAATTGTTCATGGGTAGAAAAGGCATTTTAAAGAGGTTAAACACAAATTAACTGTTGAAAAGAGTGTGATTTGCAATGAAGACATAGTCATTCCACCAGCAATGAAAAGGAGCAAAATTATAAAAAAAGCAGACATGATGATGTTCATTGCAGAATCACATCTACACAAAGGAAGTTAAGGCTAGAGGCATGGTGACCAGGCTATTCAACAGATGTAGAAGTATATATATATATATATATATATATATATATATATATATATAATGGTGTAAAACATACATTGACAAACAGACAAATGCATGGCCTAAAGATTCCCAACCTTGGGTCAGTGTACACATGGATCATGGTCATGATAATGGAGTTGGATTATTACTAATACTATTAAATGCTTATTCAGACTGACCAGAAGTAATACAGAACACTATGAAAAAAATGTAAATGGGATATTAGCGCATACAGACCAAGTTAGATTGCAATATAATAGTGATTAAGGAATTTACAGTGAGCCCAAAAGAAATGAAAGCGAAAGTTTCAAGTGAACACAAGACAAACATGACAGTGAAATCGAGAGCAGTATAGACTCCAAAAATAGACAATTGTTGGAGGAACACTCCTATGAAAAAAAAAAGGTCAGAATCTTCCATATCTAGACAATCTCTTAGGGAGAGGGAGGAAGATAGTGGGGAGAAAAAAATCTCCCAGAAAAAGTACCAGCAAAAATAAGGGGATAAAACCTCTTCAGTACAAGTTGAGGAGGTTACTCATTTGCCTAGGAAATCACCAAGAGTATAAACAGCTACAGCTATTACACATGAAGTAGTTGAGTGTTTAACACTTCCCATGAGTTAGTAACACTACTCAACAAATATATTTATCAGAATTCCAATCAAAGTATTTTACTGTGTAAAGAACTATGTTCTTTTTTAATATTGTGTCATCTTTTTCTCAACAACTCATTCTCTGATGAAGCTTGTATAAAAATAAAATATGTTTGTTAGATTCATAAACATTTCCTATTTGTTCTGTTCCTTTGTGGGGCATCAGGCCACACTTTCCCCTGGTGATGCTGCCATGATTTCAGTAGCAGGTAGGTTTTACAGAGTGGAGTTGCTAGTCGCATGCCCAATCTGCCTTTTTTACTTGGGTTGGAATCCTGCTTTGAATTCAGAATTCTCCTTCTCTTCAACTGGTTGCCTTCACATCCAGAGAATTCAGTTTATTTTGATATTTAACTGAATAGAAAATGGCGGATTCATGCTTTTCCTGTCTCAGCAAGAAATTTGAATCTGACGTGTAAATTCCATTTTTTTTATATTGTTAATCTTTAAGCCACTTGCACCACCTAAAGAAAACATTAATGTGATGTTTTTAAGCCTCTCTCAGTATAATCTATTACTTACAATTTCCAAAACTCCAAAGGAGATTTACATCAGTAAGAGACATGTGACTATTCATTAATTGTACAACAAATAATGCCAGCATCAAATATAAATTAGACTGCAGATTTTGGCAGTAGATTAAAACAACTTGAACTATTGTGAAAATTACCCAGCTTAATGCTGGCCAGCATTAGAGAGATGACTTTGTCAATTGGAGTAGATAGATCTATCGCCTGGTTCATACTCCACCCACGTCTATTGAACAGGTTAAGAGGCTCATCTCTTGTTCCCTGTTTAGGATGTGGTTTCCGGCTTTCTCTTTTCCAATCTTTTCACTATTACATAGCCCCCTGCACATCAGTGGCGTTACCGCCTTGCTCAGGGTGATACAATTAAAAAAAAAAAACGAATAACTGACAAATCAAGTAAATCAAGGCCATCAACATGTTATAAAGATACTTATTCCCAAATAGCGATATAAAATAGCAAAATTAGCAAATAATCTTTAGTTGTTCCATAAATATTTAGTGATTTCTTTGTTTTTCAATAACTCATTAATTATAAGGACTTTTTATTAAATTTCAGAAGATAAAAAGAAAAAATTAATAAAATTCTCATTTGTCATAAGTGTAAGTTTTCCCTCTCATCTCTTCTTTTTTAAACATTTTTAATAATCTTTCCAAAACTTAATCTGCACTCGAAAATTGGTGAAAAGGAACATTTTTTTCCTCTGAAAAGCATCATCATAAATGAGTCTACATTTGATTGGGTAGTGTCTTGTAGACCTGTTAAAATAATATTTCAGCAAAATTAGACTTTTGTGCTTGAAAAAAAAAAAAATGCAGAGTGTTAAAAGGACAGATTTTTCATTGAAACAATTCAACTATTATTTTAACTACCTTTGCTTCTCAGCAATGTTTGTTGTTTTAAAAAGCAATGGTTAGAATTGTAAAAAAAAACTTAAACATATGATGAAAGTGAATTCATAGATTTTTTTTTGTTCTTAACAATTTACAACAAAAATATTAAACATTCTTTACTTAACAGATTGTTTATTTACAATTTTATATTTACAACATTCTAAGTGCTAATACAATTGTATTAAAACTAATGCAATGCAATATTTATCATTTACGAATTTATAATAAAATGATATATGACAACAACTTTCTATTCATAAATTTATAGCATTTACTAAATTATTAAAATATGTGAACCAACTATAAGCAAATTTATTATTTACTATTTTATAAGGTTCAAATCAATTGCCAATTAGGTGATGTTTTGCCAATCATTCCAATCAATAATATATAATAAATATCTCGCATCAATAAACAATCTAATAAATTTTTGTTTGTTATTTTTGTTGTGAATTCTAAAAAACAAAGAAAATGTATAAATTCGCTTTCAGTTCAGGTTTTACTATAATTCTAATCCTTACTTTTTAAAACAATAAATATTGCTGAGGAGTGAAGGTAGTTAAAATAATAGTGGTATCAAGAGAAAAACCATCTTTTTAACACACTGTTTTTTTTTTTTGAGTGCCAAGATCCTAGTTTGCCAATATTTCATACTGTTTTTTAATGTAAATGTATGTATTAAATATGTAGGTGTAGGTAGTGTTACGGTAGACATGCAAATATCATAACAATTATTAGTGTGGAAGGTAGAGTTAATGATCCCAATGTTGCTTTCACTTTCACAGAAATACCCTTCTGAAAACCATGAATCCATATCTTCTCCCTCCATTAAATAGCAGAGTAGACTTTGCTCTAAAGTCTTGGCTAACAACCAATTTAAGAGAAGGATCATTCTGAATTTAAAACCATGTAGAAGGCAATGGGAAACCACTTTTTTTCCTAAGAAATCATGATGACTTACAGTTATTAAAGGAAAGGTAATCTATGAAGAGCCATGGTCATTTATTTCTTGAAGGGACGTAACATTTTATAATAACGAAGCTGTATTAAATGCTAGTGATTCTCCAATCTTCATCATATTTATGACTTTCATAAAACTTCCAAGCACAACACGGATAAAGGTATCCTATTGTAATTATTTTTGTATCATATCCAGTTTGCTTGGAATTTTATTCAATATGTTACCATATGTCATAATCTATTTTGGAGGGCAATAATGTTTTCTCCACTAGATGACCTGGTGCCTTAACTCACATATTGATATGAGTCAAAGCTACGTCATTGATGTAATGGAATGTTCAGTTTTAGAATTGAGTTCATAACATTTCAGGTTGAACGGAACTGACAAACAAAACCAACACTTTTACCCACGAGAACATATTTTCCACTAGTTATAACAATAAGGATTTTAAAAATGTATTCTTATTGCCAAGCTGTTTAAATTATACTATATTAGAGATGATGACTAACAAATCATAAATATGGAAAATTATGATGAAAAGAAAAAAAGCTGAAGACTGGATAAAATAAAAACATATTTTTGTTTGACACTCAGAAATTTCTCCAAAAATCTTTCATATAAAAAATTATAAAACAAAAACATATCTGTTTTACTTGTAATTTTAAAGCTAATCAATATTTTTATTTTTCAAATGTCAGGTAACTATTTTTATTTTACCATTTCATCACAATATCCTTAGAACAGTACAGAAACACACCAGTTCTCATGAAAATATATTTTTAATTCAAAGTACATTTTAAGTTCATGCCTTTACCAAGTCACATTAATAATAAGCAATCTGCATCAAGACCATTCTGTCAGTTCCATTATGATAAAATAGAAACAACATTTAGAATAAAAGCAGCAAGCAGAAAAAAAATGTTAAATATCTGGGTACTAGTTTTCAATTTGTTTTGATCTTGTTGGGGTTATTTGTTTTTACTTTTTATTTTACTTGTTGTTTTTATTTACTAATTTCCCACAGCCTGTCTGACCCACTCCAATGGGGATTTCTTTCTTGTTTGCATCCTATTTTATGAAATGTCAAATCAGCTTAACATTTTGTGGCCAAAATCAGGAGGAAGGAAGAAGATAGGAAAAAAGAAATGTTTATTGGATTGCATATCTTACGTAGCTGAATCTCTCACCAGAAAAAAATAGTTCTAAGTTTTTGATGTTGTTCTTGTTGTTGTTCTTGTTTTAGTTTTTGTTGTTATTTATTTATTTATTTTAATACTGTTAACAATGATGATGGTGTTTCACCCTGAAATTTTTGACCTAGGAAAACTATGCTTTTTGACAAAGTGTTGTTTGTGAACACTGCAAAGAATAGAGGTAGAAAAAAGATGGGGGAAAGGAGGGAGAGAGACAGAGAGAGAGAGAGAGAGAGAGTGTGTGTGTGTATTTGTGTATATATATATATATATATATAGAGAGAGAGAGAGAGAGAGAGAAAATATGAATACAGAAGTTATTTAGTTGTTCTCATAACAAATCTGACACAAATCTCATTTACAGAGGGATGTGCAGATGGCGTAATGAATAGCAGCTCAGAATGAGAAATTAAAGAACTGAGTTTGAATTCTAGTCAGGTTTTTTACATTCACTTATGTGAAATACCCTTGGGAAAAGTATTAATCTAGCTCTCCTTTGCACAAACTATGGGTTAAATAGTAGGACTTATATCTAGAAAAATCATTATTATTCCCAAAAATTGTTAATGCAATATTCTCCTGCAAAAACAACAAAAAAGAATTATTTTTACAATCCAAATTTTTTTTTTCAGTTTTAAATAACCCACAAAAGGTTATTAAAAAATCAAACAAGCAAATCATTCATAGGGAGAATGGAAGATACAATTATTAAAAGTGTTAAGTGGAGTAATAATAACAAATGAATGATTAACACCACAAAAAGACAGGAGGGGAGAAAAGGAAAAGAAAGAACAAAAAGAGAAGAAAGAAAGGGTAATTAGAGTAGTAGTAGGAGATAAAGGAAAAAAAAAGAGAAAGAAAGAAAAATAGCTGTAAGAAAAAAAAGAAAAGAAAGAAAAGAGAAGTAGATCAGAAAGGAAAATAAGAAAATGCAAAGAAAAAAACAAGAGAAAGAAATCAAAAGAAAGAGAAATAAAGAAATCAAAAGAAAGAGAAATAAAGAGAAGTGAATGAACATAAAAGAATAAATGGTAAAGAGAGAAAGAGAAAAAAAAAGAATAAAGAGAAAATAGAAGAGAGAGAACAAACAGAAAATTAGAGGATGAGCAGAAGGAAGAAAAGTAAGAGTAAGAGAGAGACAATATTATGTTGTAACAAAGACAAAGTTGTATACAAAAATGATGTGAAATACAATTAAAGAAAGAATTTTCTATCATATTTATCATTTCATGTCTTTGTTTTTGTATAACCATTATAAGAAAGTGTCATTATAAACAATCATTATGATAACTGTCATGAGTGGGTGTCCAAGTAGTTAGAACATTTGCTTTCTGATCATGAGGCCCAGGTTTGCATCTCACCATGGTTGATTTGTCAGGAAAATGATTTCTTGATGTTATCAGTCTGGAGAAGGTGATCCCAACGTACAGCACCTTTGGAAAGTGCCTGAAAACAATTCCATGGGTTGACCCGAGCCTTGTGAGTCAAATTGGAGCCATCAATGGTTATGCTAGCACAAAATCACTAGTTGTCGTGATCAAGGGTTTGAGTGTCCTAGCCTTGTTCATGCTAGATAATGTAACTAAGGTCCATTCAGCATAGCTGCAGTATAAACAACAGATGGACTCTGTGGCTGTTGAACAAACACAAATGTGCCTGAGCAGGTGTCTGCAATGTGGAATAGATAGCCATCACCCTAGTTGACAGGCATCCTTGAATACAAGTGGTCAGCTATAGATAATAACTGTCATGGTAAAAACTATAATTAGCATACTCATGATCAACAATTCTACAGAAACTTTTGATTCACCAAAATAGCTTCTTTCTTATGATAGAAATCTAAGCAAGATTATTCTATTTGTACTGTTCACCTACTGTTAAACATCAATTAATAAGACGGTCAGTCTAGTTCCAAAAATAATGCTATATAAATTAACTCTTTTCTTTTACAACTGGTGTTGCTATTGGAAACTATGACATCAGTAGCAAGTATTTAAACTATAGTATGCCAAGTTTATTATAGCTGGAGGGGGAATGGACATTATACGGTTGACTTTTCCTAAGACACACAGCACATAAATAAATACCAACTGAGACATGTGAAAAAAGCTGATCAGGTGTTCAACTGATCAGTAGCTGTATTACCATACCAGATGCTGCTACTGCTACCAAGTTCACCTCCCTTAGTCTCCAGCATCCAGTAAATAAAATCTTGGCAGCACTCAAGCCAAAGGGTTTGGTGAATCATCCTTTGTTGGTGGTAAATTGTTTCAAATTCATTGTATTCTACATCTGGCATTTGTATTTCTTTCATTAAGGGATAATCCCAACATTGCTTGCTTCACAAAAGAACTTTCAAGATAGGCTCAGGTTGACTTTGCAAGAACTTTTTTCACTGCACACATTCTAGATTCATAACTGACTGAACCATGAGCAACATTTATATTAATTTCTTTTAAATATTCTTTACTATTTCAATATTTGCATTTTTTCAAATAACCTGCATTACTGCAGATTAACTCTATCTTAAATTGATTGTATTTTTATCATTTTTCTCCTGTGCCATTCACTTACTTGCTTGTTTATCAATATTACATCCATTACATTTAATAAATATCATTGTTGAATTTTATCCATTTTCTTGTTTTCTTTAAATATTTAATCTTTATTAGTCATAATCATCAGTCAGAACATATTTTTAATTTATGAAGTGTTATATTCAATAAACTTATAACAGCTACTAATATAAAATATAAACAAAACATTAATAATATTTTTACACAGAAAATTATTTAGAAAACTATAATTTCTAAAATATATTATTTCATTAAATATTAATTATATATAAAACCTACAGATAATAAATCTTTACTTTTTACACCTTGTAATGGAACCTTATATTTTTTTTAATATTATATATTTTTTAACTTATAATTTATAAAATACTGTGCATATTTCACATTACAAAATTACAATATAAACTGACTGCAGAATGTTATTTTTAATGTTAATAGATAATATTTCTAAAAAAATTTAAACTAAAATTGGTCTCTTCACAATATTTCAAACTTGGGAATAAAATTGAAAAAAATAAAATATTTACAGCTGATCACAAAATTAAAAAAATATATTTTTAAAAGTATAATAATAATACCTAAAAATATAAACAGTGACTATTTTACTGTGATACTATTATCATTGAGTGCTAATCTATGAAAAGGAATTTTTGCAATTAAGAATTAAAGTTCAACTTCCATTTACGAGTTACCTCCCCTACTTAAAGTCAAACTTGGGAACACTGAGAGAGTACCTAGAAAGTTCAACACTCAAGTAAAAAACCCTTCCAAAAATATTTTTGTTGTTTGCTTATTTGATCAGGTTTTGGAAATTTGTTCATACTAAGAATATTTAAGCACCTCCTTGCTTTGATCTACAAATTTGGATTCATGATGTGTCTGCACTGTAATATTTAACTAATACAATAACAGAATTAATTTCTTCACATGCAAAGAAGGCATCAAAAGCATTTTGTTTTATAATCAATGATACTTTATATGGGTAATGTTTTCAGCTGACATTAAACCATTAGGTTTAATGTCAGCTGATATTTGTTTTATGTATGACTGTGTGTTCATTTATTGATCTGTTCTTGTGCACAACCCTCAAATTACTTCTGCTCTTGAATATCACTTCTATTCATATTTTATATGCTTAATGAAGCTCCAATGATCTTCGGGGAATTCTTTTAACATAAAACCACTCAGCCTAGCAGGATAATTTGTTCACTCAATTATTCTCATTTTTATGCTGTTTTCTCGTGAAAACCATTAAAAAAAACATCATTAACATCACAGTCTTCCATTTAGCTGCAGATTTTATTATTTTTTTAAAATCTAATATCCGAAAAAAAAAAAAAAGAAAAAGAAAATTTATTTTGCTCATTGGATCTCCTAAAACATAAAACAAGTTTAACAATTCATTAATTTTTGGTGAATCTGATATATAAATTGACATGACATGAATTCCTCTGATTTAACCTGATTTGAAAATGCATTAATTCTTTCATTAACTGGCTCTGTTAAGCCGATATCTTCTTGCTTTTAATTAACTTTGGGACCGCTTAGAAACAGTGACTTGACAAATTATTTACTGCATTATGATTCCTGGTTTTGATACTAAGTTTTTTTCTGACCCATGTCTTCCTTATGGCAATGAAAAGTCAATGAACCACAACTTATTGACTGGGTGAATAATAACCATGGACATTTTGCCAGTAAATGTAAAACATATTTTCTTGACAGCCACAATCAATAAAAATCTATCCAACTTATTTTAATATCATTGGGTAGGGATACAAAGAAAACTGACTAAGGGAAATTATCTCAAATGAATCCAAACCCAATTGTGAAATACTGTTGTATATCAATTCATCGAAGACAATTATTATTTCATTAAGATGACCAATAGTGTTGTATACTTTATGCCAAGATGACAAAAATTAAACTGCAACCAAAATGACATATATCCTGCATACCCTTTGATGGAATGACGATTATTAATTCAATTTCTCTTCTATAAAATCACTTGCTTTCACACTGAAAAAAATGACAATATTCTCACTTAATAAAATGATGGCCATCACACACATATATATATAAACAAATGTAGACAACATATCTTCTATTCACTCTTCAGGTGACATGGTATAGAGTAGGAGGTGGAGTTGGAAGTCTCACCACACATGCACTGAGGGGGTCTAAAGGCCACGCTTGTCTGCAGTTTTTCCTGTGTCTTTTTCAGTCTGGGTTCCAATCTCAAATGCTCACCATCTGACTACTACCACTACTAATCTGTCTCTTATATAAGCAACTACAGCATCTTTCAGCACACTGTTTACATCATTTCAAGGCCCACATTATCTAAACTTGGCTATGCTAGTTTCAAAACAATTAAATATTTTTCTGACATGGGGAATTTTGCTCACATTCTTAACTTTGACCACCATCAAATATTTATCAAAACAATGTCTATTTTTTCTTTTACTAGCCAGTTTGCATATATTTTGCTGTTTCATAAAAATACACTTCTTCACAAAATTATTCACCAGCTCAGATAATCTACAACAATACTCCCACAGCTAATAAACTAATAGCTGCTATTATTGGTTAATGTAAAAGGTTTGTTTTGTCTATTCTGTAAAAATAAAAAAGCATTTTTTAAAATTTTGGACATTAACTTTATTGAACAACATATTTAACAGAAGATGGAATATGTGACACCAAAATTCAAAAGTGCATTGGAATAGCTAAAGACGCATTCCAAAAATGCATGGAAAATTTTCATTAGAAACAAAGAAAAGACAACTGGACTGTTATGTAATATCAGTCCTCCTACATGGCAATGAATGCTGGACAATCTCATCACAGTTGAAGAGGACACTTGAGATAACAGAAATGTGGTTTTACAGAAGGATGCTGAGAATGCCAAGGATGAAACATCTAAGCAGCAATAAAGTTTCAGAGAAAATGTAGCAAAATTAATACGTATATTTAGCATCAGAAAAAGAATTAATAATAATAAAAAAGGGCTTAGAACATTTTACACCCACAAGACATTTTGAAGGTAAGAGAGAGACAAAGGAAAGCAATGCATAACCTACCTTGAGAGTTTGAGTAAATGCTTGACAGAATAGGGATTAAGAGAGAAATAGCAAAAGAGCTATGACAGGAAATGGTGGAGAACCATGATTGCCTATGTCCTGAGATTACTCACATAGAAGAAAATCTTTGCATACATGGAATTGGCATAATGAGTTCTAATTCTGACTCATGCATTCATGCCCTTGTAAAAGATATATTTCTCCAGCTATGACTTAAAGAGCTGGACAGAACCGGTTCTCTTGCCTTAGGTGGCAATCAGTCTAGGAGAAGTAAACTCTGAATTCAAATTCCTGTAAATAATAGGGCAGACTGGGCTTTTTAGTCTTGGTAGGAGGAATGACATAAAAGTCAATATCAGGTAGGACAATCAATCTAAGAGGACAACTCTGAATTCCAAACCAGCCTGAGAAAAAGATAAGCTCAGTCAGATTATCTTGCCCTAGCTACACCTACTGCTGCAATACATGTGGTATCTCAATGAGACTAATGGGTTACAGAATTGTGATTCTGCTATCTTTCAGACAGCTTCATAATTCTATCCTCCAAGAAATTTTATCATATAACATTGATTATTGTCAAGTAAAATCTTCATTTGTGCAGATAGACTAAACTATCGCCCGGTTCACACTCCACCCACATCTATTGAACAGGTAAAGAGGCTCATCCCTTGTTTCCTGTTTAGGATGCGGTTTCCGGCTTTCTCTTTTCCATTCTTTTTACCCTTACGTAGCCCCCTGTGCATCAGTGGCGTTATCGCCTTGCTTGGGGTGATATGATTAAAAAAAAAAAAAAAAAGGTGGTGTAATGAATAGCAGCTTGCAATATGAAATTGTAGAGCTGAGTTCAAACTCCAGTTGAGTTTATTATCTTCACTTATGTGCAAATACACTTGGGAAAGATATGAATCCATCTTTTCTTCCTTAAAAAATGGGTTAAATAGCATTGCAGACTGGGTTCTCTAACCTTGGTTGGCAACCAGTCAAAGAAAAGGAGAACTCTGAATTCAGAACTGACAGAAATACTTTAATCATGATTTCTACTAGGTTTCGACCAAAGTCCATTGAACAAGAGTGGCAGGCATGAATCCTGTAATGGATTATGCAACAATTTAATTATTTTCTTAAAATATTCATGAAATTTTTATCAACTGGTTAATTTGAATGTTTAATATTATTCAGCAACAAAAGTCTATCACAAAATTTGCAAACCGTTTTTGTCATGTTCAATCATTTCATAAACCGCACAAATCCTTTTTATGCCTGAGTCACAATTTTCTGTTTCTTAAAAAAATATAATATGCTGAAAAGGTGGCTTATTTTCGTTCATCTTCAATGTTATAATTAATAAACATAAATACTTTCAGTTTTGACAAATTAATTTCTTAAATGCAGGCAGTGATGACAGTTGTCTCAGTACAACCAAATACAATCTTTTTGAATGAAGTTGGCTTGAAAATAAAAACTCCTAATGCCATCCAACAATAAAAACAGAACAAATATTTTGGCTAACCAAAAACAGTGTGTGATAAGTAAATTATCACCATTTTATATTTTTAATTTTGCTCATATGTATTGTTTGTTTTTGATTTTGTCAAATGCAAAGTATAGTAGAGTCAGATAGACACTGTCTGTGAGAAAAATAGAACCATGATGCAATTCCCTCAGCCAGAAATGTGGAAACGTCATGCTGTACTTCTTAGCATCTGCACCATTCATATTGGTGCAAATACTTCTTAGCATCTGCACCAATATGAATATTTAAAAGTGTTTGGGTGTCAATCTGAGTACAGTGCTGAGAATTCAGAAAGAGTTGGATGAATCTAATAGTGATTATGAAGATGTTTGAAGGGATCACTTGAGATGGCAATGTTATACCCTCATTCATCTTCCTACAGGTCTTCAGACTTAACATGGAGGCCAACATCAAGGGTATTGAGGAGGTAGTGCTGACCTTGGTCAAGAGGATGGCTTCTGGAAGACCCTATGTCTGGTAGCAGGACACTGCACCATGCCACACAAGCAGGAAAACCTAGTTATGGCTGTCAAACAATTTCTGCAACCACACCCCTTACATCTGGCCATATAACTCCCCCAACTGCACCTCTCTTGATTATTGTGTATGAGGAACAGTTGAGCGAGAGACCAACAAAACTCCTTGTAATACCAAAGATGAACTGAAGGTAAGGATTACAACAGTATTTACCAACTTGAACAAGGAGACCATCCAGAAGAGTTGCAGGAAATTCTGAAGTTGTCTGGAGGCCATGGTTGAAGCCAATGGTAATTTTAGTGAATAAAAATATTTTTCTGTAATTTTGGTAAATAAATCTGTTAAAATAAATTAATTTAGATGGCAATTTATCCATCACATCCTGTACAACTAAAACAAACTTTACTTTAATAACCAAATGTATTTAATGAAATGAATTCAATTTTTCTTTATTTCAAACTAATGAAAACTGAATCTTCTGTAAGTGCTATGATATTCTGAGGATGTAAAAAATATGAAAAGACATTTCTAATATTGATCATGAGTTTCTTTTTTTGAGTGATGAAATAAGCAATTGAATCAAAATTATGTTTCCCAATTTGTATCTACATCTAGACATGCACACATTATGTAAAATGGTACCAGCAACAAAGTCAATGATAATTGAATGTGAAGCTAAAATTGATCAGGTAAAATGTATAATTTATTACAGAAATAAGATTGTAATACTCAAAATCTATTTCTCATTTATTTTAACCACATGGATATAATTTCTGTAAACAACTTCCTTCTAATGTGTGTGTTCTTAAAAGAAAAAAAAACACTGTACATTGAGGACATTATAAGAATGGCATAATAGACATGAACATTGTTGGAGCTGCCAATTTCAGCACCCTGAACATTATAAAGGGGACAAATTTCCTCAGAATTTATCCCTCACCTGGAATGGAAAGACATGAGCAACAGGTGTCGCTGAGCAATTATTCTGCAACTGTTCACAATAAACAAAAACTAACTCTTGGGACATGAAACATTAAAACCATGAACAACTGTGGACAGCTAGAAAATGTGAAGCAGGAGATGACTAGATTAAACATAAACATTTTAGGCATATGTGAAATAAGATGGCCAAACGATGATGGAGACTTCATCAGTGACAACCACAGAATTATACACACAAGTGATGAAAATAATTGAAATGGAGTTAGTGTTACACTGAATAAAGACACAAGGAAATGCGTTATGGGATACTGCCAGATATCTGAAAGAATTTAAGTAGTTAAACTGAAAGGGAGGTCTCTCACTATATTAGTAATAGTGGTATACACACCGACAACACAAAGTACAGAAGAAGAAATTGAATCCTTCTACTCCATGCTAGATTATGCCAATGCACAGTGAAAATCATAAGAAATCAGAATTATCATGGGAGATCTGAATGCCAAAGTTGGCCAGGGAAGAGATGGTGAACTGGTTGGCAATTTCAGACTAGGACACTGCAATAGCTGTGGTAAGAAATGGGTCCAATGGTACACAGTGAATAACTAGATTTTTTTTTTTTAATCGTTTCACCCCAAGCAAGACATTCCACTGCCACTATTGCGCAGGGGGTTACATAGGGTCGGGGAAGTGATGAAAAAAGGATGGTTAGATATAGGAAATGTCAGAAGGAGGGTGATAGACGGGTAAGGATACCGAGAATGAGGGTTGGTTAGATGGTGAGAGTGTTTGAGAGAATAGATGCACGTTAGTGTGTTAGGAGGTGTCTATTGATAATAGCCAAAATAACCAACATCTAGTTCCAAGAGCACCCAAGAAGACTATAGACATGGAGAAGTCCAGGAGAAATTAAGAACCAAATTGATTATATTACTATTAACAAGAGATTCAAAAATGCAGTTCTTCACTGCAAAGCCTACCCAAGTGCTGACTGCTGAAGTAATCATCTACCAGTTATATGCAAACTAAGAATAAAACTAAGGAGATTAAAGAAACCTAACACAGCCCTAAGACAATAGACTTGTGAATGACCCAAACCTGCAGGAAATGTATATGGAGAGAGTGAAAACAAAATACAAAGGACAAATTCAAAATGCAAGCTCAAAATAAGATGCACTAAGAGTAGCTCCAGTGACATCAGTGAACATCATCATCCCAAACTTTGAAGAAAAATGGGTGGATCACTGAAGAGATTCTTGATATGATGCAAAAGAGACAAAAAAAGATACCAAGATATGGAACAGAATACAAGAAACTACACAAGGAAAGGAAATATGGAGCAAATGCAAATAGACTAAAGAAAGATGGCTCAACAACAAATGCGCCAAAGTAGAGAGACTGAGCACAACAATTATTGGTGATGTGCATAAAAAAATAAAGAAACTAGCTGGACAAAAGACCTGCCCAGCAATGGAATGCACAAAAGAAAAGGACAGTACACTCATACTAGAAAAAGAAAAAATACTTCAGAGATGGGATGAGTATATTGGTGACCTCTTCCATGACAAGAGAGAGCAACCAACAATACACAAAAATATGGATGGACCAGAAATATTAAAAACTGAAGTGGAATCAGCAGTGGCCAAATTGAACAGAAACAAAGCAGCAGGACCTGACAGGATTGTCATAGAGATGTTGATGTAATTAGAAGGCTTTTGTGTAGACAGGCTTACAGAAATAATAAACAAAATCTACAACAGTGGCAATATACTAGAAGACCTAGGTATATCCACTTTCATAGTGATACCTAAGAAGCCAGGTGCAAAGGAATGTAAACTCCACCAAACAATCAGCTCAATGAGCCACATAAAACTCATCATCCGGATTCTGATGAACAGAGTGTGCAGTAGAACTGGCCCAAAATAGGACAAGAACAGTATGGCTTCATTAAAGATACTGGAATGAGGAATGCAATATTCATTCTCAGAAAGCTATCTAAAAGAGCAATACAAATGCAGAAGGACCTTTATCTGCACTTTATAGACTACGCAAAAGCATTTGACAAAGTACACCACAAAGAATTGATAAAGATGTTCAACAATCTCAACATTTTTGGAAAAGACGGTAGGATAATCAAGAATCTATATTGTCAGCAAACCGCTTGCATACAGATAGAAAGTGAATTCAGCAGGTATACTAAAATAGAAAGGGGCATAAGACAAGGATATCTTTTCTCACTAGATCTATTCAACTAATTCTAAGAGAAATAAAATCCTTGCCAGGATTCGTCATTAGCAGCCACAATCTCAACAACATGAGATACACAGCTGATATGGTACTGATAGCAGACATGGAAAGAAAAATGCAGGACCTCCTACACAAGGTAGCAAAAGAGAGAAGAAAAGACTTAGCATAAACTTCAAGAAAACTGACCGTATGGTCATCAGAAAAAAGAAGACTCCAAAATGCCAACTACAGGTCAGAGAAACTAAAATAAAACAAGTAAAGAAATTTAAATTCCAGGGAAGTGTTCCGACAGAAGATGGAAAATACAAAATTGAGATCCAAAGATGCATTGGTATGGCCAAAGATGCATTTCAAAAGCTAACCAGAGTACTTAGAGACAGGAAAATCTTATTGAAAACAAAAAAAAAAGAGTGCTGGATTGCTGTAGGATATATGGCCTTCTGTATGGAAGTGAATGTTGGATGATCTCATCAAGGATGAAGGAAAGGCTTGAGGCAACAGAAATGTAGTTTTATAGAAGGATGCTGAGGATACCAGAGACTGAGCACATGAGCAATGGCGCAGTGTTGGAGAGGATGCAAACAAGAAGAAAACTGATACTTAACATTAGAAAGAGACAGATGAGGTTCCTGGGACATGCAATGAAGGAAGGAGAGCCTGGAGAATTTAATACTCATAGGAGGGATAGAAGGCAAGAGTGACAGGGGAAAGCAGTGTAAGATATACTTGATAGGCCTGAGCAAATGGATGGCAGAGTGAGAGAGATACCGAGAGGAAAAATATTGAGAGTGACAAGAGACAGAGCCAAGTGGAAGTCCCTGATTGCTTACATCCTAAAGGAACATGGCACATGATGAAAATTTTATATTCCAAGACAAAAAAAGAAATAAAAAAATTATAACAAAACCAATGTGTGTATCTGAATCTGTAGAGCCTGTTCAATCTGAATCAACTTTATGCCAACACAGTGGATGATAGCTTCTTTTCATAGATGCTGCTGCTACTTTAGCTACTGATAAAATAAACCCTGCAATATGATAAATCTTATATATATTCAAATCTTATGAGAGCTGTTTAGTGACTTTGTGATACACAATATACCATTTCTATGTTATCAATTCTGCCATATGGTTGACTCTACATAAGCCTTCACTACCATAATCCGACCATCTGTGTGTGTATATATATATGTGTGTGTGTGTGTGTGTGTGTGTGCATGCATATAAAAAGAAAACTAATGGTTGTAACTTAAAAACTACAGAAAATTTATATTATAAAGTGTTGTGGAGGAAATAAGACACCTCTGGTAACACAACTAGCCCCCAAGTAGTGATATCACAAGAATCAATGAAACCACATTGGAAGCAAATCAAAAATCTATATTAAAAAGAACTTTGAAAATCACATGTGGCATATCAGATAAGAACTTATTTGTTATGGTGAAATGACTAGCGATGTTTCATTTCATAACAAGTGTGTAAAAGAAAAGGTTTATGTATTAAAAAATGTTACAAACTTATTCAGTATTGACTGGATAGAATTATTCAAGTTATGGGATTTACTTATAAATATTTATTGCAAAAATATAAGTGGACAAGTGACCCATTTAACAAAAACAGCATGAAAATTTTAAGAAAGAATTGAAAATATGTTTTCTGAATGTTCTGTCGGATGAATTGGCTTGGTGTTCTAAAGTTAAAACAAAATTGAAAAAAGTGTTGACGCAAGTGTTTAAACTGAAACATAGTGTACTGTTTGCAACCTTGGAGCAAATCAATGAAGAATTAAACAGAATTGAAAAAATGGGTGTAATTGAAAAAATTAACCATTCAAAATGAGTAGTACCAGCAGTGTATGGAAAGCAAAAATTAACATTAGTGTTTGTGTTGATTTTTTGACTGGGTTAAACAATTGTTTAAAATTACATTACCAAGTCCAGAAGAAATTTTTTCAAAAGGTAGATCTTTCTGAGGTGTACTTGCAAGTTCAAGTTGAAGAAGAATATTCAGAGTTAATAGCGATAAATACACTCAAGGGATTGTATAAGTTCAATTGATTTTCTTTTGGGATAAAAGTGGTTCCAGTTTAGTACTTGATAAAAATCATATGGATTTTTTATTAGTGGTGCCATCTATATGTCAGACCCAAGACTTGTTGTGGGATGTGTTACACTGGACCAAAATGGATCAAGACATTGAAAAATTAGTAGAAGCTTGCAGAGGTTGTGCTCTGACAACAAAATCACCTACCACGAAATTACAACCTTGGCCAATGATAGGTACTCTATAGTCAAGACTGCACATAGACTTTGCAGGTCCAATAAACAGATCATATTATATGGTAGTAGTAGATAGCTTTACTAAGTGACCTGAAATTTGTAAGTACAAAAACATATGATTGAACATATTATTACTCCACCGTGTCACCCAAGGTCAAATGTACAAACTGAACAGTTTGTGGGTATTTTTAAGAGAGCTTTAAAAAAAGAAGTAATGAAAAAGTGAGTGAAGAAGCATTACAAAAATTCTTGAGAGTATATCAGATAAAAGCAAATCCTAATACACTGTCAGGCATGTCACCAGCAGAATTGATGTTCAAAAAAAAAAATTAAATTGATGTTTGACAAGTTGTTACCAGGTCAAAAAAGAATAAGAGATAACAAAAAGAATGCTAAATTTTTCAAAATTGGTAAAAGTGTTCTACAGAGTATACAAAAATGGAAACGAAATGTGGGAAGATAACGTAATCTCACAAATTGAAAAGATATATATGGTAAAAATAAAAAAATGGGAACACAAAAGACATTACAATCAGTTAAAGGAAAGCTTTACTGAAGTAAGACCTGCAAGAAAAGAAGAACCTATGCAAGTACTGTATGTTGCTTTTGATATACCAACACCCCACAAATTTGTTGAATGTACAAGTATGGTTACCAGAAAAAGGAAACATACAAAAAAACTAGTGGTAGCTCCAAAACAGAAAAAATAAGAAGTTCAATATGTGACGAACTAGAAGAAAGAGAAAAAGGTGAATACCAAAAAATAAAATAAAATAAAAAATCTCAAAAGGTGGGAATATTGTGGTGTAAATAAGACACTTACCATAACACAAATGAACAAAGCAAGACGCCTTAGATAAAAAACTCAAAGAGAGCTCAGTGTTCTGCTCAAACTCAATCTTCTTGGACCCTCTGCCTCTGGGTGAAGAGGAACCTAGACAAGTCCATGTTGAAAGGAAGAGTCTTGTCTGGAGAAAATTAGACAAGACCCTGAACCTACCTTATACAAGGTCTATGGAAAATTTTTGCTTGAGCTTAAGGGCTCAGAAATTTCACATTAAAAACCAATATTATATCACATCCAGGCTCAGTGGGGAGGTTTCTGGTAAATATCCAGAGTTTTGTTCAAACTCAAGCTTGTCTGACTCCCTTCCTCTGGTTGAAGAGGAATCCAGATGAGGTTATAATGAAGGGTGGAGTTTCATCTGAGGAAAAGTAGACAAGACCTGATCCTGCTTATGTGGGATTTATAGAGAATTTTTGCTTGAGGGTACATGCTTGTAATGCCCCACATAAAAAATCCTTTGGTTACATCCCACCTTTTGTTGGGGGTGCTTAGGTAAGTACAGTTCATGGCTTGCCATTTCAATGTTTGGAAATGAGTGCAAGCATATCTGATGATTTACTCCAATTTAAGTCACTACAGATCCACAAATCTCCATTGGCCTTTTATATTGCTACGATAGCTAAGACCCAGTTACTGCCACTATGTGTAATTTTTTGAGACTACCTTGCTTGATCATATGGTTTAACTTGGCTACCATTAAAGGCAGTATATATATTGATACTGTTCTACTCTTGTTAGACTCTCTGCCTTTGGGTGGAGAGAAATCCAGACAAGACTTTGCTGAAGGGCAGAGTCTTGTCTGGGGAAAAGAATCTGACCCTTATTATGTAGGATCTATGGGAAATTTTTTACCAAGCATACATGCTCGAAATATCCATGTAAAACTTGGCCTTGTGCAACATCCTGCTTCTGTGGGAGGTCTCACTTAAATACCTAGAATTCCACTCAAGCTAAAGGAATGCAAGACATTAATTCGCTCATGTAGTAAAAGATGTCACGCTGTTGTTGAAAGTAAAAGCTTTTCACATCAAGTACTAATGAATTATGAATGCTATTTTCATTTGGATATGATGTATCCACTATAATAGTATGATTTTGTTAATCATTTTGATGTTTTTAATCATATATTTTTTCAAATGTTATATAATTATTCTTATAACGTTATCAAAATAAGTTTATTGAACTTTATATAATCTAAATCTATCTAAACTTATTTAAAAATAGAACTTTGTCTGTGTGTGTGTGTGTGTCCGTTACCTATAGACTCCGAAATGGCTGAATTGATTTTTTTGAAAATTTACACAGTTGTACTATAAGCGTCTGCGAGTGTTCTTAGCTAAGTTTTGTGTCGAGGTACCCCTGATAAATATCGAAAATCGATAATCCAAAAAATCGGGTTATAGAAGGAGTGGTCCGATTTTAATCAAATTTGATACACTAATAGACAAAGACATAAGAAACGATATTCAGAAGTTTCAAGATTGCAGTTCTTACAATAGTGCAGAAAATTGATAATATATATATATAAAAGACAAGATGTTTGTGTCTTTTTATCTGCCCGTATGTCTGTATTTTTTTCAGCCTTTTTATTTTAGTTTTTGCTTTGGGTTTGGCTCTAATTAGGTATATTTGTAGTTCTTAGTCTCAGCCATGATACCATTTACTCAGAGGACTTATTTAGCCTTCAAAATTCAGTTTACGACGAAAAAAACTTATATGATATCGACGCCAGGAAATCAAAATTTAACTTACATCCATTCATTTTTCTTTCAGTCTACGGTTTTGCTTTAACTGGAAACAACTATTGCTTTTTAGCCTTTTGTGCCAATGTCCAAAGAGTCTGAGCTCCAGGACCATGGATTAATTTTAAAGCTTTCATTACACCCGAGCAACGCTGGGCTATACTGCTAGTTTACTTATAATAATATTCTTTTTCTTGATAAAATGTTCTTTGAAGCTTTAAAATAAAAAGTAATTTCATAGACTTTTTCTTAACATCATTCTGATCTTTATGCTCGCTACTGTATATAAAAAAAAATATTCTGATGAGGTCAGAATTTACATTTTAAAAACATTTTTGTTGAAAGGATAGGTCTTATAATTCCAATATTTGCAGTAGTCAGGATTGTTTTTTTTCAGTGCCCTTGTAAAAGGCTGGTTTTAGATGATTTTCTAAGTTCCATTTCTAAAATTGGTGGAAAAATCTGAAGAAATTTTATATTCAGCATGATTTTTCTTGAAATATTTGTACTGAGACATTAAGAATATCTTGACTGTTTGTCTCTTGATAATAAAAGAAATATTTAATGTGTTTCTAAGTTATTTAGAATGTATCTTACTAAATAACACAAAGACCAAAAATTAAGTGATACAATGGAAAGAAAGATGTAAAGGGCCATGATCGCTTATGTCCTGAAGGGACATGGAACATAACAGAAGAATCAGAGAGGTCAATTTCAGGGAATAAGATCAGTGTGCATGAAAATAATGAATGTAGAGATAATTCAGCATGTTAGAGTAAATAAATTTGTGCTGGCCAAATTAAACTGAAATTTTGAGTATGACTGGATTGTTGATTGAGATTCAATGCTTGATGACAAACCAAGTACAGTTGTTATAAAGGCCTTTGATTCTGGGTCATATTGAGAAAGTCATAAATAAAACTTGTTAAATCTATGAGCTTTAATATCTATAAAATTCACATTACAAATGATGATAAAGAGAAATATATATATAAAAAAAATAATAATTCATGGTTATATTCTCATAATTCAATAAATCTTATTTATGGCAAATGTTCAAAGAAATTAAATTCCTTAGATCCCCCAGTTCAGACATTCACATTTAAGACCCACCCTGCCATGTTCATGGTATTAAATCATCCTCATTCTGTTCATAAAGAATAAGTTTGGGTCAAACAGATACTTTTCCAAAACTGTTACTTTGTGGAAAACATTTTCACAAGAACATTTCACCAATCACTACAATCTTAGACTATTCAAGCCTAGAGTTAACCATTATCTATCCTATATATCTTCATAATATGCACTTCATATTTCTTTCCCCTTTCTTACAACAATATTACTTAGTAATCTTCTATCTTGAGTAGTGCTTAGGCCTTATAATGAGAAAAAAAAATAAAAAAATAAACTTATTCTGGAATCTTATATTTTAATTTTTTTCCTCAATTAAAATTTTATAAACCTATTACTTTGTTAAAATTATTTCCAAAATTTATTTTGTATTTAGCATTAATACAATTGTGCCATTCTAAGTAATTATAGGTATTTAAAGTTAACTGGAAAGCAAGAAATGGAGGTGACCTACAAAGAATCCTACTATTATAACTATTTGCAATACAAATTTAACTACATCTTTATAGTAAATATAAACCAATTTAAATGGGGGCTTTTTGTTTTACTACTTATTGCACTTGCACACGTTATTTATTACTTCATGTAAGGACTTGACAAAATAAGCCATCATTTTTATGAAAGTTAATGCCAGTTTTTAGTTGTCCATATTCCAACACATCAAATTTATCAACAGCTAATACATCACTCAATAAATCCCAGGCCTAACTAATAAAACAACTTTTAGGCAAAATTTGACTTTATTCATCAAGTCTCCTTCTAGGGTGATACACTGATTCTAACGCTTCTCTAACAATTCTATGCCTTTTTTGTAGAATGATTTGTCTTTAACCTCAAAATACACCTCAGTTTTCAATATCACTTCTTCATTGGAGCCAAATCTATATTTCCCTGGAGCATTCTTTTGAGGTCTGCAAACAGCCAGTAGTCACTGGGAGCCAGATCTGGAGAATAGGATCGATGCAGAAGTAATTCAAAATGCAATTTATGCAGTCTTGCCATCGTTGTGGTTAACTTGTGACAGTGCGTTGTCTTGGTGAAAGATGACTTTTTTCTTCTTCATTTGTGGCTGTTTTTTGACAATTTCCTTCAAATGCACCAATAATGCTATATAATATTTGCTATTGATGGTTCTTTCTCAAGATAATCAATGAACAAAATAACTTGAACATCCCACAAATACAGAGGCCAAAACCTTGCCTGCTATGTTTGCATCTTCGGACAGCTTTCATCTGCTGCTATCTACCGATTTGACTCCATAGTGAAGTGGTAGATCCATGTTTCATCCATTCTCACATATTTATGCAAGTAGTCCTTGTTGTAAACAATGCTCAGAATCGTCAACATATTGTTGTTTTTGATCGACTGTGAGCAAATGTGGCACTCACTTTAAACACAGCTTTCTCATTGACAAATGTTCATACAAAATGGTGAATACACTGCCTTCTGATATGTTCAACTCCTCTGCTACCTCATGCAACTTCAATTTACATTTAGTCAAAATGAATGTGAATTTTTTTGGTGCTTTCCTTGACTGTCAATTTTGGGCAAGTTGAGCATTGAACATTATTTGTGTCTGTACAACCACATTTAAAGTCAGCATATCACCTCTTAACCATTATTTCCGATGTAGCAGAGTTCAAATAACTTATCAAATTATTGCTTTGCTTGAACAGTATTTTCCCCCATCAGAAAGCAATGCTTTATCAATGCATGAAATTCAAATTTTTACATTATTTTGAAAACTTGCAACAGTAGCTTCACTTAAATAACTGTAAATTAATAAGCCAATTGAGCCCAAATTTTGTCATGTGCCATTTGAAGGTTAGTACTTCATAAAAATCACATGGATTTTTTATTAGTGGCATCATCTATGTGTCAAACCCGTGACTTATTGAGTGATGCGTTATATGCTTACATTTCTAATTAGAGCACACTTTAAACCATCTCTTGAGAAAAATGTTTTAAATAACTAAATTCATGTCAATTTAGCATCCCTATGAAAATGGAACATCGTAAGGTGCATTTTAGACACTTGATGCTTTTTATTACTGTAATATAAAAAATGCCTTGCAAGCAACAGAAAAAATGTGTGCTGTATATGGTGAAGGTGCTTTAGGTGACAGAACTGTACATAAATTGTTTGCTTAGTTTAGAGTTTGTGATTGTGGCCTTATTGATGAAGAATGCTCAGGCAGACCCCACCCACACCCAATACAGATGATGAATAAATCAGAACATTGATTGAGAATAACCTGTTTTACACAATGTGGGAATTAGCAGAAACATTAAATTTATCAAAATCTACCATCCATGGACACAAAGTGAAGATGTGATAACCAAACATTGTAAAGTACCCAGTGATCTGAGTGAAAACAATTTTCTAGATCACATTTCTATCTGTGCTTTGCTGCATAAACACAATGGAAATGCACTATTTTGAAGCAAATTGTGACAGGTGATGAGAAATGGGTCATTTACAACAATGTTCAGCAAAAAAGATCCTGGGCTAAATGATATGAGCCAACTTTAGCCACCCCAACAGTAGGTCTTCATTTTAAAGTCATGTTGTGCATCTGGTGGGATTTGTAAATAAACCTTGTAATATGAGCTTCTGCCAAGTAACCAGTCAAATAATTCCGAAAAGCACTGCTCATAACTGGATGAATTAAAAGGCAGCAATTCAAGAAAAATGCCAAGAATTGGCAAACAGGAGAGGTGTTGTTTTCCATTAGGATAATGCTATTTCTTTGGCAACCTGGTAAAAATTGTTGCAGCTTGGCTGGGATGTGTTACCCCACTTGACATTGCTCCTTCAGTTTTTTTATTTATCAGGTCCTTGCAAAATAATCTCAAGGGTAAAAATTTTTCTTTAAATGGTACAAAAAACACCACCACTACCACCACCAACAACAACACACACTTTAATGAGTTCTTTGCTGAGAAACCACTAAAATTCTAAGACAAAATCTTTAAATTGAAAGAAAAATGGGGAAAGGCTGTACAACAGAAAGGTTCATATTTAGTTGAATAAATATTTAATGTCATAATTTTGTTATATATTTTAATTTCCCTTAAAAAATCTGCATAAACTTTCCTGACAACCAAATATTTATAATCAGAAAAATCCCAATTTTTTAAAAAGAAACTATGAAATGCAAATAATATTCGTGACATGCTAAATGCTTCAATAAACTTGAAATATCTTCACTAAGATATTTTTGCTGACCACACAGATTAATCTCAGTAATGAGATCAGTTGAAATAGACGAAATATCATTTTAGTCATCTCACAAAAATGTATTTTCACTAATTGCAAAAATTAGTCACTTGCAGTTTGATTTACCAAAAGTTAGATTATCAGACAAGTTGCGATGTTCAGTGAAACTTTAAGCATTCATCCACAATATCAAAGAACTGCAAAACTCATTTTAGATCTGTCAAGCATAAACTACCCAAATTCAAAAAGCAGCATCTCACTTTGAATTGAGCAGTTTGTGCAAATATTCATAAAAGGGAGGTAACTAATATGCATACTAGATTTGTAAATGGCGTGTAGTTGAAAACATGAGATTTAACAGAATACCAAGTTGATGAAAATCGCCGTTGGTCCTATATGAGGAAAAAAAAAAAAAAAAAAAGAAAACAAACACACACAAAAAATCTGAAGTAAACTTTGATTTGAAACTGAAATTTTTCTTGATACTCTCCTGTGGTAGGGGAGGGTTTCATATTCACCAACATGCCTTACATACCATGAAAGACAATAAATGATTGTCTTCACCTAAAACCCAGAATATTTATTCTGTAAAAGAATTATGATTTAGTTTCTTCAGTTTTATCAAATGGCTCCCTGGATTATGTAAAACTAATCAACATTTTCTTGCATACTATTAAACTTTATGATTTCTGAAAATTTATTTTCATTTTAATGATCACATATTTGCTATATGTCATTATTTTACACTTAAAGATTGCATTATGGGTTTCTTCGACTCTGCTGTAAAGAATTATGAAATAATTTTTCTTAATCTCCAAAAACTCTGTTTATATTAATCAAAGGAGATAAACAACAAACCAGCAATTTATAAAAGGTGAAAAAAAAATGTCCAGCAAAAATGTAGAAATTTATTTAGAGATTTTAAAATACAAGATTTAGTTAGTGAGGGCAATAAGTGCCTCCACAACTTTGCCTTTGTGTTCCCGTAATTTTCTTTCTGCTTGCATTCGACTTATTTCCAGTTCTTCAACCTGTCAACAAAAATTTTAAAAAATTAAAATTAATAAATAAATAAAAGAAGAATCTCAAAATCACATTTGCTCAAACTTTATCCAAGCCTATATTTTATTGTATATAAACAGAAAAAAAACATGATAGAATTTTTAAAAAAAGTATTTTTTCCATCTATTTCTGTTGCTTATATCACAACTGATATTGATTTGTTTTCTATGACATATCAACTCTTGATAGGTTATTTAAAACCAGAAAATACTTGCAGATTGTAAGAATTTTTTTCTTCTGTCTGGGGGAGAGAAGAGTTAATAATAGTTTAGTGAGGGGGGGAGAGAGAGAGGTGGATTCATACCTTTCCCAAGGGTATTTATGCACGAGTGGATATAATGAATCCAATGGGAATTGGAATGCAGCTGTCCTATGAACAATACTAAGCCATTATGTATTACACCACCTGCACATCCAAGCTTAAGTATCTGGTATTCCCAGGGTCACTCAAAATTTTCCAATGTGATATGACACTAACCCTGATATTGATGAATTTGACTAGGCAAATCAAATTGGGATAGTAACTGAACCCTTAGAAAGTGAATCAACCAAGCATAAATTTGGTCTGTAACCACTCATCATTATTGTAATAGTACCTTAAAGGCATCCCTGTAAGTTATTGACATTGTTCTTGTCTTTTCTCAGACAAGAAAGGAGTGAGAAGGTAATGCTGCACAACTAAAAACACTTATAAATTTTAATATTTGAAAATAAAATCAGATCCAAAGAGAAAAAAGAAAAGAAAGTCAATTACTGTTCCCTATACTGAACATAATCAAATTGAGCAAAAAGCAGAAATTTTAGTAGGAAAAACTTTTAGAGATAACAGAAATTGGACATTTGACAATATATTATACAAAAAGTTCAATTTAAATCATTTCCACACTCTAAATTATAAAACTTATTTTATGCTCAAGCTAAAATAAAACTCAAAATCCACATAAAACATAAAAATCCATTGATAAAAAATTTCATAAAATCTACAAATATATTTTTTAGATGTGGTACAATAATTTTCACTCATCTAGTATATACAGATTTAAAGTTGAAATAGAAATCAAAGGTAGACAAGTTTTTAAATTAGAAAGAAAGGACTTACCTCAAATATATTTATGATAGACCAATGTAAAAAAAAAAAAAAATGAAAACTTTAAACAAAACAAAATGAAAAAGAAACTGGAAGTGTAATCATAAAATATTAAGGGAGTGAGGCTATTTTCTAATATATTAATGTCTGAGTAAATATCAAATCTACTCAGCATATGGCTCAAGCTTGTCCGTAATAAAATGTCTACATAGTTGTAGAAGTAGTTTCACGAAAGCTACTTTTTAACCAACAAAGGCCACAACTAGGCAGTAGTATTTGTTATAAATTTTTTTTTATTCAAAATTAAAAATAAGATTAGATTCAAAAATATCAAAAACACAGTAATTGAATTGCCTTAATAAAATTTTTAATATTAATAACTTCTGAACGTTATAGATAAAATTCACTTGCTTTATATTGAGATAAGTACTGAAAATTGCAAGATTAGAGAATCAATTTATATAGTAATAAGAGTCACCTATCAATCATATATTGCCAATTATGATCAACACCTGATGTAAATCTAAGTACATTCATCTATTTAAACATCTATTACTCTAGAAACAATCAAACCAGTAAAAAAAAAAAACCCAATAAAACAATAATTAGATTTACAATAATTTTTTCTTGTTTTTAACAGGCAAAAAAGTCATCTATTTGGCTTTTATTGATAAAAAAAATAAATAAATAAATAAAAATGACTAGTTTTATTCTAGTTCTGAACAAACAACTTTTTACTTTGTTTTTTTTGTGACAACTTCAGACTTAATTTTCTATATAAAAAAAATTACTTATATCTATACAAAGTATGAAAAAGAAATGAACTTACTATTAAGTCAACATCTTCTTTGTTAATTTTTACTTTGGAGAGTTCTTTTTCTTTTTCTTGCTTCTCAGTGACTTCCTTTGTTTTACGATCACTCACCACTTTCATTGCCTTTGGACAAAAGAAATTACAGAACCAATTATAAATAGAGTGACAGGTAAAAAATTGAAAAAGCATGCATAGATGTATTTATAATAAAATGTTTCTATTTTTAATCTTGCCTTAAATTTGGGTTGTTAAAATCTACATAAAAACATTATATATATATATATATATATATATATATATATATATAACACACTCACACAGCCTAATTTTGTCCTTGTATTTTTGTTACTCATGTAAGTTTCATAAAAATAGCAATGTGAACCTCTGTGTCCTTTGTGTTGATACCTAAATCTCCGTGGCTGATCAATAGTTGATCATAAAGCCAGTTGGGGTTCAAAGTCATTGAAATCTGCTGCCTCAATGACTCAGACAAAGCTGGGAGCCACAATAAGGGGGGAAAAAAATTTGTGTAATTAGAAATAAGGTGTTTACATATACATTCTGTTAGGTACAGGTTTTGCTGTAAGTTTATCACTCTTGCATGAAGACACTTATAATTTCACCTCACGGCTTCTGTAGGATGTAACACTTTGTAAGTTGGTTGGTCTGATACCAGACTAATGTTGAAGGGTCTTCTAAGGCAGGCAGTCACATGACAATGCAGCTCTTGTGTGAACTCGACCTGTACCGATCTGGAATTCAACTGAAACTGTCTAAAAGTCCACAAACTCTTGCTTATATTGAGCTTTGCATCTAGCAAGGGTGGGTGTGACACTCTGGGTATGCTAACATTACCAAATGACCAGAGATCCTTCTTTTGGTCACCTGATCAACCTAGTCTTTTCCTCTCCTGTGTGAGTGCCTCTTGCAAGGACGTGGAAAAGCTTCTCTGGCTTTCCTGAAATTCCATCTGGACTCCTTTCTTCTTGGTTACCATCACTTCCTGGGAGTGTGGGTCTAGTCCAAATCTAATTATCACTCTAAAATTTTTCTTATTGAGCTTTTCAGTTGTTTTTCACATTTGTGTTTTATCACCCATTCTTAGCAACAAGTGAAAAAACACACCATATATCTTCTTTTTAATTATCAGTGTTGCAAAATTTCTTAACAAATTTCTGAGAATTCCTTCTCTCTTTCTAATCAGGGGTGGCCGATCTCTAAGGGTCACAAAATTCTTTCAACTATTTCCTATACAAGGGAAAAAATTCTATTTCAAATCAAACCATAGTAAGTTGTCATTTTATCAACAGTCATTAAATTTTCACAATAACAGAGACTCATCTTTTATGTGATAATGGCCACCCAGATTTTGGCGACAAAAAACCATACTGAATTTTATCTCTTTGACCAAATTTTGTGGGCGGTATCCAAGAGGCGTAAACAATTCTACCTCAAGTGGTTGTTTATTTTTGATGACTGTAAATGTATCAATTTTTTTTGGTATTTTCAAAATATGCTTTCACCTAACCTCTAGTGGGTGAAGAAGAAAAAAAAAAAAATTTTTTTTTTGCCACTATATTGCTTGGTCTATTCAGATAACTTCATTCCTTTCTTTTGGTACCAGAAATAGTGTTACAGGAAGGATTTTTTTATTTTTAATCTAAAACTGAAATAATGTCTTTCTACTTTAAACAAAGGTTAAATGTGAGAATAAATTAGCTGGTGATTAGATATTAGAATACATATTTTTTTTAAAATACTGTCACTTTTCACTGGATTTAAATATTGCATTTTATTTAAGTATTAACTCAGTTTTCAATTTCATATGCAGTCATTATCACTTTTTTTTTTTTGATAAAAAAAATATTAGTCCTGCAAGGATAATATTAGTTATTAGTTCAATATATTTGCAGAAAAATTAATGACAGTTCAAATGTTTTAAATGAAATATCAATTGAATTTGGATGCAATACCTATGACATTATTTCAGTTTCATCTTTATTTTTATGAAAGAAAAAGATTTGTCAACTCAAACTACAAATGAAAAAAAAAGTATAAAAATCATTTTAAAATATTGAACCAATCAAATTTTGTTGACATTGATTTAAAAATATTTTTACAAAGGCTCAAAGACTGGCTTTAATAGCGTACTTTCACAGTGCTATACCAAAAGTACAAGATAAATCTAAAATGAGCAGGTTTAATAAAAATTATTTTTTAATTTAATAGAACATACAGTTAATGTTTTTTTAAATTAAATAATTTCAACACCTTCCAATTTAACTCAGGGTTACCACAGATTTGTGTAAAAACAAATTTCCAGGATTGCCTTAAGAAGTTTCAAGGACTGAAACTGGGATGCACATGCACACAGAGTGAATGGTCATCAATTTTAAAAACAAACTTTATCTTTTAATAGTTTGACAGAGGATATGTTAAAGGAAAAGCTACAGCTGCTTCCAATAATTCATGTCACAAGGAACAGTTGAAAGCAGTGAAGAAATCAGTGTTGAAAGCTAAAACACAATTAATAGTAGACCTGGTTATGCTAGAATACTACACATTTTGTGTAGCATTTGAAGTTCTACTACACTTGAAATTTTAAAAATTCTTACTGCTATCACATTTCAGCTATCTAGACTATTTATAGTTTGAGAATGTCACAAAAATTCTTGACTCTTGTGAAGTTTAGTATAATGTTTTTAATGACTAGAAGTACAAACAGAAATTTTCAAAAAGACTACACATTTTAGCTACTCCCTACTACTCAAGACTTTAATTGCAAAAAACACAATGATGTTAACATTTTTTCAGTTCATCTAGTTTAGCATTCAGCTTATCTTCCAATTTTTATATCTCTATGAACTTGTTCTTTCCAGATCTTCGTATGATATTGGACTTAGTGTGAAGTTCTGAATCTGCTCAGATTTCTCATCTGTCAGCTGACTTGAGCAAATCTTGTGTGCAAGCTTTTTTTGTTCTTCATTTATTCAATTTCCATGAGCATGGATTTCTGTTTTTTGTTCAGCTGCTTCTTCCTGCCTTTTTTTTTCTCAGCCTTAAGGTATTGGCTGTATGTTGTTCTGGCTTTAGTCATGGAAACATTTCCAGCATCACCAACTGTGGCCAAATCGTCCATGATAATGTCCTGTGCAACCAGAAGTCTGCTGTTTCATATTGTTACTGGAAATTTCCTTATTGACCAAGAAACATCTCTTCACTCAGATCTATGTAAACAACTTCTCAGTTTTTGATATTCTTTGTTCTACTCTTCTTTATCTAGCAACAAAGTATTAAGACTGCCTTCATGCTTTGCTGAAATTGTTGAAAGCAATATTTCCAGCAACCTCCTTGAATTCTCTGTACTGACCGACAATGTCACCACAATCACCCTAACTTGTTTTCTGTCCATCATGTGGGGGAAGTAATCTTTTTAGACTTTGCTGTGACTGATTTTTTCCCTGCAAATAGATGCAGAGTTCAGCCATGAAAGTGACAAGAAGGTATCTAAGAGGGAGACTTTGTAAGAAGTTTCTCAATGATGAAACTTGTCTGTTGCAATTCTGCATACAAACAGCATCTTTTGTTGAAACATTTCCTTCTTTTTGAGAAATTTTGCATTGCCCTATCTACAGAAATCCACACTTGATCTTTGCAGCATCTTTATGCAGGTTTAACAAATTTCTTACATTTGAAAAATGTAATTATCTTTTTGGTGTGCTTTTACAGATCTTAACAGTTTCCTGATCATGCTAAAAAGATAATCTGCAAGAAAAGGAAACAACAGTTTATTGTTCTGATATTTCATGGAAAAAAAAAAAAAAAAAAAAAAGAAAAAAGATTTTTTGCAGTTTCATGGGAAATAAAACTTTGTTTGACAGCACCGCAGGGAAGGGCATGGTTTAAGGACATTTTTTCTGTTTATTTTTTAAATTAAGTTCATAAATTTGTTGACATCTGGCCAAATGTCTAGAAGTCATTCACATGATTGTACATTTTGTAGCCATTAGCAGAAATACAAAAAGGTACAGGGTTGCTAGATTAAACCTTTAATTAAAGTCAAGCAATAAAATGTTTTAGTATGCTTCATTTTTTTTTTTAAACACATAACAAAAAGCTAGAGATGCAGGTTATTATTAGCCTGCAAGCTTTAAAAATAACATTCTTATTTCTTCAAAGATCAATTTTCTCTTACCATTCCAGCCTCCTTTTCTTTTTTCAAATTTGATTTTCAAACTTGTTACTTTTTTGGCAACAAGACAAATGTACGTAGATACACACATTGACACAGGACGTGTAAAATTTTCATTTTTCAGCATGAACTAACACACCGTTGATTAGAGATCAAAAGAACAACTGACTTTTGAAATTCACATGTGAATAGTCAATTGTTCCAATTAAAAAAAAAAAAATTCTGGGATTTGGCATTTTCACTTTCATGAATTGAGAAAAAAGAAGAAGGGATGTGTGGGTAACCCAATTTAGAAAATTATAGAACTTTTCAAGGAGCTTTTTGTGGTATTGCTGTTTTCCCAGGACTTTTTTTTTTATTACCAAGAGTAGAGACAATACGAACCCTGCTAACTATTTTCTATCTTTAATTATGGATGTTAATGTGGTGTACTTTAAACTAAATACCAAAGAAGAAGAAAAAAAAAAGGAAAAGATTTTGGCTGAAGAAGCAATGAATTTGACATAATTATAATGTGCAACTGTGGTTAATTGGTGTGTAGCCTGTGCAAATCTGTGTCATTAACACCAGAAAAAATAGCAAGGCAAGAATACTTTTAAAATTTTTATCTTTCTAAAATGCATTGACACTTTTTTTTAGTGTTAGATTTAAAGATTGACAAGAATTCAAAAGAATCCTGTGAAAGTCTGTAACCACAATAAAAAAGTTAAAAAGTATAATACAACACGCAAACACATATCATTTAGACAACTTTTAATTCTAAAAATTAGAAATTTAGTTTGGTTTTAAAGACCGGCTTAAAAGTGGGAAAAGAAAGATATTCCCCTATAAAATAGATCCATAGTTACAAAAATTATATTTAATTTAGACTAGAGAGATATCATTTTAAATCAAATTAGGTTAGTTTTTTCTCTTTTGATTCAAGCAAAAATCGTGTACACAAAAAAACTAGAGAGTAGTTCAAAAACATAATCACACACACGGAACAGAGTAAAAAAAAAAAAAAGACTTGCATTTAAAGATAATTTTTTGTTTGTATAAAAAAAAAATAGAAAAAGAGGTAGGATAAAACTTGTTTAATTTTTTTTTTTTTCTTACATTGAAATGAAAACTGATATATGTTTTTACTTTTTTGATGAACCATGCTCACAATGGGTTGTTTGTCATTGTTAATGCCGTAACTGTAAGAAATACTTTGGAAAATCACTTCAAATTAGTCACAGGTGTATCGAGCTAAAACAAAATCGTTAAGTGGTAGTTAAGTAGCAGTGCCGAAGTAATTACCTTAATTTGACTGTGATATCGATATTTTTTATCAACATAAACCATGCGGCATTTTTTTTAAAGTTTTGTTTATGTACTGAGTTGTACTCATTCACTAAAAAAAAAAATCAAAGGCTTAAGAAAAAAAAAACGTTAAGTATCTCAGTAACTTTCATAAGTATACAATCAGATTCTAATTTGACTGGTTCAGCAATAAGAAGATTAACAAGTGATATACTTGCTTTTAAAAAAAAAACAAAAAAAAACTATTTTAAAACTATAGCTCCCTATTTACGTAAACAAACGATCACGAAACTGTTTTCGGATTTTTTTTTTTTACAGCCTTTAATTATTTATCCGAAGTTACTGAACATTATAGTAAATTAGTAAAAGTACAGAAAACTAGCAATAACAATTATACTCCATGCTGAATTGTTTCAAACTCAAAACTAAAAGAAACAAAATCTTTGTGAAAATGTTATTTCGATTTGTTGTTCATGACAAGAAAAAAACTTAACTAAAAAGAACACCTTAAAGTGAACAATAACATTTTTTATTGGTGTGATTTCTTTAATATATAACAACTGAAACCAAGTAAAGATTAACAATAGATAACTGATTTTATTGTCTGAATGATAAAAAATAACTTTAGTAAAAACTTATCTGAGAAAAAGACACGTGCTGAATTTGGGAAACCACGTTCTTTGGAGAGATCAATTATTGTGCATCGTAAGGTATGAAAAAATAAGTAAAATCACTCACATCTTGGATGCTGTTGGCAGAGATTTCATATTCTTCGACAAAGTCTGTAACTTTTTCCAAATCAGCGGCGCCGGAATCATGTTTGGCTGCTTTCCTAGCCTTAGAACCTTTAACCGAATCCTGATCATTTTCGTGAACTTCTTCCTCGGCCGCCATTTTGACACCTAGAGGAAGTGCCAATCTTCATTATCTCCCTTGAATTAACACTCAACAGGTTTAAAAGAAAAATCGTATTAAACGTTCGACGACTTCAAAGACCCATTTATTTTAAATTTCGACAAATTATGTAGCACTTTTTAAATACGAAACACAGAAAAAATATTTTGACAGGATTAGTTTATAAAATCTTTTGAAATAATTTTATTTTCTTAATTATAAATTGAATGAATTCATAATGATACTGAAAAATTATTTTCAAAAATAAAATTTGATCCGGTCATAAAACCAAAAAAAAAAAAAAGGAATATTAAAGTTTGAAATTAAGATTTGAATTAATTTAGGCTTAGAGTTCAGTTAGCTGCTGTAAATTTAGCGATAGAGTTGGCATTTTTAAAAAATGATTTTTAAGGCGTAGAAAAACATCAAGAATCAAGATGATACAAAAATTTAATAACAAAGTTTGTTAAACAAAACTGACTTTTTTTCACAACAAAACAACTACCAACCAAAACCTCAATACATAATTTATTTAAGTATTTTTTTTTATCTTTGTTTAATAAACGTAGGACTTCTTCAAATTACAAAAAGGTATTAATTCATATTAATAAATTTAGTTTTTCAGTTTTTTCTTCAATGTGGCAGCCTGTAATTTCAATGTCTCACTTTTTAGTTAGCTATATTAGAGAGGAATCAAATAAATAATGTTATTTCTTTTTTAGCTGAATCATGTGATTCCAATATCTAGAACAGGGCTTCTTAATGGGGTTCATGGATGGGTTTCAGGGTATCTATGAGGATCAGATAAAAATTAACATTTATATCTGCTAGACGGTTTTTGTACCAAACAATGGTTTCCCAGTGATAGAAATACAAGAAAATTCATCCTGACACTGCTCGAAAGAAAATGCACCCTGCCACTTACAGTGCCAACCGCGAGGTATCTCTTGACTTGCTTTGGGGTTCATGTTTACCATTTATCATTTAAACATGTGTGATTTATCTCTGCCCGACTGCCATATTTTGCTACTCCATCAGAGCAAGTGATAATTCTCATTTTCCGTGGTTTATCATGACTTCATTATCTTTTCTCGTATATACTGATGAGAATTAATTGACCACAATTTCTTTCAAGTGTGGCTGGCTAAAAAGTGATGTGTGTGTGTGTGCAGTGTATATGAGGGTACAGTAGAGAAATGCACATACAAGTGTTGTGAAAAACCAATTGTTATACTCCACTACAATTAGATCTCTTTCTGATTTCCTCTATATGTCAGCTAGATGTGAACACTAAGAAAGCAAAACACAAAATAAAAAAAAATGTCTTCTGAGCAGTGCCTCCGAGCATTACATTGAGTCCACAAAACAAATCCCTGCAATAAAATTCAATAGCCAATCAACATTCCTACTGAAAAAAAAGATGACTCTGAGTGGGGGACACTAGATTTGCTTACAAGAAAGCCTCTCATAAATGACCGATACTGTCAGTCAGTTAAGTGCCATACGTGATACGTGCTTGGGCAATCATGTCTCGAAAGAGACATGACTGACTGGGCAGAAGATTATCCCGCAGTAGGTTGCCATTGCTTTCTGCAGTAGACTGGTTGCCAACCAAGGCTTTAGAACCCAATCTGTCCGATTATTTAACCCATAACTGGAAGGAATAGGCGGATTAATACCTTTCCCAAGGGTATTTGCGCGTAAGTGAATGCAATGAATTCAACTGGAATTCAAACTTGGCTCCCTAATTTTTCGTTCTGAGCCGATATCCAATGCACCACAACGCACATCCAACACTGTAGCATGCCAAAAGGCTACCTGTTGATACTGGTTTGCTGTTGCTATCACTACCACGCTTGTTTCTCTCATCATAACTGTTATCTTGCCCAAGCTTCACTAATCTCACCTGACTCTCATATGTAAAATGTGACTTTGACACCACCTGGTCCCTAAAGCCACGACTGTCATTTCTAACATCTCTACATTTTTACTAAACACTCCAGGCCTTCTTTGTTATCACAACTGATCCTGTTTTGTTGATAAAACATTTTACCAGAATTCAACAGACATTCCACTCAATCAACCTTCACTATCTGCTCCAGACCTTCCTTGTCAACACCACTATGACCTATGTCAACCCTTGTCAGTGCACTTTACCAGGCAATTTGGCTTCAACATATCAATATCACATGACCTCAGGTTCAAACACTTCACAGATATCACTTTCATCCATCAAGAAGGATGTAAATCAAACCTTGACTTCTCCTGACTGTTCGCACTTACATCTTCTGTATCAGCAAAGTGAGATTCATGTCTTCTCATGACTCTTCAATCTTGCAGCCTCTGTATTGACAAGATTATCTTTATGACTTATCCTAACTCTTTATAATTGCACCCTTATATTGTCGAGGTCAGATTTGTAGCTTCTTTAAACAATTGCGGCCTCTGCCACAGCTGCCACTGTAACTTTGGCAAGCACCTTAAAAGGCATTACCATGAATTAACCCACCACCATGACCTAAATTGATTAACTTGTCAACCCACCTTACTAGGCAGTTTGGTTTCAGCATCTTGAAATTGTACTAGCCCATTAAACATCTTACAGATGTTGATTTCAACCATGCAGAAGTGCATTCCTCAAACCATACCAATAACACTACATTTGATTTCACTAACCATGACCTTGACTAACCAATCCAAGAAATCAGTCAACTCCTAGCCCTTTTGACAACACTGTTACATTCAATCACTTGTCTTATGAATAGCAACTAAAGAACCACATATGAGCAAAATTATGTATATATTCTCCACATTTGATCAATACACATTGTTGAAATTTGAAACCTTGTTTGTTCTTTTCCTTTGCGCCATACACTTGTTATAACATGATCAGACTGTGAGTATCTGCTTGTCTATCAATCTATGAAGGACTTATTCTTATATAATTCCATGACTCAAAGTGGTTTGTGACTCAAAAAAGGTTAAGAACCACTGATCTAGAAGGAAAAAGACAAGAAGTGGGACAACAATCCTGAGACCCTCACACATACAGAATTATCTCACTTGGATCCATTATGGTGAAATTATTAATGAAGATTATATTAACTAGGCTCTCATTGTTTTATGAAAGTCAAATCCTTATAAACTCCAGTTTTGTTTTTGTTCTGGTAAGGTGTGTAATGTTGGCATATATGTCATTAAACATCTCCAGGAGATTGCATACTAGTCCAATAGGAAGTTGTATACCTGCTATGTCAACCTCACAGCAGTATATGACCATGTCAATAGATACTTCCTCTTCTCAGCCATTAGAAACTATCTTTCATGCTTTGACTCCACTGAATGCATTGATCTATTAGAGCAGTGTTTCTCAACCGAGGTTCCCCAGAACCCAAAGGTTCTACAAAAATCCCTAAGTGTTCTGCAAGAACAAGTGAGATAGGGTAATGCACTTTTGACTTTTTATTTTTCTACTATTCATAGGAAAGGAAATTAATATATTGCAGTAAATATATTTTGCAGTTTTCAAAATCTTACATGTGTGAGCAAGCCTTTTCTTATTTAACAAGTATCAAAAGCAAAGACAGAAATTGTTTCCTCTCAATTGAGAATGAAATCTGTATTTGTTTATCTAAAGTCCGACCTTGAATTAAATATTTGTGTAGCAAAAGACAGGCACAGGTTTTACATTAGAGAAGTATGTTTGACTTTATCAAATGGCTCTGAAAGTAACATTTTCTATCCCATTTATTGGTTCACAGGACATTTTGCCTTCATTTACCTTATGATGTCTTTTCAACATTGCCAGTAAAAGATAAATAATAAACTGATGCTGCAATTATCTGTTTTTGTTCTGTTTACATTTTTATTATAAGTATATTATATTGATTTCTTATGTTTATATTTTACGGTTGAGTTTAGAATTTTTTTGTGTGAATGAAAACTCCCTGAGGAAGTATTATGAACAAACAGTATAAATTTTATTTAGAATCATTGAAAAATTTGACAAAGAAGTATTTATTTTTCCTTAAACCAATTATTAAAAAATATATACTTTGATATCTAACACGTGAACTACAACAAAAATAGGATGAGAAAAAAATGGCATATAATTTTGTTTTTGCGCAGGAGTTTCTTGAGATATGTAATTTATTTTAAGGGTTATACAAGGGTAAACAGTTTGAGAAATGCTATATTAGAGGAACTATAATGGTCCACAAAATCAGACATGTTTGAAGACCTCAAAATGCAAACATTTCA
This sequence comes from Ascarosepion bandense, assembly GCA_037127315.1. Classification (NCBI taxonomy): domain Eukaryota; kingdom Metazoa; phylum Mollusca; class Cephalopoda; order Sepiida; family Sepiidae; genus Ascarosepion; species Ascarosepion bandense. The sequence goes on along the minus strand of JBBBDQ010001840.1, from coordinate 3,336,828 downwards.
AACCTTATCAGGAGTATGACAAAGAAGAAATGAGAGTCCCAGTCTATTTAATCTTTTTCTAGACTATGCCCTGTGCATAAACAAGCACAGGTGTAAAGAGCCAGGTATTGATTATTTAAGCATTACATATCACATCCCAATCAAATCTACCAATGGAAGTCAATGATCCTGCGTTCAATATACTGATGATAAGCTGGGGGTATGCTGCTGACATAGTTATTCATAGCTGGGACAAAAATGATCTTGAACTACAAATCAACATCCAAGATAAACATTTCCAAAGCAGAAACTATAATTATTGAATTGCAATGAAAGGCAGTGATGGCTTATAGCATGAATCCATCATAAAAGTTAAAGATACGGATTTAGTAAATTCCAAACACTTGAAATACCTCAATGTATGGATCAGTTATAACAAATTTAGGTCAGGAGATAATGAAATTGAACACAGAATAAGCTGTGCTATGAGTAGTTTTGCCTACTAGAGCAAGTTGCTACAAAACCAAAGCATTAACTTAAAATATTGTCACGTTCTTAAATAATCGTGTCAGATCAAGACTTTTATATGGATGTCATAAAACTTGACCTAAAACTTGTTCAGAAATATTGTAATTGTCAGCTGTATACACCTGCTTTTTCAGCTCAATGGTTAAAAATGACTTTGATTGAATGAAACCTACAGGCTTCAGCAAGGATCATTAGAATCACAAAGAACTGTACAAAATAACAGAAAGCACACCACTTGAGGTCTTTCATCAACAGTAACAGCTAAAAATGGCTATCACATGTAACTTGAGAAAATCTTGACATAATCAAGATTCTAACACTTTAAACAAAAGGTTAGGAAGGAAACTTCTTTTAATACTGGAAAGAGCAATAACAGTTACTGAACTTGCGAAGTCTATTTTCCTGAAAAATTGTTTTATGAGAGAGATTTTATAAATTTCAACCAACAGTGGAACTGGTTGTTCAGTTAATGAATGTTGAATGTTTCTTAATAAGGAAACACCTAATATTACTATTTCAAACAATATTTTACAAACAAAAAAGGCAGTTTTAAAATTTGTTTAATTATGAAAGAATTGTTTTTTGTTTATACAACTAAATTTTTACTGTGTTTTTGCAATTGAAACAAAAAATTTAACTTAAAAAACATATTTAAACTATTGAAATACTTTAAAAATTGAACAGGTATGTGACTGACCTTTTCAATTTTCATTCACCCTCAATCATCAACACTTTGATTTGTTAATGAAATTACTAAAATAAATGTGCTGATTCATAATGACTTCATTCATCCTATAAAATTCATATCCTTATTTACTAAGTGTGGGTTAGATCTGGCACAAATCCATAAATATAGAGCCCCTAGTGAGGATGGTGCTTATTACTCAGTAGTAGTTCATCAACAAGACTAGCTTCCTTCAATTAAACCATGACAAAGTGCCCACAGAATCGATATCATAATAGTATAAATAGTGACTTGTTGAGAATTATTAAGCACAAACATGGTCTGTCGCTGGCATTGAGCTTATGATTGAACTATAAAAAATTCAGTACTGAAATCGCAATAGCAGTATTACTTGGTATGGCTGCAGTCCTATCCCGCACAAGGATTCTGTAAAATAAACAACTGTATTAATTTATTGTAACAATGATACTAATTTACTGTATTAATACAAAACAATTGTACTAATGTCAAATACTCTGGTTTAATGAAAGAAACAGACAAATGAAACAGATGTGAGTAGACTACAGAGCATTAACTGTTACAAAATCTTCCCTAAGCATGGAAAGCAAAATGAGAACAATCCACTCCTGTAGGTTGATTTAGAGGGTTTAGTTTAAAATTCTGAAGAGGTTAATACAACTGACACTAGAAGAAGGCTAGAGGATAGAATGGCCAAAATCTGTGTATGACAACTAAGAGAGGTTCCTAGTCTGAGTGAAAAGGTATATAATAATGAACAATTCATTCAATCAAAAGCAAATTTATTATTTTATGATGGAATGCTCAATTTACTTCAAAAGTAGAGCAACATCATAAGTAAGGCAGGGATAATATTTTGATTACTGTTATCAGTTTATATAAATAGAAGTTGTTTTTTGAAAAATCTCAGAAATATATCTACTTGAATAGATTCTTTTCTTTGTCTTCCTGCCTGTGGAACTCCCTTTTGTTTACTTGCTTCCTTGATAGCTACAATTTAAATGCAATGTCAGTTGCCATCTTCTATCTTCTTGAACCCCATTCATTTTATTCTTTCTTCAATACCACCTGTATTCAGTCTTTTCTCTCAATGTATCCCCCTGCACACTAGTGGCAGTCTCACCTTGCTTGGGGTGAAATGATTAAATAAAAATATATCAGGTTAAGATTGCATTTTTTTTTAGCAAAAAGATAATTTTATCAAAATAACATCAGAAAAATACCAAGATTATTGCATAGAAATGTTGTTATACCTGCAAATAATTACAATGTAAGAAGCTGACCATGAACACAAAATACAGAAACTAGGATTAGATTTACAAAATGAAAGATAAAAAGTACTTTTATTGAATTATTACAAAAGTAACAACTAAGTAACAGGTCATGATTTTCAGGAAAAGATGCAGTTGAAGGTGTGAGCTACATATTGGAGATGTCAAAATCAAGTAGGTGCAAAAATTTAACTATCTGGTTAGTGCAGTAACAGAAGACAAAAAAATGTGACACAGAATTCCAAAGATGCATGCAAATAATGAAAATTATCTCCCAGAAACAAATAAAAATATTATGATCTATGTGTGGTGAGTATGAAATAAAAATAACTTTTTCTTCACTGTTTACAAATTCATGAGCCAGTATGAAAATTTCTTTTTTGACCAATAGGAAACAAGGTTACTATTACTTTGTTGATACACACAGTGAAAACATAGACTTCACCTTTTCTGTACAAATCACATTTTGCTAAATAAACAAACTCTTAATTTTGTAAACTCCTTACTAGACTTTCTCTTAGAATATCTGAACAATTAATAATTTCATGCATACAATTTCATGTTATGCTGTTCAATAAATAATTTTTCACTGATTTACAAAACAGTTTTATTCTTACAAACTTCTGATAATAGTAACTTGTGGGGAGTTTGGTTATGTTTGGCACAAGGCCAATTTAATAACCCTGATCGAGCTCTCTACATAGGAAAATATCATAAGAAATAAAGAGTGTTGAACTGTTATCTGATATCTAATCCTTTATATGACAGTGAATGCTGAACAATTTCTTCACACAAAAAAAAAAATGAACTTAAATGACAGTTGATGGATTGATTTGTTTTTTATGGGATATCAACTTGTGGGTTATTTTTAAGCAGAAACATTTGGGGTGTAAAAAATGTTTTTACTAATTTTTGCAAGTGCAGATATCATTAATAATTTTTTGAGAATAGCAATGTTTTTTTTTTCAGATATAATTTAATTATTTAACCCATAGTTGAAGGGAGGAGATGGATTCATACCTTTCTCAAGTGTATTTGCACAAAAGTGACAGGGATTTGTTCTCATTTTGAGTCACTATTCATTACACTATCCTTGAAGTAATAGAGATGCTGTTCTACTGGAAAAGGTTAGGAATATCATGGACAGAACATGTGAACAATGAGAAAGTATTAAAGAAAATAGAGAAAACTAAGATAATAACATTCAGAGGACATGTTGAAGGCAAGAGAAATCTTAGAAACAGCAAGTAGCCTACTTAAGAAATTTATGCGAATGGATAGTAGAATGGAACCAAAAATGAAATGGTAAAGAATTTTAAAAATACTTTGGGCAACAAAAGGAAGTTGTGAAGAGCCATGATCACCCGCGTTCGAAATTGACCTGACAAAAAAAGAACTGCTAAGCAAGATTGCAAGGGAGGCAACTAGTTAACAAGACTTGAAATGAAACACTTTTAATCATCTCCCTTTGAATAGTCTGTGTTGCTTCAGGGATTTTTTTTTTAAGAGGTGTTATTTGATTAGGTGGCAACAAATTACTCGAATTACATTTTTTTTATGCAATACTATCTGGAAAGAAAATAGGCACAACCAATATCCTCCAAATTTACATGATGACGAATTGATCAGCAATTCAATAGACATTCCCCAAAGATAAACTGAATTATAAAATACTTAGTCATTTCCTGCTTTAAGTTCTCCATTTCTAGTATGATCAGTACAATTTAGCGACCGGGCTGGATTTTTTATTTTAATTTCAAAATGGCGAATTTCATGCTTAGATTTTATAGAAAGGATTTAAAAAACTTTATATCATACCCAAATCTCTTTCTCTCTCTCTCTAAATATATATATATATATATATATATATATATATATATATATCACTTTAAATGTTATTTTTAGTGGATGCTTATATTTGAGTAGACATTCTGTTTATTAAACAGTGTATTTATTTTCATATACTGGCCTGAATATTTGAGAAATTTAATGAAAGAAAAATATGTACTCCTCTGGGCAAAGCAAAACCATTGTTAAATCTAACGTGCCTTAACCAGCTTGGCCTTGGAGCAGTCTTGCTGATCAAGTAAATATTTAGTGAGTTGGTTAAGGTATGCTGTCTCTAACGACAGTTTCCCTCTGCGCAGAGATGCACAGGTTTGAATTCTATCAAAGAGTTCACATTTTTCTTTCATAAGAATTCTCAAATATTCAGGCTGGTAGCCAAAAATAAATAAATATGCCTGTTAAATAAAAAAAACAGGGTGTCTACTCAAATATGTGTTCTCACTAAAAATAATGTTCAAAGCGATAAAAAATTTGTTGGACTAATAAATAAAATAAACATGACTTTAGAATATGTATCTATCTATATATATATATATATATTCTAAAGTCATGTTGGCCATAAATCTGAAAAAAATGGCTTGGTGGTAAATCCCAAAGGATCCTATTACATTACATATTAACACTGAGATACACACACACACACACACACACACACACACACACACACATATATATACACTTCTGATCAAAATTTTAAGACCACTTAAAAATCTTTAAAAAGAAATATTTTTTTTACAGGTAGGTTTTAAACTCCTACTTAAGGTTACCAATACTATAATCTAAAAGGTTATGGAAACAAAAAGCTACATTCCAAACATTTTATTTAGAAATTTACATTTTTAGAAAATGAGGCGATTTACACATGATCAAAATTATAAGACCAGGAATATATAAATTGTTATCCAATGTTTTTAGTTCAGTTAGAGATTAGCAATCACTGCATAAAGGTGTTACCATGCCTAAAGCAAGCAAACTTACCAAAGTCGAGCATTCTTGAATTCTAGAATTCCATAAGCAAGGTTTGTCACAGTGGGCGATCGCAGCTAAGGTAAATCATAGTAAAACTGTGATTGGCGACTTTCTAAAGAACAGTGAGAATTATGGAAAAGCAAAATCCTCTGGTAGGCCCCAAGAAATTTCTCCTGCATTGAGTAAGAGAATAAGACGGGTTGTTATGAAAGAGGCGGGGGACTTTCTTCTAGTCAAATTAAGGCAGTCACAGATGCTGATTGCAGTCCCGTAACCATCAGACGACACTTAAGACAAAAAGGCATGGTAAATAAAAAGCGTAAACAAATTCCTCGGCTGCTTCCACATCACTAGGTGGACCGCTTAAAGTTTGGTTGTGAATACCAAACATGGGATGTTGAGAAGTGGAAGAAAGTCTTGTTTTCTGATGAGAAAAAATTCAATCTAGATGGTCCTGATGGCTTCCAACAATATTGGCATAACAAAAACATGCCTCCTGAAATTTTCTCCACACGTCATAGTGGTGGCAGTTCCCTAATGGTATGGGGTGCCTTTTCTTACAGAGGGACGATGGAGCTCCAGGTGGTGCAGGGTTGTCAAACAGCGGCTGGTTATGTTAGCATGCTACAAAAAGCATCATTGATGATGGAGGGTCATCGTTTGTGTGTGGATGGATGGTTATTCCAACTGAATAATGCTGCAATCCATGCTGCAAGACGGACCTTGACCTTTCTACAAGAAAATGGGGTCCATCTCTTGAGACATCCTGCATGCTCACCAGACTTGACCCCAATTGAAAATGTTTGAGGATGTATGACAAGATATGTTTATCGAAATGGCAAACAATATTCAACAAAAAATGAACTTCGTGTAGCCATCTTCAGAAGCTGGAGCAACATCCCCTGCACCTTAATGGAAACGTTTATTTCTAGCATGCCCAACAGAATTTTTGAAGTCATCAAAAGCAGTGGAGGTAGAACTCATTATTAAATTTGGTTGTTGAATGTTTTCATACACTTTTTGTACAATTTCGTAGAATTTTTGTCTCTGGTCTTATAATTTTGATCATGTGTAAATTGTCTCATTTTATAAAAATGTAAATTTCTAAATAAAATTTTGGAATGTAGCTTTTTGTTTCCATAACCTTTTAGATTATAGTATTGGTAACCTTAAGTGGTAGGAGTTTAAAATCTATCTGTAAAAAAATATTTCATATTAAAGATTTTTAAGTGGTCTTAAAATTTTGATCAGGAGTGTATATAAGAAAAAAACATTATTATAAACAAAAGATCAACTGAAGAGTGATAAAAATAACAGACTAGAGACAATACAACTACATCAAATGTGAAAGGATAAAATTATAGAAAGGAGAGAGCTACATATAATGATACAGATGCGAAAACAACCAAACAAAAACCTACAACCAACAACCTGAAGTTTAAACTGAACACTGAAGCACAAAGCAATGTATTCTCACTAAGGATATACTGACAGATATTCCCAGAAAGCAGTTACCCTTAAGCATGTGCATTGGAGGCAACAAATATTATATTAACAGCATATAGTGAAATGGAAATTAAACAGATTGGGAAAACCAAAATGCTGAGATCACACAAAGGAACGTGCATCATATGCATTCTCTATGTAATTGACTCTAAGGGATCTGCAATTCTTGGGTTGAACATCTGTGAGAAATTAAGTTGATATCAGTGAACTATGCAAAAAACATATCTAACAGAATAAACAGCAACGCTCCACTTGAGAAACAGCACCATACTAATAACTAAAGCACAACTAATAGAAATGTATCCAAAATGCTTTAATGATACACTTGGATGTTTTTAAGTATCATATAGTCACAGATCCAACAGTCAAATCTGTAATTCATGCACCATGAAAAATACCAATAAAACTTAAAGAAAAGCTGGATAAAGAACATAAAGAAATGGAGGAAAAAAAATTGAAAAAGTGAGTAAACCAACAGACTGGTTAAAAGCCCAATGGATGGCCCAGGATTTGCCTGAATTCAAAGCAAGCCATCAAAAGGGTACACCAGAAGACATCAAACAAGAACTAGCAGGATGTAAAATTTTTAGCAAGTTTGATGCTAAAAAGAATAGATATTGGGATGTTAAGCTAGATAAGGAATCTACTCTCTTCACCACATTTAACACCCCATTCATTTGATAGAAATTCCTGCTATACTTTTTGACCACAAATTCAGTCTAGCCATTTATGAACAAAAGAGAGATGAATCCTACAGAAAATGTAGATGTACTGTGGAAATTGCAGACAACATACAAATTCAGAGCAAAAATAAAGGGAGACCATAACCTCCATCTTTATGAGGCAATGGAAAATACAAGGAGAACAGGTATGAAACTAAATTCTGAGAAATGTGTCATCAAAGTGAAAGAATGTCAGTTCTTTGGAATGATATACACACCCATTGGAATAAAGCCAAACCCAGAAAAAGTTGCAGCCATAGCTAAAATTAAATCACTAAAGAACTGCATAGTCTTCTTGCCATGATTCAATACATGAGCTCATTCATTTCAAAGATATCAGCTAGCCTTTGAAAACTGATGAAGGAAGATATAGAATTCTAATTTTGATGAAGTAAAAGAAATAATATGCAGAAAAATATAGCTCTGTTTCTGTGACAAAACAAGCCAGGTAAATGTATCTAATATAGTAGCATTGATACAGGAAAAAAAACCAATAGCATTTGTACCAAAGCATTAATAGCAGCTGAAACTAGATATGTCAACACCAAGAGAGAGTTGCTAGCAATAGTATATGGATGTAAAAAGTTTCACAAATACCTATATGGCAGATAATTTACTGTAGAAAGTGATCACTGACTATTAGAACAACTCTGGAAAAAGAATTTACTCAATGCACCAACCAAGTACATTTACTCTTTTAGTTACAAGGTGTAAGGATACAAAAGATAATTATTTCCCTTTAGCTGAGATAAATCACGGGGTTCATGTGCTGGTCACTTAGTGTTGTCACTTCAAACAGTAACAAAAATCTTTTTTTGGCTTACAGTAGTAAAATGAAGCAGTTGTTTGTTTGGCTCACACCTCTCAGTCTGAGTTGGGGCTAAATCTGCCTTCTCCAGCAGTTTACAAGTCCATTGTATCATTTACCTTGAGGAATATATCTTCCTCAGATGTAGAAATTTCTGGCTGGTAGCCTCTTATTTGGAAAAAAAACATGACTTGCTGTTTCCTGTTTGTGCAATATGTTTTTGTTTGATATCTAATGTACTTGGAATATAGTAGATGAATCTGATCAGCTTGAACCGGGAGTCCTAAATATGGCTTCTCCAGAAACACAGAAGAATCTCCATATTAGATATAAGACCATATATATATTTTTGTTCTCTTTTCACTCTGCTTTCTGTGTAGATATATGTTATATTTTTCTCTGCATGGAACACTCATAAATATGTACATATAGTTTTGTGAATACGTTTAGTGAAAGAAAAGTCTCTTTACCATGAATTAAACATATATATTACATAGCCAGTAATACAAACATATACCAATGAGAGATTATTAACGTGACAGTAAGTCTGGCTGTCAGAATTCTCTACTGGAATAGATTCCGCTCTCACTCTCAGATACTCTGCTCTACAAAGCAGAACTTCTACTTACATATAGTTCAGAAGAGTTCAATGTGTCATATAGGTAAGTCATTTTAAACCCCACCCCTATATAAAAACTTAATCCTCAGGAGTCTTAATATTTTTTCCTTTTTGGATTCATGACGAGAAAATCTATTGTTTTCCTTTTTCTTTTTACACAGTGCTATTCTGAGGCCACTTGTGGTATTAGTATGTCAAAAATATCATTACTTTTTTTCTTCAAGAGGATCACCGTCAGCATCATCCAACAGGCATTTCCTGATATTATTTAAGTGTATTTTGTGAGTTAACTGGGGACCTTTTATTATATAGATCATATTTTCTATTCTTTTGTCAATTTTACCCATTTCCCAGAAACATTTATGATCCAGATACATCTGGAAAAAAACTTTCTCTCCAGATTGGTGACATTTTGTAGGTACTGTGTTTGTTCATCCAGGTTTTGTTTGTTTGAGAAGTAGCTTGTCAAACACAAACTTGATTTTATGCACAAACATTACCTTGGCTGGGGGTAATGATGATGGTGTGTTGTTGTTGGCTGTTATTCTATACACCTAGAGGAACTGTTGTAGGGCTTTTTCTGTGGGTGTGTCCCTAGCTTTATTTAGAGCTCTTTAGCATATCAATGAAGTGCTTTACCTGTCCATTGGATCTTGGGTGATATGGAGCAATCGTAATATGATTGATCTGGAAGGTCTCACAAAAATTCTTGAATTCACCGGATGTAAATTGTGTTCCATTGTCTGACACTGAACAATCAACTACCCCAAATCTGGCGAATAGTTTGTGTAGGAAATTGATTGTCACTTCTGTAGTGGGATTTCTACGTCTAAGAACTTCAGGCCACTTAGGAAAACTATCTACTACTATAAGATAGTAGAATCTGTCTAGTGGACCTGCAAAATCCACATGAATTCGAGACCATGTTCAGTCTTTTTTGGGCCAAGGACTATATTTGATTGGAGGTGCCTTTGCTGCATTGGCACAGCCTTTACTGCGAAAGCACAGCCTTTACATGGTTTTATTATATTTTTTATATCCTTATCCATGTTCAGACAGTATACATAACTGCACATAAGGCTTTTCATCCTTGTAATCCCTGGATGACCCGTATAGAAGTCCTTCAGAATTCTTATTTGTTATGTTGTGGGAATGACGACCTGTTCACTATATAACAGTACTTTGTCGCATAAAGAAAAAATATCCAAAATTTGTTTGTCCTTTTCAAGAATTTTTATTTTGGTTTGCCTAATAAACTTATCATTTAAAACTTCTTGTTTTATTTGGTTCAAAGTTACAGGGAGTTCCCTGTGTTGCATAATGTAGTTTTACATTCTCCTTTTGTTTGGAGAGAAGCAATCACAGTATCTTCAAGGGGTTCTCTGTGTTTCGGGATTAATCTGAACAGTCTGTCAGCATGACAGAGTTTTTTAGATGGTAGGAACTCCATTTTGAAATTATTGCTTAAAAGAATTGTTCCCCATTTCCACAGTCTATTTGCTGTATGCACAGGTAGATCTTTTTTGGAGCTGAAGATTGTCAGTAACAGCTTATGGTCCATCTTCAAAGTAAAGTGTCTAATGTGAATGTACCAGTGAAACTTCATTATTGTGAAAATAATCCCTAACAACTCCTTCTCAATTTGTGAGTAATTCTTTTTTGCAGAAGAAGCGTTCTTGATGCATGAACTGTTACTTTGTGAGATCCATCTGGCATCTTGTGCATAATACATGCTCCAATGCCATACAAGCTGGCATCGCTGGCAGCTATAATGTCCAAGTCTGGGTTATAGTGTTTGAGAAACAAGAAGACTTTCTTTATTTTTTCAAATACTTCTTGGCATTCAGGTGTCCACTTCCAGATCTTGTCTTTTTTTTAAAAGTTTGTTCAATGGATCACATAAGTTGTGCATACTCGGTATAAACACCTGGTAATAATTTGCCAATCCTAGAAAACTTTGCAAGGTAGATATATTTTCAGGAGCTGGCATATCCTTGATTGCTGTAGCCCATTCTGGATCTGGTCTTATGCCTTCTTTACTGATGAAGTGTCCTAAGTATTTAATTTTCTCCATAAAGAAGTTGCATTTGGATTATTTCAACTTGAACCCGTACTCCTGAATTCTTTCAATGACTTTATGCACATCTTCCTTATGCTGTTCTACATTTTGACTGATTATTAAAATGTTGTTCAAATATGTAACTGCAAAGTCAAAGTCACTCAGCATAGTATCCAGCACTTATTGGAAAATTGCCGGCGCAACCTTTTACCCCGAACAGTAGACATTCGAACTTGTACAACCCATGATGGGAGTTGATACATAGCAACTTAAAACATTTTTCCTCCACCAGTATTTGCAGATACGCTTCAATGGTGCTGACTTTTGAAAAGAATTTTCTCTCATTTAGTTTCATGAAAATTTTATTTGGTCTAGATAAAGAATAATGATAGTCTTTGAGTGCTGCCTTAAGCCCCATCAAGAAATTAGTGTAAACCCAGATCTTGTTTGACTTTTTCTTCATAGATGGTCAGTGAAGCCTATTGACTGTACACAAATTTTGACAAGACACCAGTTTTTTCTAGAAAAAAATTTCTGGAAAAGTTTCTTTTAAGTTTTTTATTAAATTATTTGCCTTGGTGATCAGGTTTTCTAGTTTTTGGTAAAATGAATTAATTGGCATGTTCTATAACTTAAATTTCTCAATCCAGTTGGTGCTAAATAAATTTTTTCTCTTTTTTTAATATGTACATTTTTATTTTTAATATCTTTCCTTGAAATATTACATTCGTGATAAGTTCTCCCATAAACTTGATTTCCTCTCCTGTCATAGACCTGGCCATTTTATTAGTTCTTAGCAAGGTTGGTTTTCTTAACTTTTTCCAAGTGTATAAATTTATGATTGCTAAATCTGAATCAGAATCCAACTGCTGTTTAATATTTTTATTGAGGATTTGTACTTGCTTAATTTTCAAAACATTTTCATAGATTACTTTTAATTAAGCACTCCAGATTTTACAAATTTCAAAAATAATTTTTTTTAAATTTTAAGAAATTATTACTTATGAACATATTTTTTGGCTTGTATAGGAACACCAAACTGTAACTTTTATAAAATTTTATTAAAAAAATTGATATTCATAACTGATTACTCTGGTGTTTAATTTGGTGGGATAAAAAAATTTGAAAAAATAGAAAAAAAAACAAATTTCTGATCAAAGTGCCTTTTCTAAAACACTACCCTTCTTTCTTTCTTTTATATCTTCCTGCTTTAACTCATTTTCTTTTATTCCAAAGTAATTTTTGTGGTCCTTGGTAGTTAATGTCCTACTTGTGCTATCTTTTGATATGTCAATTTCATTTGTTGTCACAGATTTTTTTCAAACCAATGAATTACTAAGAATTCATGCTTCTCTATTTCAGATTCCATTTCAGTTTTGAATTTTGACACTCAATATTTAGAATTCTTTCTTGTTCTTCAAAAATAACTTTATATCAGCCATGTATATGAGAGTTGATTTTTCCTCTTGTGCTGAAGAATTGGTATCCTTAGAAGTTTTTCAAAATTAGATTTAGTTGGGCTTACCATATATCCTGGTTAGAAGTATCTGTTCCAGTAATATAAGCTATCAGTATTCATATTTTTGATTCAGTAATAACATTTGAGAGGTTTTAGATCATGAAAACACTTTATTTTACAAAAAAACTAAACCTATCATAAAAATTGAAAAATGTTCCAGTTTAAGTTTTGAAAATTATGGTAAGTATAGGTTTCATAACTTTGATAAACAGAAGTAAAAAGTAGAGAGTCTCACTGAAACCTCTGCTAAGAATATATCTTGTAGTCAAGTCAGCTTTGAATATCATCACTTCAACAGTCATCTGTCATACAATCTGTGGACATAAGTAATGTGATAACCAGAGAAAAAAATATTGACAAGAAATGCAACATACAAGTGCAGGGTGACTATACTAACATGGATATAAATGATGGGGGCAGCTATTATCACTAACCTAAATCATCCTACTTACAGCTCTATGTGGAAGTACTAGTTAGTCAGTTATAATGGTAGACTGCACTGTCTGGCCAGAGTGGAGTTTGGATTTAACTCCAGGCCAAAAATAATGGCACCAACCTTAAAAGCAATTTTGAAGAATGTGAATAAAATAGGAGAAGCCATGAATTCATATACTAATGATATTCTGGTAGATGGAACAGTGATGATGGTGGAAGTAGTGAGAAGTCAACTTAAAAATTATGGTTGCTAGTTGGTTACAAATTGCAGGCAGTAGTATCAAGAGATGGGTAGATGGAGGTAGGTTGGGATGACAAAGCAACAATCAGCATGATAAAAGATATTGTAGAAGAGGTGAAATGGAATAATTCCATGAAAAGAAGATGGTTTGTACCAGAAATATAAAAAGTCTTACTTTAGTGTTGTTATGATGGGTCTTGTTTGTCTCCTGTTTTTAATTAGTACAACATACATATATACATTGTAAAACAAAGGGACACACACACACACACACACACACACACACACACACACACACACACACACACACGTATGTATATATATATACAAGGATTTCTTATCAGAACGGTTTGGTTGTACTAGTTCAGTAGATATATGAAAGTTCTTGGAATATGGTTGGTAATAAGTGTTTCTGATTTTTGTGTTTCTCTTAGTGAACGAATAAATTATTTGTAAGTGATAAGTCTATCATTAAAAGGTAATATTAAACATGAAAAAGTGATATTTGTGTAAAATGTATCTGTGGTCTTCATTCCTGCAGCAGCTCCAATCCATGTACTCTCTTTGTGAGAGGTAAATAAAAAGTGGAAGACTCTAAATTGTCTGCCAGTAGGGTGGGTTCCTTTTTTTTACTATGGAATCATGGGAAATTATTTTTTTTAAAATTTTTTGTGATTGTGAGATCACTACACAAGCTCTTCTTTTAGTAGTAGAATTGATAATATACGTATATATTCATTGTCTTTTTTCCATGATACTGATCTGCTAGAAGCTGTTTTTGTGGCTTTTGGGTAAGAGGGGTCAGTTTTGTTTTCTAGTGTTTCTGTTGATTGGATTAGTTTTTCTTTATTAAATACATTATCTGTTTGTTTAGTGTGTTTATTATTTTCAACTTAATGAGGTAATACTTTGGAGTATGTTGCAGAACTTCAAAGAGGCCAGTGTATGGCACTTCTAGAGGGTCTACATACTCTGTCTACTCCAATTCAAATTTCCCTGCAGTGCTTTGTGACCTTCACTATTTTATAAACTGTTTTTGGAGTTTTATGCAATAATAGTTTTAAAATTTCATCAACAAAATCAGCTTTCAATATCACATCCATAGATTTCCTAGGATATAATGTTAGTGTAGATGGCTGGTTTTCTAAGCACTGCTTAGATGTGGCACAAAGACAAAAGTATGGGGTACCAGTAAGGATTGAACTCACGACTCAGCTGTAACAGATTCTACCAAGACAGGCTTGCTAACCATTACACCACAACAAGGTGTCCATGTTAGTGTAGATGGTACCAACTAAAAATGTTAATGACCTAAAATCATCTAACGATTATAAAAGTTTATGCAAATTTCTAGGCATGATTAACTTCTATAGAAAACTAATACCCAATTTTGCAGAAATAGTGTTACTTCTTGCTGAACAAATACAACAAACTGTAAACAGTGCGCTTACACTTATCGAATATGAATTAGAAGCCAACCAAAGTATTATTAAAATTATATGCAACTACCCCACATTAGCACACCCTCAACATGACTTGACTGTATCACTTATCAGTTGGTCACTGTTGTGGAGTAAATAAGACAACCCCAGTAACACAAATGAACTAGGCAAGACGCCTTAAATAAAGAACTCAAAGGGAGTTCAGAGACAGAGTTCCAAGTGAATTCTGATAGAGTATTCATTAAAGTACTGTTGGAGTCAGGCAAGACATAATATTATAACCATTAGTAGTGAGATATAACAGTCATTAATGGCAGTAAATACACAGTTGATGCTGCATTGCATCAAAGCCATTCAATAGTTTTCTTTTAAAAAAGCTCTTGCAAACACAAATCAAATATTCCACATTTGATAGAGAAGCGAGTGAAGGGGACGGAATCCCAATCATAGTCTTAAAGAAATGTGCCCCTGAACTCTCCTCTGTCCTTTCTAAGCTCTACAACTTCTACCTATCTGCTTCCTGCTTTCCTGCCTGTTGGAAATCTTCCTCTGTATTTCCTATATTTAAAAACACTGGAGAACCCTCAGACCCCGCAAATTACCGACCTATCAGTCTTCTTCTGATCTTTGGCAAAGTGTTCGAAGCCATGATCAACGCCGAGGTCATACAGCATCTCACGGCCCACGGGTTCCTCTCAGACAAACAGTATGGCTTCCGCTTCACCAGGTCTACTGCTGATATGCTAACAACCATCACCAAGTATATATACCAGGCTCTCAACAAGAATGGCGAAGCCTGAACTGTTACCTTGGATATCTCTAAAGCATTCGACAGAGTTTGGCATGCTGGCCTTCTATGCAAACTGCGGAGCTATGGTATAACTGGAAATTTGTTTTAACTAATCCAGTCTTTCCTTTCTAACCACACATTGAAGGTGGTATTAAACAGATTATACCTCCCAGAACTACCATACGAACGTGGGGGTCCCTCAAGGCTCTATCCTAGGTCCTACGCTCTTTCTGATCTACATTAATGATCTCCCTGATACCATAAGATCCCAAGTAGGTATATACGCTGATGACACCACAGTTTACTCTCGCCTTGATCAAAAATCTGGTGTGGCCGACAAAACTAACCTTGCAGCCGAGCTTGAAAAGGACCTCCAATTCGTAGTGGACTGGGATAAGAAATGGCTCGTAAATTTTAATGCTTCTAAAACAAAGCTGCTATCAATTAACCATCATAGACAATTGCACCTACCTCCCATTAGCATGGACCAGGCTTGCCTCCCAGAGAGTAAAACACTATGCCTCCTTGGTCTCACACTTTCAGCGGACCTCAAGTGAAATGACTATATCGAATCCATTGCTAAATCCACTGCTATGAAAGTCAGTTCTCTGTGCAGGGTCCGGAAGTTTTTCCTGTCTGAATCTATCCTGCACATATATAAATCTACCATCTGCCCGTGCATTGAATACTGCTGCTACATCTGGTCAGGTGCCCCTGCTATTCTCCTCGGGGTTCTTGACAAAGTACAATGGAGAGTCTGTAATGTGATCAATACCGACTTGGCAGACCGGCTGCAGTCTCTCTCTCACCAGCGTGACGTGGCTTCTCTGTGTCTCTTCTATAAATACTTTCACGGCTTCTGCTCCAATGAACTTAGATCACTGGTGCCCCCCCAGGTACGAATTTGCATGAGATACTAAATTAACAACTAGATCCCACCCTTTTACAGTGAAACTGATAAAATGTAATCGCAACTTCTACTCCAACAGTTTCTTTTCTCGCACTTCCCAACTGTGGAATTCCCTTCCACATGATTGCTTCCCCGACAGCTACAATCTCCAGGAGTTTAAATGTAAGGTCAATAGACACCTCCTAACACACTAACTTGCATCCATTCTTTCAAACACTCTTCCCATCTACCCAACCCCCAGCCTCAGTATCCTTACTTATCTATCACTTTCCTTTTGACATTTCCTATAACTAACCACTCTTTCTCTTTACCTTCCCCTATATAACCCCATGCGCAATAGTGGCAGTGGAATGCCTTGCTTGGGGTGAAATGATTAAAAAAAAAACAAAAAACAAAAAACTTCTTGCTGTACACCTCACAATTTTACATAGTTTTTTCTACATATCTTTATATATGCTACAAATAAAACTAAACACAACTTTTTATTAAAGAATGAAATTTTTTACAAATTTTGACATCATTTTGGTGTCTTTTTTTCATCCAAATCTGTTTTGCTCATGTTGTCATGAAAAACACTATATAAAATTCACTATTTTTTATTCATAATGTTGAATGTGTTAAATTATTCAATGTTTTAACAAGAAAAAATCTCAAGTTGATGTTAAAAATGGTTGTAAAATATTTTTGGTTTATTTAAAACTAGCTGAGCAAACTTTTAAGTTATCTCATGCAGAGGGGTAATTGGACCTACAACCAAAAACTAAAGGTACCTCTGGCCCATTATCAATGATAATGTTGGAAAAATTACTTTAAATTCCTCAATTCACACAATGGAACTTCCAAACCATACTTTAAATTTGATTCAGGAAATAATCCAAAAGAATGATTTGGCCCAAAATTCTAATTTGGACCATAGATTGAGTTCTTCAAATAACAAACTCTGTGAAACTTCAAAATCTCACATCACAAAATCTCTCATTTTAACTCCAGTTCCTTGACATTTTAAAGAAATAAAATTGATTTCCTTAATTCACAAAGTTTTAGAAATATTTTAAACTGAATTTTAGACAAAACCTTTTAAATTCAAAAAGTTTTTATGTTACTTTAAACTCAGTATGAATTAAAAAAATTTTAAATCACTAATTTTTTTCATTTATTTTAAAATTTCAATTTTTAACTGTTCCCTATGCATCCTGACACAAATCCCAAAGCTTGTTGTTAAAACACCAAGATTTTCTAAGGGCAATCTTGGGATCATCCTGATTTCAAAAAAGTGTAATATGTCTATTTAGAGCAAGTATGGTCTGAGGGATTTCAGACACATACTGACAGAATTTGCTGTTTATTTATTTAGATTGAATGATCAATTATGACATGTCTCTAATTTGTATTGAGATACATTGCATTTATTTTCAATTTTTCTACTTGAATTGTTCACCTTTATTGCATATGATCCATTATCTAAAATTATTTATAAATGGAACTTTGTCTGTGTGTGTGTGTGTGTATCCATTACCTATAGACTCCAAAACGGCTGAACCGATTTTCTTGAAATTTTACAAAGTTGTACTATAAGCATCTGCAAGTGTTCTTAGCTAGGTTTTGTGTTGAGGTACCCCCGATAAATATCGATAATCAAAAAAATCAGGTTATAGAAGGAGTGGTCTGATTTTAATTTTCAGTTTTTACAATAATGCAGAAAATTGATACTATATATATATACAAAAGGCAAGATGTTTGTGTGTGTCTGTTTAATTGTCTGTATGTCCTTTATACAAATCCACAATTTTTTTTCCAATTCTCACCAAACATCACACAAATATTCTTTAGGCTGAGTCTGAGGACCATGGATTAGTTTTGAAGCTTTCATTACACTCGAGCAATGCCAGGCTATACTGCTAGTTATATATAATTAATTTTCAATAAAATTTGCATTTTATATAAATACTACCTTATGAAAATTGAGATGTAGTAGAGTGGAGGGGTGTATCATGGATTTGGGAGGGGGCATGACACACAGCCTGGCTGTGTGAAATTGTTATATTATGTTGTATTCAGGTATGTGGCTGCAGATTTTGCCGGTTCTATGACCAACTTTTTTGTACAACTGCAATTGTCATTGTAACTTAAAAAGGATGTTTGTTGACCATTGTCTTTGGTTATGTTCATTTCTACAGTCCCTTGGACCAATATAAAGCCAGTCTGTCTTTGCCTCTTACTGAAAATTGTAATATATATTTTTTCTTTGGTAGAGAAATGTTCTTTCTCATTTTGTTTAACAATACAATGCATAGAGTCTAAATGAATTAACTTTATTGCTCTTAATTGGTAAATTTTATCAACTATTTGTCATTGAAGACAAGAGAGGAAGTAAGTGGGTGAGATACTTTCAATTCCTAGCAGTTTCAGGCTTGTATGTTCACTAAAATGCAAGAATTCTCAATGAAAGTATTTGAGAAAGAAACTCCTTTTATTAAGAAATCTTTGCAATTGATTTGTTAATTATGTTCAACAATTCTTGAGGAAGAAACTCCTTTTATGAAGAAATCTTTGTAATTGATAATTTGCTAATTATGTTCAGCAATTCTTAGATGAATGAAAAGACACTCAAGCCTGCTTCATCTGCTTTGATAAATGAAACCATTTTGTTTATTTTCTTAACTTTATTTTTTTATGATGACCAATGCCTATCCTTGTATTGTGGCTTACTTATTGTAATATGATACTTAACTGAGACAGTAGGCTGGCCCTATTAAACAACTCAAACCTGTTTTATTCTGTTTTATAGCCAGTGATAATTGCTTTTAACTCTCTAATATTTATTTGTTTATTTTTCTTCTGGTGAGGAATTTTACATGTTAGTGAATCTTTTAAATTCCTGGGTTCAGATATTTAAATATCAGTATTTCAGAAATACAATGTATTTCTAACAACATGTGTGGGCAATTTCTTTGTAGAGATTTTACTACTTACAAAATAAAATCTATTTTCCCCCATTTCTAATCTTAATCATTAAGCTTATATATATATATATATATATATATATATATATATGGGAAAGATATGATAAAGTGTAAATGTCATGTAGCGTCCCTGTGCCTTTTCTATAAATATTTTTATGGTAAAATATTTTTCTCATCAGCTTTTCTCTTTGGTACCTAGACTTTATGAATTTATGCACAGTATTAGACTTAGGGCAAGGTCTCCATATTTTATGAATGAAAGAGCTAGATGCAAACATAGGTTCTTATGCTAACAATTTTGTTTATCACATTTCTCACTTGAGTAACAGTCTTTTAGCTTCTTGCATTCCAGTCAATTTTGATCTTTAAAAATTTAAATACAATGTAAATTATCTTTTGTCTTTTTAATTCTTGTTTATTTTTTTTGTTCTCTTTCCTTACTTTTCTCCTATTCTTTTATGCTCGGTAACTCTTTATGTCTTAGTTACTTTATTGCCTTGCTTGGGGTGAATGATCAAAAAAAAAAGTTTTGGGAGATTGTGAATGCTAAATGTGCATAATGTAGGAGAAATTCAGTTTGCAAGCTAAATTTTAGCAGTATGTATTTCCTGAAGAGTATGTTTTTTTTGTTAGTGTTACAAACTGTACATATGCTTTCTCTGGTCCAGTACATAAGATAGATTTTAAGTGTTTATTTTTTTCTGAACATCTTAATTCAAAAGAAGTCATTTTCTTTGTTTTTCCCATTTCTTGATCAGAAAGTAACTTTGTTTTGAATGCAAGCCAATAATTCAAAGTAGCTTGCTTTATAAAGAAACTAATGGCTTTTCCAACAATTTATTTTAATAAGATATATATCCTATTTTTGACCACATATTATTTCAAGTTTCCATAGTGTAATATTTTGAATTCATATACTCATTCTAAGTTTGTTTTTAAAGCTACAGTCAGAGCTTGTCTGACCATGTCTAGTTGCTTGTTGAATATACTAGTATGCTTTCTTTCAATATCCATCTGTATGGTCAGTGGTATTTTATAATAGGTTCATGCTGAGCCTGTTCTTAGCTTTGTTTCTGAACTAGCTTAAACAAAATATGTTGCACAAGGTTCCAAATGTGGTTTATTGCTGTTGGCTCAGAATAAACAAAGAGTGACATAGTTGATTGGTGGAAGAACTTCTCCACATTAATCCTATAATATGTATATATTGAGCACTCTGGAAGAATGGTAGACTTTGAAAAAACAGTAGCTACTCTAGCATCTATGCATCGTTCATTCAGTAATGAATTAGAACACTCTCGCCACTGGTGTATGAATACATGATATATCACATGCTAAAAAAGTCTGCCTCCTTAGCTCAGTGGTAGTATCGCTGACTGACACCAATTTGGTTGGGCTTCAATTCTGGGTAAAACAATTGGATGTTTAACTGTACTGATGAGCTGTGATACAGTGAAACAGATCTGTTTGCGGATGACTATATATATATATATATATATATATATATAGCCATTTTGCAATAAGATTAACATCTAAGTTTATATGGATTAAATTCACACATCTTCAAAGCTTTAAATAATGCTTACATGATAATAAAAAAATAAATTATATTGGCAAAAATACAGGGTGTTCCAAAAGTCTATATCACATTCTAAGAACTTGTATATGATAAACTACAAATTGCATGACTGAACTGGTCCCATTTAAAAGCTGTCAAGTTTTTTTCTGTTAATTTCATTTTAATTTAATAAATTAAATTTCATTTCAACTCATTTTGAGTTTGGAAAGAATTAGATTATTGTTAGTGTTAGGATGTGTGTCATGTAACCTGTGGTGCATACCTCACATTAAATACCTGTAAAATCCTGTAGAGAAACATGGGAATGTAAGCTTTCATGAAATATAAATTGTGTTTTGATATTCTCAATAGTTATTAAGATATACATTATCGTAATGTGACACAGACTTTTGAAACACCCTGTAGATAGAAAATGTAAGAAATAATTATTTATTCTATTCATTTTATGGCAATATTTAACATTTGTGCCCCTTCCTAAAAAAACCCCAAAAAACAAGACAGTTATTCCCTTGGCACCTGTATTACTGTATATACTTTTAACCCCTTCAGCAGTGTTCATTGTTTTAAAAAGTGATGATTATAATTTTAATAAAACTGAAATATATGAAATGAAATTGTACATTTTTTTTATTCTTGAGAATTGACAAAGTTATTATACTTTATTTTTAATCAGTATCATACCAGGCAAAGTATTAAAGCCACTAAGATGCAAGGGGGTCACAGAGTGTGGAGGAATTAGGAATAGGAAAATTAATAATGAGCAAAAAGAGAAAAAAGTAACCAGAAGGACAGTAGATAGTGATTGACATTGCATTTAAATTTTTGCAGATTAAAGTTGGCTGGAAAGCATGGAGCTGGGAAGAAGTGCAAGAAAAGGAACTGTTAGCATAGAACTTATGGCTGCATCTAGCCACCTCAACTGTAAATTGATGAAATCTTGATGCCAGTTTTGTACTGTGCTTAAATTTATAAAATCTAGATAGCATAACAAAGAGCTTATCCAAACAATTATCATGAAAGAATTTATAAAAATTCTACAGATTGGCAAACTTACAGTGGTGGGTAAGTGATTGAAGCCAAGCCACCAGATCAGAACCAATAATACTGATTCTTCTTTGGATCAAGAATCCCAAAGTTAATAGCAGAGGCACTAAACCATATTTTCCAGCATTGACAAATGATAAACTTATAGATATATAAGATTGATTCCAAAGAAAAAAACCGTCTTACACAACACAGTGAACTGACTTTCTTACCAGCTGACCTAGCAATGGATTCAGTATAGTCTTTCCACTTCATGTCAGCTGAGAATGTTAGCCTAATGAGTTACTTTCCTGGAGGTTAGCATCAGCCATGATAATGGAAGACAGAGAGGGTTATCTCAGATGATTAATGAAGAGAAGTTTAGCTTTGGAGGCATTAAAATTGACAAGCTATCTTTTGTCCTGGTTAACAATGGTCTTGAGGTTATTTTGGACATCAACTGACATTTTAACCTTGTCGGACTGATCAGCCTTACTAGTGAGGTAGAAGTATATGATTGTGTCATCAGCATAGATTCCAGGTTGAGAGCTGATGTCATTGGGAAGATCATTAGTGAAAATCAAGTACAATGTAGGACCAAAGATGTAACCCTGGGGGATACTTGCATTATTAGACTGCTAATTTGAAAAAATAATTTTATATTTGCAAAATTACAAAAACAAGGAAATATTGATTATTTACAATTTTGCAAAGAAATAAATATGAAAAGAAATTGTTTATTCACAAATTTATCAAAATATCTGTAGACATGAAAACTTAAATAAACACATAACAACAAGTAACTGCAATTATAAATTTTGAAAAAATGTATTTTCTTTCATTTGCTCTTGACACATAAATTCACTAAAGTAGGTTGAGAGCATCACTTCCTCTTACATATTTTCTTAATTTTGTAATTTTTTTATAAATTTGTGAATAAAAAGATTTTTTCTCATATTTCTTTCTTTATAAAATAGTAAATGATAAATCTTTAGATAAATAACAAATGTCACATTGTACCTGGTTCACATATTTTCATAACCTCGTAAATTAACATTGCAAAAAGAGTCAAAAGTGTACACAGTAATCATGGTGTCAACAGAATAAATGTTCTTTTGACACACCATTTTTTTGTGGGCTTAAAGGTTAAACACTGACCATTTTATAATATCTAGAATATGACAGCAAATTTGGAGAAAGTCTTATTTTTACTTATAACAGTAATGTCTTCACAATAATCACTCAATTTTAATATGTACTACAAACTTTTTCTTAATGTTATATATATAGCACTGACATTTTTATTTTTAAGTACAAATCACAGTCTGATATTATAAAGAATAAATATCAGGGAAAGGCCAATTAAATATTCGGTTTTAAAAAATCAATGAAGTGTTACATAAACATAACACAGAATGGTTATCAAAAATAGCTGACAACCACACACATAATTACACAAATTTGCATTCTCAATACTGGCATTTAAAAGGTTATGCAGCTCTCTAAACTGAGAGGTTGCTTTTGATATAACATTAATTTGCATTAAGCATTACACAAATTAAAATATGGTATGAGAACCTTTTGAACATATTTCTCAATATATATTTTTATATATTATAAAATGTCAATGGGAGCAAATTACATGTCAATATTTAAACTGAAAGCCACAAATATAACAGAAAATGTTAATAACAAAAAAGCAATGAGTTTATTTATAAATACAAATTGAAGTAACAACCTCCATTATTCAAAAATATTATTTAAAGCCAATCTGTGGCTATGTTGAATATAACAAAACAAAAGAGAAGTTTTTGTAGATCTGCAATAAATAAACAAAGAAATAGGCCCACAGCCAATTTATGTCTTCATATTTAATTAAAAATATACATTTTATATTACAGCTAGCAAGGAAGATTTTGGATTGTTAATGTAAAATTTAAGGACAGATCCATAAGTATTCATTATTTTAACCAAAAAATAAGCTACAAATGTTTTTTTTTTTTTGAACAAGACTCTTTTATAATTAAATGTGTTTACAAGCAAGAAATTTGATTTATAACCATCTATATTAACAAAAGATATATAGATATTTAGTAACTATAGCTCCATTTGGCAGATGGCCACAATAACAATAACAGGCTTGCTTGCCATTACATAATGGCAAGTATCCTTGAATAAAGTATGTAAATAAATATAATTTATAAAAATCATAAAAGCATACCAGTTGAACCATATGTAGTCATCAGATAATCAATGTAACATAATAATATAATATGATGATATTATTAATAATAATATTGTACACAAGATTTAGTTGTTAACAATTAAGATATTTGCTGCTTTCAAATATATATATATATCATTCAACCATGGCAGTGGTGAATGTAGGCAACTTTCAAACTTCACCACTAATTCAGTTCTCAACCAAATTTCAAACAATTTACAGAGTTAGATAGGACACCTTCTTAACTATAATTTGAAAAGAAATTTTGAATTTTGGTTCAGTAGAATAAAGTTACATCAAAATATGTGAAGTCTGAAAAGGGAGACTAACTATATAAGTTCATAAGTGAGTGAGGGACTGATGCTTCTAATAATAAATCTTATTCTTTATAACTTTTTTATTTAATATTTTTGCATGCAGTTTTCAACATTTAAATTCTGATGATATCTCTTATCATTTTTGTCAAGCAAACTTTGCTTATTACTTATCATTTTATAAGATTTGATTATCAGAATTAATTATAAATAATTGATTTTTTATTGTTTTTTTTTAATCAATTGCATATATATATTTCTTTTAAATATTTTTGAATGCAGTTTTCAGCACTAAATTTACATTAAATTAATAGCAATGCCTGGAAAAATCATGCATTACATAGAAAAATGCATGTATGAAAATTAATATTCTTAAGATTATATTAAACCTGGAAAAGAACAGGACAAATTATTAAATCTGGAAAAGTAAAGGACAATATATTCTCGTGAAGTAAAAATAAGAAATTTCTTACTTAAATATTGCAGCTAAAAATAAAATTTGAATGCAATATTCTAAGTAAGAAATTTCTTATTTTTTGCTTCATTAGCAATACCTTGTCCTTTACTTTTCCAGGTTTTATATAATCTTAAGAATATTACTTTTCATGCACGCATTTTTCCATATATATATAGGGTGTGATGGATGAATTGTTGTCTGAAATATTAAAGAGTTAATTTATTCAATAAAATCACCATTGGCTCCAACCATGGCCTCCAGATGACTGGAATCTCCTTCAAATCTTCTGGATGGTGTCTTCATTCAAGTTGGTGAATGCTGTCATAATCCTTGCCTTCAGTTCATCTTTGGTGTTACAAGTTTTGTTCATCTCTTGCTCAACTGTGCCCTATAATCAAGGGGATATTAGTCTGGGTAGTTAGGTTGCCAGGTATAAGGGGTGATGAAATTGTCTGAGAGCCATGATTAGGTTCTCCTGCTTGTGTGACATGGTGCAGAGTTCTGTTGCCAGACAGGATCTTTCTGCAGCCACCCTCTTGACTCAGGGCAGTACTATCTATTCAAAACACTTGATGTGGGCCTCTGTATTGACTCTGATGCCTAGTGGCAAGATGAGTGGAGGCATAACGTTGCCATCACTAGTGATTACTCCAGAATTCTTTGTAATGACTCATTCAAATTTTTTCAAATCCTCTGCACTGTCCTCAGATTGACACCCAAACACTCTGAAATATTTGTATTAGAGCTTCCAGCATAAATGTTAAGCAGTACAGCATGCCGTTTCCAAACTTCTGGAGGAGTGTTCTTTTTCTCTTACCTTACTATACGGTACAGTCAACAAAATCAAAAGCAAACTATGCAACTTATGATTCCATCCAACTATTTCAACAGTTAAATGGTGAATTCCAGTTGCCAATCTAGTAGTATGCTTAAATTCATATAACTGAGGTACCAAGGAGGAGGTTTTATTAGAACAATTGCCTTGAAAATATTTATAGAAAAGACACAGGGAAATTACATTACAGTGGTAGAAAAGTGACTGAAGTAGAGATGCCAGATCAGGACTGATATCATTACAGACCATTATTTTGATTTTTCTGACAATCTGTAGATATATTACAGGAGCTCCAATCCAGATATGGCAAAAATATTAAATGTGTAGATGAATGTTAGATTTATAAATGTGCAAGATGGATTCTGGCAAGAAAAATTGTCTGTGCAACATACTGAACCAACATTTTTAGCAGCAGACCTAACAGTTGATTCAATATAGTCATTCTACTTCATGTCAGTTGAAAATGTGTGACTGAGAAGGTGCAATGTGTTGATAGCCTGGAGGTTAGCATCAGCCATACTGATAGAAGAGAAATTATGGTTCTTTATAATGATTAAAAAGATATCAGTTTCATTTTAGTGGCATTAAAGTTTACAAGCCTGGCTTGGTGTTTTATTAGAAGACAATTATCTTTTCATGAATAGATTTCTGAATGTGCAAAAGTAGAGATAAACAAACAGTTTATTTATTATTATCAGTATTATTATTATCTATCACCCAGGTTGATTGTTTTGGGGTGAAACATAATGTTTTATATATATAATGATAATAATCCACATATACTGTCTTAATATGTATAGGAAAAACTACTAAAAAGTTGTAAGTTAAAAATGTATTTTTTTTGACAGTATTTATTTATTTCTATTATTATATATACATATTTGACATTTCAAACCGGCCTCGGCCTTTCATCAGAAATAAATGATTTTAAAATTTAAACTAAAAGTGTCCGTTGCAAGGAGCATCCATCATGTGATGCAGAAAGCAACAGAGTCTGAATATTTTTAAATCTAAATCTAACTGTAATAATATTTTTAAATGTTGTTTTAAAGAAAAATTTTTTAAGTGTATCTAAAAAATGTTTACGTTTAAAAAATATTCAGACTCTGTTGCTTTTTGCATCACGTGATGGACGCTCCTCGCGATGGATGCTTCTAGTTTAAATTTTAAAATCATTTATTTCTGATGAAAGGCCGAGGCCAGTCTGAAATATCAAATATATATATATACAATAATAGAAATAAATAAAGACTGTCAAAAAAAAAATACATTTTTAACTTACAACCTTTTAGTAGTTTTTCCCATATATATATATATATATATATATATATATATATATATGAGATAACAATGTATATTTTATATATCAAGAGCAATACTGGGGAAAATGTATAACACAACTGAAAAAGTTTACTTGTAATGTGTTTCATTTGATGGCAGAAACGTGCCACAAGTAAACATTTTCGACTTTGTCATACATTTTCCCCAATATATATATGTGCGTGTGTATACGTGCAGAGAGAGAGAGAGAGAGAGAGAGAGAGAGAGAGAGAGAGAGAGAGAGAGAGAGAGAGATTGATACAAATATAAAATTTGGCACTTAACTGAATGATGTTACTTTCAGCTTCCTGACTTCAGAATCTCATAAACAGACTCTACAGAAATCACTCCGTCCACTCATCAGGGGATATCAGCAATTGCTCCCTTATATTTTTCTTGTTTGAGATGTACATACAGTTTCTGAAATATTTTCACAAATATAAATCATAATTTGAAAAAAAAACAAAAAACAAATTAATATCAAAATGTTAATCTGATTTTCAATTAACAAAGGTTGTGTAACTGCATATTCTAGGATAATTTTTATTTAGAATTATTTTCAAAATAAAATATACAAATATGATTTCACATTTTATCTCTTGATACATTTGTAGATTCATGTGTGCAGGGAGTGTTACCATGTGCAATATTTAAAAGATGTCTTCATGAAACATGCATCTTGTAAATGCAAAATTTGAAATAATAAAAAAATGGGCCAAGTAAAAATAAGAATGATTCAAACAAGAAAAGAACATAACAATTTACCAAGTGTAGCTTAGATATAGTACAAAGTTGAAAGTATGGAACATCCATTAAGGATCAAAATCACTTATTAGTCATAAAGGATCTAGCGAGACAAACTTGCTAACCATTATACCACATCAAGGTGTCCTACAAGAAAGAAAATGATATAGACAGAAAGCAAGAAATGTACAAAAATCAACTGAAGCAAATAAAAATAAAATATAAGCAGTTCCATTAATTGTTTGGATTGTTGCCTTCATTTTTTGTGTTGCTTTTGTTATTAATACAATATTTTAGCTACTCTATTCTGCAGCCTTCATTGGGAGCACAATGAGTTTAATAACCCAAATAACTCAGGAACCAATAATGACTTTTCTGAAAATTATAGACAGTAAAATGAAAGCTGTTTTTGACTTTTTCAGATATTGTTAATGCTTTGTGTTAAAACTTTTGATACTATTAATAATCCCATTCAGTTGAATGAGAACAAATATGAAAAAAAATCTTTAGGAAGAATAGAAAATCATTTTTATCATTTCATGTCTTCATTATATACAAGATTGAAAAGTGCACATTAAATATGGAGGAGGTGGAATGATTGATCATTTCATAACATTATCTGTAAATGTATCTGAGCTCATTTTCCTCATGTGATTTATAAGGCCAATTTCTGTTCTAATTAATAAACTTCACATTGGGATTTATTTTTTAATATTATTACATTTGCTTCCTATTTTCATAGGAAAAGATACATTTTAAAGAAGGTTTTAGATATGTACTCATATATATGGCTTAAAACAATTTCATGTACAAAATGATCACCAATCAAATAAAAGAATAAAAGAATCAGTGAATAAAACAATTTAATTAACAAAAAAATACTTTATTAAAGAAAATATATAGCAAATAATAAGATTGATTGTTTGTTCTGTTTTAATGGCATATCAACTCTGTTGGTTATTGAATGTCAAAAATATTTTTTGAAAAATATATGGCTTGTAAACAATTCTTTCGGTTGTTGGCTCCATTACTCTCCAATTATGCCTCTGGAATGAAGTTATTTAGTGCTGTACTTTGTGGTGTAGCCCAACTTCCTTCAAGTGAGCTAGGACTGTTTCTATTTTTATCTTCTTGAAAAAGTTCTCTAGACTACTCATGTTATAAAATTGTTGACATATATGGGCAAGGTCACTACAAACGGTAGTAGTATGTTTTTGATATACAGGAGAATTTTCATTTTTAGGAGAAATGAGTAAGGAATATAGGTATATCCTATTCTCATTCTTGATAGGATGATTTCTTCCTTCCAAGAAAGTTTGAGACTATGATGCTGTTCTCCTAGAAAATAGTAAGTACATAGCAGAAAATCTAAGAAGTAAAAGAATCCAAAATATTTCCAGATATCTCAATGAATTCATTTTTTAATAATGCATTTATTTTGCTTAACAAATACTCATTTTTCACTATAATCTCCTTTTTTGTCAATGTACCTAATTCAATGCTGAATATTAATCATATACATTGAATATTATACAATGAAAATTTCAGATCAAAATTTAGCTAGTACATATCAAACTATGGTGTTATTGAGTCACCCTTGTATGCAAAATATTCACAAACAATAGAAACATCAAGAGGAAAATATGATTAGAAAAAAAAGTATAAAAGAATAAATGAAAATGATGGATTTAAAATCTAAGACAATATTGATTTTGGAATGTATCCACTGCAATCTTATTAGTGTTTTCAGAGCAGAAGGCTTATCTGAAGTGCATCAATTGTATCAAGAAAAATTATAGCACAAAAAATAAACTAAAATCAAATAGTTTCAAGATCAGAAATAGATAGATCAGTGCATGAATGGACAGATGAATGCAAACCTAAGGGATCTGATTAATATCAACAGAATGAGATAGATTAAGAGAATTAGATAAATATAAGAAGTAAGAAAAACAAATGAGGCAAAATGAAAGTGAAATGATAAATTCTATATCCCTATGCATGTGTGGGTGAAACTGAAAGATAGTTTCATCATTTGCATAAAAATGAAAGATTTTAATTTTATACATTTTTTTTATTTCAATTTAAAAAAATTATTAACCAAAAGAATTAAGAATTAAAAATGACTTTTGCATAATTATTCATAAATGTGAAACTACTTTTCTGACATACTTTAGACATGCACATACACAAATGTATGTAAATTATGTTTTATTGAATTAAAATGAAAGAGATATTTTCAATACATAATCAGAAAAATGACTTGACAAAGCTATTTAAATAATGTTAAACCAAGAAAAACATTTTTATCTAACAATATATTAACAGCTTAAAAGTAAATTAAATGGCATTTTACTTCAATATACTAGAAATGAAGTGTTCTTATAACTCTTTGCAGATATTCAGTTCTTAGAATATTAGACTGTTGGCCATGAGATTAGCATTTTAGTTCCGACTGAAAAAGAAAATGTTTGTTTAATATTAAAAGAATGCTTGACTTTAAATTATTTGATTAAGTTCATGCTTTTGATTTAACATGTTTTATCAATATGCACGTATGTTTCACATAAGTGTTTCTAAAAAGAGAAAAGAAGCAAAGTGACTGAGCGGAGACTGAACAAGAGAAGGAAATGTTAAATATATGTCAACAAGTATTAAATAATCAAAAAAAAAAAGAAAGAGTATAAAAAATATCTGATTGAAAGAATCCTTGACAGAAGGAAAACTGGATAAATTTAACATGAAAACATTCTTTTGAGGTATTGAACAAAGTCTGTTTGATTCATTTTTATTAAATTTTTCCAATTTTCAAATAAGACATACATCAGGATCAAAATTGTGAATAAACTTTTCAAAGTTTAGGTTTCTTTTTGAATTTCTAGAATGAGGAGTTATTATTATTTCAGCTAAGTGCTATACATGATACGCACTTGTGCGATCATGTCTCTTTTGAAGCATAACTGACTAGGCTGGGAAATTTTCCTGCAGTAAATTGCCATTACTTTCTGTAGTAGACTGGTTACCAACTTAGGCTATAGAACCCAATCTGTCCTGCTATTTAACCCATAGCTAGAAGAAGAGATGGATTAATACCTTTCCCAAGAGTATTTGTGTGTAAGTGAATGGAACAAATTCAACTGGAATTTGAACCTGGCTCTCCGATTTCTCATTCTGAACCAATATCCATTACACCACAATGTGCCTTAGTGCCAGTACAACAATAATATTACAGTACTTTTACTTCTTGTTTCCAACATTATGATATCTCCCATAATGGAGCTTATGGCCACATCATTTTGAAACACTGGTTCCCTGTACGATCACTGAAGTTAAGCAATGTTGAGCCTGTTCAGTCCTTAGATGGATGACCACTTGGGAATACATGATGCTGTAAGCTTGGGTGTGTGGGTGGTGTAATGAATAATGGCTCAGAATTGTTAATCAGAGAACTGAATTAGAATTCCTATTGGGTTCATTATATTCACTTATGTACAAATAACATTGGGAAAAGTATGAATCCATCTCTTCTTCCCACAGATATGAGTTAATAAGTAAGAGATGTATCACTATACCATTATTGTCTCTCCAAAAGTGTAAAATTTAAAAATATTTTCTGGTTTTAAATAACCTGCAAAGGGTTGATAAACCTTAGAAAATTAATCCATCAGTTACTCTATCTTACATATTGCTTTTGGTCTCTTTAGTATGCCTTATGATGTTATATAATTACAAAGTGTGTTCACCCCTTTTTACCATTGACTTGCGTTGTGGTCCAGTGGATATCGGCTCGGAACGAGAAACCGGGGAGCCGAGTTTGAATTCCAGTTGAATCCATTGTATTCACTTACGCGCAAATACCCTTGGAAAAGGTATTAATCTGTCTCTTCCTTCCAGTTATGGGTTAAATAGCAGGACAGATTGGGTTTTATAGCCTTGGTTGGCAACCAGTCTACCACAGAAAGCAATGGCAAACTACTGCGGGATAATCTTCTGCCCAGTCAGTCATGTCTCTTTCGAGACATGATCGCCGAAGTGTGTATCATGTATGGCACTTAACTGACTGATCACTCAAATAACTAATGCATAAGAAAAATGTCTATGATAAAGAGACAGGTTGGCTTTTATTAGCTCAATTTTTATGAAGTATAAAACCACGGTAAGTTTAGATATGTTTTCTGAATAATTTATCTCTTTCAAGTTTATCACTAGTTTTATGTAGCAGATCTTTGCATTCTAATATTCTTGCTGTTTTCAACAGATCTGTTATTTAATATCTAAATGTTTCCTCTAGTTCAAGTGTTTCCATGATAACAGACATAACTGTTAAACAATGACCTGTATAAAAATACTTTGATAAACTTTAGCAGTCATAAAAAGAAATTTAAATGTTTTTTTAGTTCTTTATAATGAAACTTTATCATTATACTTTTGTTGCCACAAAGATTATTGATATGAATCAAGAAAAAGCTTAAATATAAGGAATGTAAAAAATAAAAATTTTGTTGTCATTTTGATTAAAAGAATGTCTTCCAAGTTCAAATATTTTTTTCTGTCTTTGTTTATAAGAACATTATAATTTATAAGAACATTATAATTTAAAATTAAATTTTATATGATTCAAATATATTCTTTCACATAAAATTAAAATTAAATTTTTCTACAGTAAATTTTAATTTATGTCTTTTGGTATAATTCAGAATTTTTTCTGTTCTTGGGTGAGATAGAAACTAATTACTTTGGATGAAATCTAATCTAAATCTAAACTTATTTATAAATGTAACTTTGTCTGTATGTGTGTGTGTGTGTGTGTGTGTGTGTGTGTGTGTGTCTGTGTGTGTGTCCGTTACCTATAGACTCCGAAATGGCTGAACCGATTTTCTTGAAAATTTACACAGTTGTACTATAAGCGTCTGTGAGTGTTCTTAGCTAGGTTTTGCGTTGAGGTACCCCCAATAAATATCGAAAATTGATAACCGAAAAAATCAGGTTATAGAAGGAGTGGTCCAATTTTAATCAAATTTGATACACTCATAGACAAAGACATAAGAAAGGATATTCAGAAGTTTCAAGGTTGCAGTTCTTACAATAGTGCAGAAAATCAATAATATGTATATATATGAAAGGCAAGATGTTTGTGTGTGTGTGTCTGTTTATCTGCCTGTATGTCTGTATTGTTTCAGCCTTTTATTTTAGTTTTTGCTTCGGGTTTGGCTCTAAGTAGGTATAATTGTAGTTCTTAGTCTCAGCCATGATACCATTTACTCAGAGGACTTATTTAGCCTTCAAAATTCAGTTTATGATGAAAAAAACATATTTGATATCGATACCAGGAAATCAAAATTTGACTCACATCCATTCATTTTTCTTTCAGTCTACGGTTTCGCTTTAACTGGAAACAACTATTGCTTTTTAGTCTTTCGTGTCAACGTTCAAAGAGTCTGAGCTCCAGGACCATGGATTAGTTTTAAAGCTTTCATTACACCCGAGCAACGCCAGGCTATACTGCTAGTAATTAACAATAATGAAATAAGAAATAGGTAGGAAATCATTTCTTGTGCAAGTCTCTTCTGGTTTCTTGCTTTCCAGTCAACTTTGACTTTCCAAAATTTAAATGCAATGTCAAACAGCATCTTTTGTTTTCATGATTCTTGTTCTTTTATTGTTCTCTCTCTTTAATTATGTTTTCCTTTTTCTCATATTCTTTCACACTTAGTAACCTCTTGCATTTAAGTAGCTTTGTTGCTTTCCTTGGGCTGAAATGACAAAAAATATTGTAGCTTCAACATACAATTTACTCCCTGCTGACCTTGAACGGGTGAATTGGGGCAAGAAGTGGCTTGTCAATTTCAATGCGACTAAGACCAAGCTGTTGTCTGTCAATCATCACCGGCAACCTCTCCTGCCTCCCATAAGCATGGATCAAACAAGTCTCCCTGAGAGCAATACACTGCACCTCCTCGGCCTTACCCTCTCTTCTGATCTCAAATGGAACCACTACATTGAGTCCATAGCTAAATCCACTGCTAAGAAGGTTGGGTCACTGTGTCAGGCCAGGATGTTTTTCCTGCCTGAATCCATCCTGCATATATACAAATCAACCATTCGTCCGTGCATGGAATACTGCTGCCACATATGGTCAGGCGTCCCTGCTGTTCATCTCAGTGTTATTGACAGGCTCCAAAGGAGAATCAGTAATGTGATAGGTACCAACTTAGCAGCTCGATTACAGCCACTTCCCCACCAACGAGATGTGGTCTCCCTTTGTCTGTTCTATAAATACTTTCATGGCTTCTGCTCCAACAAACTTAAGTCACTGGTGCCTCCGCAACAGGTGTTTACTCATGCAACCAGACTGGCAACTGGGTCTCACCCATTCACAGTTAGATTAACCAAATGCAGATGACAATTCTCCTCCTGCAGCTTCTTCTCTCGCAGTTCCCGCCTGTGGAACTCGCTTCCATATTCTTACTTTCCTGACGGCTAAAACCTCCAGGAATTTAAATGCAATGTCAATACTCATCTATTAACCTCTTGACTCTAGTTCTTTCACCACCCCCGTATATCCTTTCCTTTCTCTCCACCTTTGCAACTGTCATCACACCTGTATTCCCATCCTTCTCTTGCTCCTTTCTAACTGGTTCGTTTTCCTCTTCACTCTCTTCTACTTAATCTTTTTACTCTTATGTAGCCTCCTGCACATCAGTGGCATTACCGCCTTGCTCGAGGTGATACGATTTAAAAAAAAAAAACATTTTGCAGAATCAATTAAAATACTTTTTTGAAATTATTCTCTTCTAAAATTGTAACTGAGTTTTGCATTCAGTACAGTTTTTACTAATTAGGTATGTAATAATTACATTTTATATTCAAAGCTTTAGCTAGAAATCAGCTTAAAGCCCCAAATACATTTTCTTTCAGAGAATAATAAAGATTTTGCTAATCCCTTGTTAACTTTCTATACAGTTCTTTGCTGAAATTTGTTAGAAAATAGCATTATGATTATTATGCAAACACTGACACTTGGAAGCATTTAATTTATTCTTATGATATGTTTTTGTAAAAACATGAACAAAACTGTAGTTGATCCTGGTGCAAGTAAAATTGATATATGTCTATCAGTCAGGACACTCTATCTTGTAGAGAAGTAAAAATATGAAAATAAAAGTAAATATGTTAGATATGGAATATACAGTCAAGAAATAACTTTCCTATATTTTACTTTATATTGTCATAAAAGTTATTTTTAGTAAAATTAAAATCAAAATTAAAGTGTTTATTTCTGTCTTAATTTCTGTATTTACTATATTAACACTTGAACTATTGTCTTTGCCTCTGTCTGTATTTAGCAAACCTTGACCCTTTGAAATGCTTCATAGTATGAATTATCTAGGCCTTCTTATATTCTGCATTTGTCTTAGTCAAGTGTTATTCTGCTAAGTAATTTCTTTATCTGTTCAGAGAGTTCACATTGAAGCTCATGTTTCTTTCAGTGGTTGTGGAGAAACTTTTTCATTACGAGGATATGACCTGTTCTTTCCACTGCCCTTTTTTGTTTGCCTGGAAGAGACTAATGTCTTGAGTGATAAGACTTTTGGAACTAGCTTTATGTTCTTACATCTGTAATAAGAATATTAGGTGGTTTGATATTTGTGCCAACTT
This sequence comes from Ascarosepion bandense, assembly GCA_037127315.1. Taxonomy (NCBI): domain Eukaryota; kingdom Metazoa; phylum Mollusca; class Cephalopoda; order Sepiida; family Sepiidae; genus Ascarosepion; species Ascarosepion bandense. Next base: position 3,301,361 of record JBBBDQ010001840.1, on the reverse strand, counting down.
TTAATGGAGCTTTTCTGATTCTCATTGGTGTATCACAATATGTCTATACCTATTCGATAATTTCTGTCTGAATTTCTGGGATGAGGAATTATTGTTATTTACATTGTTCACACTTGGACTGTTGTCTTTGCCTTTGAGAACAATAGTTAAAAGAAAATTCTGTTGTCAAGGTTTTTTCCCTATAAGTCCAAGTGTAAATATGTAAATAAACTGCTTATTTTATTCTATTTTTCAGCATGAGAATTGGGAGTTACTTTAAGTGCTTCATAAATTTTCTATCAGTGTATCAATACTTATCTTCAAGTTTCATTGATTTAGGAATCTATTGTGAATGAATCTATAAAGAAGTCATTATTATTATTATTGTCATTACTAAGTATAATACCCATAAAAATGACAGTATTACTTGCATATAAATTAGTACTTCTGATTAGGTTCAGTGTGCTATCTATATGATCTATGAACAGTGTGACACACACAAAATAGGTTCAGTATTTTCTGGAGTATGACACACATCTTTAATTTGACTAGAAATATTTGAGAAAACTGATAATATTCATGGATGTGCATTGTGGTGCAATGAATATCAGCTCAGAAGAAGAATTTGGAGAGCTGAGTTTGAATTCCAGTTGAGTTTATTGCATTCATTTATGCGTAAATATGTTTGGGAAATATATTAATCCATCTTTTCTCCTTCTAGCTATGGGTTGGATAGTAGAACAGGTTGAGTTCTATAACCTTGGTTGGCAACCAGTCTACTGCAGAAAGAAATGACAATCTACTGCAGAAAAATCTTCTAGTTAGTCTTTCATGGATTGAAAGAGACATAATCACCTAAGCAGGTATGGCACTTGACTATTCAACTGATGATTCATCCATATTTATATATCATGTTTTTTTTTTTACTTAAGTTTCTTCTTTATTTTATTTAATTTTATTCTTATTTGTAACTAGCAGTATAGCCTGGCATTGCTCGGGTGGAATGAAAGCTTTAAAACTAATCCATGGTCCTGGAGCTCAGTCAAATTTTGATTTCCTGGTATCGATATCAAATAACTTTTTCTTCATCATAAACTGAATTTGGAAGGCCAAATAAGTCCTCTGAGTAAATGGTATCATGGCTGAGACTAAGAACTACAATTATACCTACTTAGAGTCAAACCCGAAGTAAAAACTAAAATAAAAGGGCTGAAAAAAATACAGACATACAGGCAGATAAACAGACACACACACAAACAACTTGCCTTTTATATATATATATATGCTATCGATTTTCTGCACTATTGTAAGAACTGCAACCTTGAAACTTCTGAATATCATTTTTTATGTCTTTGTCTATGAGTGTATCAAATTTGATTAAAATAGGACCACTCCTTCTATAATCCAATTTTTTCGATTATCGATTGTCGATATTTATCGGAACACAAAACCTAGCTAAGAACACTCACAGACGCTTATAGTACAACTGTATAAATTTTCAAGATAACAAAAATTATCCATGATGATGTTCCCAGGAAAGTTCTTTCTTCTTTACTTACTCACTCTGAAAAGGAACAAAAAGTGAGAAAGTTAATTGAAAAAACTTTTAGAAAAGTCATCTATATAAGAAGGAAATTTCAAAATGGATATCACTTAGTGAAGCTTAAAAACACAAAGGAAGGAACAGTAATTTTCTTCTGTCAAAAAATCTGGCAGCTGTCAACTAATATAAATATCATGGTATATTTTTTGTAATTTTTCTCATTTGGTAGCTAGTTTGCACCTGAATGAGTGGGATGACCTTTATTACTATTTCTTTCATTGTACTGTGTCAATATCTTTTTTTCTTGGTATGATCGTTGTCTTTGTTGACAACATAAATATATCTCTGTACACAGCGCACAAGTTTGGGTATCCAACAAATCAAGTCTTTTCTTTTTAATTTAACTGATAATACCTGGAGAAGCACATTTATCCATAAAATTTTATTTTATTTGAATACTGATAATACAATAAAAAAAAACTGAAATTATTATTTTACTTAAGTGAATCCTTTGCTGTTTTTTAAAAAAAGTCTTTTCTCCTCAAGCAAGGTGTTAATGCCATAAAGATGCAAGGAACTACTGGGAATGGAAGACAGAATCATAAGACTTTAGTGAGGAGAAAGGACAATAAAAGAACAGGATTCAGAAAGACAGAAAATGATGATTGATGTTGAAATTAAATTTTTAAAGACTGTAAGTGGCAGGGAAGAAAGAAGCAGTAAGCGAGTTCCAGAGGTGAGAAGAGTGAGAAAAGAAACTATTAGAATAGAACTTATGCTTACATCTAGCTATTTCAACAGTTGCCAATCTAGTAATATTCTTAAATTCATGCAGTCAATGTACCAAAGAGGAGAATTCATTAAAACGATTGCCATGGGACTATTTATAGAAAAGATATAGAGAATCCATGTCAGGGTGGTGATAAAATTTGGATTTTGTCAAATATATATAGCTGGAGCATCAGACCAGATATGGTGGCAATGTTCAATGCATGGATGAATGGTAGATTTATGAATGTGCAAAATGGATTTCGATGAAATAAATGCTCCTATAAAATTCAGAATAACCAAAGCTGACTTCTTTTAGCTTTTAAATAATTCATATTAATGATAGCTAAATTAAAATTATAATTAAAAGTTAATCTCTTTAAAAACTAAGGGTATGATGAAAAGGAAATGCAACTATATAATCTCACTTTCTCAACAATGTAAAGTGGCTTTCTTCTGTCTTTTCTACTAATATTTTTATGACAACTGCTCTGATGAGCTTTTTTCCTTGGTGCTTTAACCACATGATTTTATATGTGCTGCTAGATTGGCATCTATGTTCCACCCATTTACCCCTGAAATAGTTAAATATAACTTCCTCTTCTACTCTAACTGCTTCTTTTCTTGCACTTCTTGCCTGTTGAACTCCCTTCTGTTACTTACTTCCCTGATAGCTACATTCTTCAAATATACTTTAAATACAATATCAATTGCCCTCTTTGAGCTTCTTGAATCCCATCCATCTTTTATTCTTTCTTTGAAACCCCCTGTACCCTGTTTTTTCTCTCACTGTAACCTCCTGCACACTAGTGGTGGTCTTGCCATGCTTGGGGTGAAATGATTAAAAAAAAAAACAAATATAATCTGAAGCATGCAGTACAGACACACAAAGATCTGTATGTTAAAATCTAGCTATCTATCTATTGTTGAGTTGTGATAATGTTTGTTATTTTACTATAATCTGAAGCATGCAGTACAGGCACACAAAAGTTAGTATGTTAGGATATATATATATATATATATAGTGTTGAGTTGCGATAATGTTTGTTGTTTTGCTGATAAAAAGTATTTTGGTAAGCAGTTTTTTATCATAAAATGCTCAATATCAGGGTGGAGATAGAATGTTGATAGCTTTAATGAAAAGTATTTGTCACTTTAACTGAGCAGGTTCATGCCGACTTCAAAGTTTCGCGAGAACACCGATGTGTTAAGACATCATAATAGTATCCTTACAAAACTTTGAAGTTGGCATGAACCTACTCAATTAAAATAACAAATTCTTTGCATTAAACTTATGTATATATATATATATATGTATGTATGTATGTATGATATCTTGTCACATATAACGTATATATAAAATATAATCTTATATTTTTAATCTTCGTCGGTGATCATTGTGTAGAGCAGGAGGGCAACTGGAGAGAGATCGTACATATGAAGAAGCTGTCGGGAGTTGTTAGCCAGTCTCTGTCTTTTCAGCCAAAAAGTCTAGGCTTTATATAGTCTTAAAACTTAAATGCACTTTTGCTTTCCAGCATTGAAGCGGGGGTGGGGGGTGATGATGAATGAAATACTAACGTAATAATTAAAACAGGTGTTATCGGTGATGATGTCATCTAATACTTCATTTGATGCATATCCTAACTAAAATCATTTCCTCACAACGCTCATAATATATTTTGTATGAAATTGTGAATGTTGTATCCTTACTTCATGCTTCTTGCTTTTATATGTGATTTCCTTTTTATTTACTTCATTATCATTCTCCATGTTGGCTGTATTGCTTTTAGGTAATGATTACAACTGAAAGGAGCAGTCATTTTTATTCCTGATCCTTTTTTATTTCAGTGCTTCATTTCTTGCTTTTCTTTCTCTTCCAGCAAAGCAATACAGTGACTCAAAGAATTTATTTTCATCCTGAACTAATTTTTATTTGTCATATTGTCATACAATAATATAATCTGTTCATCAAACTATAAACTTTCAGTCAGCAATCACATAATTTGATTAGCACATATGCTAGTGAATCAATTGTAACTGTATCTGTAGTTGCAAATGACATAGCAAAAGTAAGAGGAGGAGTTACTGAAAGTGAAACAACCATAAGTGTAAAATCAAATAAAAATTTTATTTTCTGCATCAGAACAAGAACACAAAAGAAGCAAGAGAGAAAAAGTACTTATTTCAGCAGTAACATCAGAAGCATTAAAACAGCAGCAGAAACAGAAGCAGCTACTATAAATACAAAGGTAGCTCATTTTTTCATTTATTTTGTTCATAGCATCACCATGATCAATCAAAACCAATCAGAATTGAATAAGATTTTGCATGACAAATTCAGATTCAAAACTGATCTATTTCTCAAATTTGTACAACTTATTAAATTAGATGTGCTCCTGGTATGGAATATTGGTTGATATAGTTTAAAAATTAAAAATTTTAGTAGGTTAGTTTTTCTTTCACATCATTTTATACACATTAAAAATGGTTCTTATTTTAAAGAAATAATAAAGAATATATATAAACAGAAGTTGCAAGTCTGAGGAAGTGTCAAGATATGGAGAAGTCAATAAAACTGAAGCAATCATAAATGCAACAGCAGAAAAATAATGTTATAAAATTGGAAGACAAGAGCCTTGGTAGCGAAATAATAGAATCTGTTGCAAAGAACACAGCATGAAGTAGGGTTTGCAAAATTAAAATTTTTCTGTCTTCAATTCATATTTCATTTAAAAATAGAAATGATGATAAAATAAATAATAAAGTTTGAATTTGAATTGGAAATAATTCAAAATTGAAACAGCCCTCTTGGCAATAGATTAAAACAAGTTACTGCACAAGAAGCAACAATTTCTGCTGTTGCATTTGCTGCAGGAAATGAAAATTAGAAACAACTGGAGAAATAATAAGCTAAAAAAATAAGGGAATTCTAGTAGAAGTAATAGTGTCAGCAAGAAACCTTTTGTTACTGTTGTAATACTTGTATGCTGCTTGTTGTATGGAGGGAGTCTTTATTTGTTCCTGCAGAATCCAATACATAATTGCAGCAAGAAAAAAGTGCAGCAGAAAAATGAACTGAACAAAACAGTAACAAATAAAGAAACAATAAATGTAAATAAAATGCCTTCAATAAAAATTGTCAGAAACATGAGAAAAAGCAACATTTAGGATTTTGTTAGCTTTCAGACATGTCTTTAATTATCATTAAGACTCAATAATGATATATAAAAGCAAATTCAAATAAAAATCTATGATGGATTAGATTCAGTGATCATGTCATTAAATTTGCCCCAAATATGAAAAAGCTTCTGTTTAGTATCTTTACCTTTCTTACATTTTTTTTTAATGAAAAAATAAATGCTAAACACAGATGGAGAAAAAGAGTTGAAGTAGCAGGAATATGATTCTACTGATGAAGATTGAGAATATCAGGAGTATAGCATATGAGAGATGAGAATGTTTTAAGGACCATAGAGACTATAACAAAATTGCTGTTAACAATCGGAAAGAGACAGCTGAAATTTTTGGGACATATAATGAGGAAAGAAAGATTGGAGAATTTAACACTCACAAGGCATAGTAAATGAAAGGTAAGTAAATGAAAGCAGTGAGAAATATATTTAAAAAGTTTGACAAAATAGATTGGAGAACAAGTACCGCAGTCAGTCAGTCAGTTTAGTGCCATACGTGATATATGCTTAGGCGATTGTCTAGAAAGAGAGATGACTGACTGGGCAGAAAATTATCCCGCAGTAGGCTGCCATTACTTTCTGTGGTAGACTGGTTGTCGACCAAGGCTATAGAACCCAATCTGTCCTGTTATTTAACCCATAACTGGAGGGAAGAGACGGATTATTACCTTTCCCAAGGGTATTTGCACGTAAGTGAATATAAGGAATTCAACAGGAACTCCAACTCGGCTCCCCGATTTCGAGTTCTTGTTGAATTCTTTGCATAAGTAATTAAAAAATAAAAAGTATTGCTGAAAGTAAAAAAAGACAAAAAGCTGTGGAGAGCTGTGACTGTCAGTCTCCTGAAGAGATATGGCTGACTAATACAGAGAGAGAGAGAGAGAGAGAGAGAGAGAGAGAGAGAGAGAGAGAGATATTCTTAATTTTTATTTATTGTATTGTGACAAATGATGAAATGCTTAACACTGGTATAGGGTTTGAATTTGAGCATTTCTAGGAAAATAAGAACTTGAAACTCCAAGTTCTACTTTTAGATATCCAGGCTTTTCTATATAAACATAAATGTTGTCAGAGACAACCAAGAAATACCAGTTGCTGAAAGAAAAGTCATCGTAGTACTAGCAACAGTCATGGCACTGGTAACAGTATTTGCCAAAGACATGCCAAACCAATTACTTCTCTTGCAATTCTTTTGATTTCAGTCTTCAGTCAATTCAGATCCACACCATTTGTCTGTCTCTTTGCCAGCCTCATTAGGAAATGTTACTACCCTCTTATTCGACCTACTTTGCCCTGTTTCTTCATGACAAATAATTAAAGGAAATCTAAGAGAAGCAAAAAAAAAAATCAGAGCAAAAACATTTCTTTTTTATCTTTGATTCTAAGATCACTGACATCAGTAGAATCAATCAATCAGAAGATTTTATTAAAAGCAAATGTACTTATAGAGAAAGTATCTTTTTAATAGTCACAAACTTTGCATATAATCTAAACTTATTTATAAATGGAACTTTGTCTGTGTGTGTGTGTCTGTGTGTGTGTGTGTGTGTGTGTCAGTTACCTATAGACTTCGAAATGGCTGAACCGATTTTCTTGAAAATTTATATAGTTGTACTATAAGCGTCTGCAAGTGTTCTTAGCTAGGTTTTGTGTCAAGGTACCCCCAATAAATATCAAAAATCGATAATCTAAAAAACCAGGTTACAGAAGGAGTGGTCCGATTTTAAAAAATTTGATACACTCACAGACAAAGACATAAGAAAGGATATTCAGAAGTTTCAAGGTTGCAGTTCTTATGATAGTGCAGAAAATCAATAATATATATTTATAAAAGGCAAGATGTTTGTGTGTGTGTCTGTTTATCTGTCTGTATGTCCTTTATACAAATCCAAAATTTTTATCCAAACAAACTTCACACAAATATTCTTTAGGCTGAGTCTGAGCTCCAGGACCATGGATTAGTTTTAAAGCTTTCATTACACCCGAGCAATGCTGGGCTATACTGCTAGTGTACTATATTTGCCAGTCTATAAAAAAATATATCCAAATATTACACTGTATGCAATATATTATGGATGGGAGTTTGGTATCTATTTTTTGATCTACACAATAAATATATAGTGAAATATATGAAAAGCTTTTTTCCCCAAAACAAAAAATATCTTTTGTAAAACAGGACTCTATCTAGCAACTATGGTAAGTGCTATCATTTCTTCTCTGACAATTGTTTATATTATAGGAATTTGCTGTGACAAAAAGAGAGTAATGTGGTTTGTAAAATGCAAGAACCATCAAACCATTTCATGATTCCATTTGTAAAGTATTAAATCTGTGTAGCAGAAAGATAGTTAAAGTTTAGTATTTGCAAGTTCAAAATTTGCATGTGTCAGACAATTTTTGTACTCACTTACCAAGTTACTAAAAAAAAACATGCACACACATGCCTCTTAAAAAAGCAAGAGCTAATATAGTTTTGAGATACCCATGTTTTATCAGCCAAAATTTGCCAGACACTCTATAAAAAAGAGCCAGAAAGAATTGTTTGCTCATTTTTCAAGAAACTACATGAGATGTCATTTTGTTCAGTGAGATAAGCCAATACATTTTTCTTCACTATACTTGGCTATTAAGAGAGAGCTTCACTGGTTTGAGAAAGGTGATCAATGCTTAATCCAGTATCAACTTCAGATTTTTTATTTTTAAATGAAGTAAGACTGAGGCACACTCCCACAGATAAGACAGTTTGACAGCATGGGTTGAAGTGGTAACATAAAAAAAAACATCCTGCTTCTTCTACATTATTTATATTGTTTAGACTATTGTTCTAATCTTTATTGCCATATTCACAACATTATAATAAAAGACTTAGTCATTACTAAACAAAACAATAAGCTAATGCTTGAAGGAAGAATCTACTCTATCACATGCAGTAATTGTCAGAAAAATATGTAGAGGAAACCTCAAGGAATCTAAAAAAAGATTATTGAACACAAATGGGACATTTTATAAAAACAATACATGAAATGCATTAGTTGCTCATTGTAATGAGACTGACCACAATTTTGACATAAAAAAAATACTACTCTGATCAAAGGAGAAAACAATTCACCAAGACAAAAATATTTAGAGAGTGCCTTAATCTCAAAGTCATCCATGGTAAATATTTGCCCTGGCTCTTACAACATTTTACCATTCATTTATAATATAAATTTAATATTTATTATCAAAAAAAAAAAAAAAAGAGAGAAAGATAAAATAAAGAAGTGAGTCAAAATACAACTTTGGAAGTAAAAACAAACTCTTCTACAATTTTTGCAGCCTAAATTTTAATACTGTTTATTTTACTATATATATATATATATATATATATATATATATATATATCCAATGACTACAGTCAAATAAGTGTAAAAAAATACTTGTCAGATTTGAAAATGAAATGCAACTAAAAATTAGCTCTCATCTTAGAAAATAAGAACCATTAGAACCATTAATTTTAACAAACTCTAAGGTTTTCATAAAGACAATCTTATTATTTTCTATGTTAAAAAGTCATTAAAATGGTAGTAAATAATCATCTCTTGCTAATAGCTGAGTTGACATTGGTATTGCCTTGACAGAAGTTTGCAGCCTTTGACTGCTCTTGTTATTCTTATTGTTTTTTGTCTCTCAAATTTCTTTTATCAGCCTATATGTACACACACACACACACACACACACACACACACACACACACACATATATATATATATATATATAGTGAATGACTACTTTTGAGAATTAAAATGCTACCATGAAAAAATTCAATAAAGAGTTATATTACAAAAGCAGAAAACTTAAAAAGGAGATCTTGTATTCCGATATGGGATCCTATAAAGCATTCAGCAGCCAGATGATTGCATTGTATTTTTTTGTGCTTTGTGTTTTTCAATTGTCAAGTGTTCATATCTGACTATTTTTAAAAAAAGTTAATGCATGTTGATTACTGTGACCTATCTGTAATGTAACCGAGAACTTTTGCTGCCACCCTTGTCTTTTTTCATTTTTTTCCATATAAACTTTGATTTCTTTCATGCTCACAGATGTCTAGCAATGAAACAAAGAAAAGTTTAGTTTGATAAAAAAAATTGCATATATATATATATATATATATATATATAGAGAGAGAGAGAGAGAGAGAGTTTTGAATTGTAAGGAAATTGGTATTTGAAGTTTTATCATCATCAGGATCATTATCTTTTTCCTTTTTATCAAATCAGAGGTTTTGCTTTGTAGATGAAATATTTAATATCTAAATTTTAAGCTTCTATGGAATTTAGGACTGATTGTATTATTTTGATTAACAGGAAAATAATACTGTCATCTAATTTTTTATGACTCTAAATCTGTAAAATAGTCTAAAATTGTTTGCAAGTGAATATTTTAATATCAGAGTGAACAGTTTGACAAAAACTTAAACATTTTACTGTATTTTCATCTTGTAAAATCTGTCATAATACTCCATCATATATATATATATATATATATATATATATATATATATATGATAATATATACAGGGTGTGATGGATAAATTGTTGTCTAAATTGTGCAAAGTTTAAAATAATGCTGACATTCCATTTTAACAAATATATTTACCAAAATTACACAAAAATTTATTGAAATACTGAAGAGTAAATTTATTTGATAAAAATCACCATTGGCTTCAATCACAGCCCCCCAGATGACTTTGGAATCTCTTGCAAATCTTGTGAATGGTCTCCTTGTTTAAGTTGATAAATGCTGCCATAATCCTTACCTTCAGTTCATCTTTGGTGTTGCAAAAAGATTTGTTGCTCTCTCACTCAACTGCTCTCCATACTTAATAATCAAGGGAATTACAGTCTGAGAAGTTAGGTAGCTAGATTCAAGGGGATTGCAGAAATTCTCTGAAAGCCCTGACTGGGTTCTCCTGCTTATATGACATGGTTCAGTGTCCTGTTGTCAGACATAGGGTCTTCAAGCAGCCACCCTCTTGATGCATATATCTCCTTAAGGCACTTGTTGCAGGTCTCTGTATTGAGTCTGAGGCCTTCACTACCAAGTTTGGGAGTTCTTTCCTTATCAAAACGATTAGAGTGAATTTTCTGAATGGCATATCTTCATAATCAATATTAGACTCAACTTATTTTTTCCAAATCCTCTGTCCTCAGATTGACACCCAAACACTCTGAAATGATTGTATTGGAGAAAATGTCAAGCAGTACAGGATGCTGTTTCCAAATTTCTTGCAAAGTGAATTGCATCATAGTGCTGTCTTCCTATACTTTTCAGTCAACAAAATCAAAAACAAATAACACTCATAAAAAATTGAAACTATAAAATGGCAACAATTCAACCATCGCACCCTGTAGCTTTAAGGTATGCTATATTTATGGGTCAAAGTGCTCAATATCATGGATAGAGCATATAAGAGTAAATTGTTTCACCGATTCACAGGTATTCCATATTTTTTAAACAGTAGATGTTCATACCTTGTTTCCTGTTTAGGATTAGGTTTCTGGCTTCTTCTAAAGTCTTCTTATTCTCTTTCACTCCCAGTAACCACTTGCATTTTAGTGTTATTATCACTTTTCTTTGAGTGAAGTGTTAAAAAAAAATATTGCCCTGTTCACACTCCACCCACATCTATTGAACAGGTGAAGAGGCTCATCCCTTGTTTCCTGTTTAGGATGTGGTTTCCGGTTTTTCTCTTTTCCAATCTTTTCACTCTTTTTTTTTATTTTATATATTTTTTTCAATTGGAGTAGATAGACTAAACTATCGCCCGGTTCACACTCCACCCACATCTATTGAACAGGTGAAGAGGCTCATCCCTTGTTTCCTGTTTAGGATGTGGTTTCCGGTTTTTCTCTTTTCCAATCTTTTCACTCTTACGTAGCCCCCTGCGCATCAGTGGCATTTTCGCCTTGCTTGGGGTGATATGATTAAAAAAAAAAAAAGAAGATGCTGAGGTCAAAATGAAGACTCACTCACTCACTCACTCACTCACTCACTCACTCACTCACATACCTACATACATACATACATACATACATACATACATACATATGCACCTGATGAAAGATAAATAATGGATTGTCCAAAATGTAATGCCTTCAAGGACACAAAGAAGAAATTCAATTGTCTGAAAAGCAAGAAGGTATAATGGTTATCACTAACCATTATACCAAATGATGTGAAACCAAATAATACATAATAGTGAGTATACTGTTAGCTATTAGTACACACTGTGGAAAATACCTTCACAGAAAGATAAATGGCAAATAATGCGAGACTTACTTTGTGCACAAGTCAACTATAAAAGCATGCCTAACATATTTGTCTACAATGTCAAGATAACATGGTGATAGGAAGTCAATAGTTGATTTCAAGGACAGATTCAAGTTCAGACATCTGGCCCAGATCATAGTATTGGGTGTCATGGCCTCTGATAGTAAAAAGATATCATTCTTTGACAAACTTTAAAAAAGTGGGTGCTGATGCCTACTACAAGATCATGAGATACTATATCTAGACATAGCTAAAGCCAACTGGTAAGAGAGTAAGAGTATAAAACTAACTCAGTTCTCTTTGTCAATAAAAATGTAAAAGTTCTGCAAAGTTACCTTTGTTGATTTTTGGTCTTTGAATCTCTTCTATGACTCGGTCAGTTAAGTGTCATACACATTTGAGCGATCATGTCTCCTTCAATCCATGACTGACTAGGTAGACCTGAATCCACTAGACTATGTTGGGTGTTTTGGAGCAGGCTATCAACAAGACCTCTCACCCCAATATCAATACCCTTAAAACTGCTGTCAAGTAGAAGTGCAGTAAGATGTTCAATGACTGTTGTTAAAACTTGTATATATTGTATAAAATATTTGTTTTCATATTATCTGTTTACACTATTTACATGCAGACTACTGACCTCATTTTTGTTATTGTCATGATGAAGTTTCAGCTATTGAGACTTCTGACCTTCATTAGGTGTATATCAAGTTGAGTAACCAACAGGGAATTCCAAACTGAATTATTTATTTAATCTATGGGTGTAGACTGTTTTTGTTCCACTGCTCATATCTAATTTTTATTTTTAGTCCTGCTCAGTTATTGCACACCCTGTTTCCTAGACAGAGGAATGAGAACAGTCTACACCCATAAATTAAATAAAGAGTTTAGTTTAGAATTCCCTGTAGGTTACACAGATTGACATACACCTGATGAAGGCTAGAGGGTGCAGTGGTCAAAATGTTGTGAGGATGAGGAAAATAGTCCACATCTAAATAGTGTAAATAATGATAACTCCTGATAGCAGAAACTCAGACAGAAATTGTTATTATCTAGTTTTATTAATATACTTTTGTATTAATAGGCTTATTTATGGATGATAAGCAGTTTTGAAGCTTGCATCAGTTTGCAAGTTCTGCTTTCTCTTTCTATATTGTATAAGTATTTACTTAAAGGTTTAATCTGGCTGCATAGATTTTATTCATGAATTATTCATGTTTATATAAACTGAAAATATATCTCTGTAATTGTAAATAAGAAGCAGTTCAATATTTAATGTTTAATTGGTAAAACAAGTATTTATGAATTAGGTCCCTTAATTTAAATCTTTTATTTTTGACAAGTAATCTTTACTTTTGATTTGGCTCTTTAACTAAGAGAGAAAAATAAGTTCCAAACAAAGACACTAAAGCAAAAAAGATTACATTTTAGCAAGCAATTTTCTCTCTTTCTACCAAACAAGTTATATGCATAGTGTAGTGGTTATTGCTAGGATCAGCATGCTGAATTCAAATTCTGGCCAAGGTAGTTGCATTCACTTTTTCATAAATACTTTTGAGAATGATACATATCCATTTTTCTCTCCCAGCTAGGGGTTAAATAGCAGGGTAAACAGGGCTCTAGAGTTTTGGTTGACAACCAGTATAGAACAAGGATTACTGAATTAAAGACTGGTTGTGAATGGGGTTGGCAACACTAACTTGTGAAAAGCTTACTTGCTTGTATGCCTGTATGACTTTTAGTAAAACTGAGCCAGCATTTTGAGAAATTTTCAGATCTTGAATACTGAGAAAGATATTTCTTGAATTCCATGGTAAAAGTAATCTAATTTATAACTGCTATTTTTATAATTTGTTGGATGGCAATAATAAAAGAATGTTATATTGATATAATGATATAAATATTAAATGATAAAAGAATTAAATATAATGAAATGAACAAATAATAATTAATAGTGGAAGATTGAGTGACAGCTATTAGAGGGCAAAGAAGATTAAATACTTGTCTTTCCTTTCTGAAGCAATACCATTAGTTACCTGAGAAAATAGAAATAAAAAGCTACAAGAAAGTGATAGAAATAGATAAAAAGAATCAAGGGAAGAAAATGAAAGAGACAAAACAGATTATCAGAAAGACATGTAAATAGAGAGAGAAGCAAAAAGAACGATAGAGACAAGTAAATAGAGAGAAAAACAAAAAGAATGAAATGAAGAGAGAGAGAGAGAAGTGAAAAGAGTGAAAGAGGTAAAGAGAGAGAGAAGCAAAAGGAGTAAAAGAGACAGGTAAACAGAGGGAGAATAAAAATGAATGAAAGAGATAGCTAGATATATTGAGAAGTAAAAAGATGCAAAGACATCAAATGCAATCCCCTTGACTAAGATAAACTGAAAAACAAATATACACCCAGGGGCATCCCAGTTGCTCACGTCATCAACGTTTTGTTAGGTAATCAGCAACACCCATGATATTTTATCTCCATTGCTGTCATCAGCCAGTAACCATGGACTTCTACAGAAACCTAGCAATGACATCCACAGTAGTAGATTCCAGTGTATAGTATGTATGTACTGATATCATTTAATGTGGACAGAAAAGTGGAACTGAGATGGAAGAGACAGTGAACAAAGAATGGCATGAATAAAATACTTAACTAAAACTGTAAAATTTTTCTACATTCATGAGAAAAAGTCATTAAATTTTATCCAAGCACTATTTTTTTCTCTCTTTTAAATTATAAACTATCAACCAGAATAATGATAATAACTGCAATAATCCAGCATATTTATTTAATAAAACGAGTGACCAACTGTAAACATTAAATTAATGAGTGTTTAAATATGTGCATAAATTTTTACATTGCAAGTGGTAGCGCAAATTAAATAAAAAATGTTGGAATCTTCTACTTTATGATGTAGAAAATCCAAAACTGGTAAACAAGTGCATTGATTTATAATTTATACAAGTTTGCTTAAAGGCCAATGAAAGTTCTTTAAGGGATTTTATTTTTTCCATATTTCAGATCATTTTTCTAGTTTCTGATACAAATTTGAATATAAATTGTCCCATGTTGGAAAGCTTTTGTCTTTCATAAGCCATTATGAAAGAGTTTTTTGTGCTCTATTAGTTTCATCATTTTCAAATATAAATTTCTTAGCATCTTCACATCAGAATTTGTTTTATGTTTTTTAATGAACTATATAAAATATGTTTATTCCTTTTGATAATGTATAGCTTAAATTATTTTTAATTCATTTTCTTTCTTTCTTTCTTTCTTTCTTTCTTTCTTTCTTTCTTCAGAAGTATGTTTATTGGTTAAAAAAAAAACCTTTTCTTTGGACATGCTTTAGGTACTAACTAATTTCTTAGTATTTAGATACTAAACATCATGTACATTTTTTACTCTGACATCATACATGCACATGATCTTGCAGTTAAAATAATGGATGTACCACTGTAGAACAGTGGTTACTGAGACATTACTATGATATTATTGATGTAGTGAGTTTGACTGCCAAAAAACGGCAAACACTTGTGGTTTTGTATATGGCTAAGATAATCCTAGTAAATGTCCATTCAATTGATATTGCAATTTCAAGAAATAAAACATATTAATTAAATTTATTTCTTACTTGAAAAAGTTTCTGAACTTCATATATTAAAACTTAAATTTATATTCTTAGATATTTTAGAAAGATTGATTGATTGATTTACTTATCAACTCCTTATGGATTACTTAATGTTGAAATTTAATTTTCTTGGGAGCTTTGAAGTAATAAATATATCATATGTTATTCTGCTTTCACAATTGGTAGACAATACTCAGATTTTGTGTATCTACATATTTGTGTGGACATAATTACTAGAGGTAGTGATACATGTGTTTTATGTTGTGCTTTTGTTGAAGTTATATTTTGGAATACAGAGTGATTTAAGAAATTGTAGGATATTATATGGATTAATGCTACAATAAATGTTTTTTATGTTGGTTGTTTGGTAGTATTTTATATGGATTTGGGTGGAGACATTACAATTTGTTAGTATGTGTTTGTTGTTGTTAATTTTACTATAAATATGTATTGTTGGTAAATTTTATATAAAAATATATTGCTGGTACTTTACTATAAAAATGTATTTTTATACTTTCATCGTGTTTTGTTTTTGTTTGGGGAGGTATACTATTTACTCATAGCTGGGATTCTAACCGGTGGTCTTGGGAACAACAGAAATTAAGAGGTGGTTCCATGCCCCTCAAAACCTCCAATCTCCCAGTCAGGGGTTTTGCTGCCAGATGTAGTTTATCATCATACTCAGGACTACATTAGAAAGAATGGGGAAATAATAAAATCTTTGGTTAAAAAAGAAAAATTAAGCATGGACAGTAAGCAATCAATAACAACACAGAAAAATAATTATTTCTTTCTTTTCTTATCCTACAGGTACAATTTTCCACTAAATTACTCAACTAGACCACTAGACCTTGAAACAGTTTGTATAGAATTTCAGGAACAATATATCTGGGCAATAAGTCAATAAATATCTATGAAGATAGAAGAGGGTCAGTAACATTCCAGGAATTAAAGAGGTATATCATTAAGAGTTTAATGTTTTGTATTGACTATAAAAAAAAAAGATGAAATCTGTCATGGTATCAAAATAATCTTGTTTATATAATGAAGAGTGTGCTTTTGATTAACTTATCATTCTAATTGTCAAAGACATGGTATATTCATTCAACTTTGAAATAAGAAAATTGTTTAAAAGTGACAAGAAAAGTGAATTAAATAATTGTATATAGAAAAATTTTATTCTTGTTTTTTAAAGTTTAGATAAAAAGAAAAAGAAACTGTAAACCCACCACTTCTTGTTCATTATACTTGATAACTACTTTGTCTTCAGGTCAAGACAATCAAATTAAATTAACTAGCTTCAACCTATGAAGGAGGGTTGAAAATTCTGGGCTCGACCAAAAAGGGATTCCAAAAAATATTCTGATGGTCTGTAGTGTAGGAACACAGCCTCACTACACTAGATGTTGCTGATGTAGTTTCTGTTTTTTTACATGGGGAAGTTGTCATTCCCATAAACAACCAATTTTGAATTCAGAGTTATCCTTCTCCTAGACTGGTTGCCACTCAAGGCTACATAGCCCAGTCTACCTTGCTAGAAAGATGGATTCAAATGTTTCCAAGTGCATTTGTGCAAAAGTGAATAAAATAATGTCTGCCAGAAGTTGAACATGGCATGCTAATCTCAATTTTTACACTCATAATCACTACACTATGTGGGCATTCATAAATTTATTGACTTACATAATTTTAAGAATGAATGTAATTTATACAAAATATACATAGAGGCAATCAGTATTTGATTAATATGGGTAATTTTGTTAATATTGTGATATGTAGCAATATGCATTCTCAGACTATTATGTGTGGAAGAGATCTGAAGTTGGGAGAAAATGATACATTTTTATATGCAAGAAAAATGTTGGGAAAATTAATGACAAAGTGCAAAAAGTTTTTCATGTGATGCGTTTTGTCCTTTACTAAACTAAAGTAATCTTTATTTTGATGTAAATGCATGTATACAAAGGAGAGAGGGAGGGTAAAATTTTAAATTAAATTTTTTAAAATATTTGTTTGGTTATGTAGTTGAGCTAATTTAATTTAGTTTCTTTTTCTTTTTGTCTATACTTTATCAAGGACACCTGGCCAAGTGGATAATAGTATTTGTTAGATCCAGTAACTTGACCAAAATAGTTATGAGTTCAATACCTAGATACAGCAGTGGTGAACAAAAAACAAACAAACTTAGAGAGCTGAATTAAAGGGAGATAACTAAGACATCCGGAAGTAGCATTACTTAAGGAATGAGAACAATATACCCCAGTGATCGAAATAAAGGGTTCAGTTCAAAATTCCAATCATTTGAAGAAAGTCAGATGGTACAACGACTAAAACATTGTGAATATGGCAATAAAGATGAAAAGAACAATCCGAACAATGGAAATACTTTATTTTTGTTTATATTTTTATTGCTTTCATTATTAAGTATAACACATTGTAATAATAGAAGATCTGACAAGAAAGGTGAAATGTAAAAACCTGGATAATTTTTTTTTAACATTTCACCCCAAACAAAGCAATAAAGTCAATAAGATTCAAGGGAGTTCCTGTGAAAGAATATGAGAAAAAGAAAACATTATAAAGGAGAGAACAATAAAAGGGGAGAGGAATTAAGAAGACAGGAAATAACAATTGACATTGCATTTAAATTTTTGAAGATAAAATTGATTAGAAAACAAGAAGCTGGAAGAGAGTTTCACAAGAGAGAAGTGCAAGAGCAAAAACTGTTAGCATAGAATTTACAGTTACATCTGGCAATTTCAACTGTAAAATGATGAGACCTTGCTGCCAATCTATTCAGTCAGTTAAGTGCCATACATAATAGATGCTTGAGTGATCATGTCTCTTTTGATCAGTGATTGACCAAGCAGAAGATTTTCCTGCAGCAGGTTGCTATTTCTTTTTGCAGTAGACTAGTTGCCAACCAAGGCTATTGAACCCAATCTATCCTGTAACTCCCTTGAATCTTATTGACTTTATTGCTTTGTTTGGGGTGAAATGTTAAAAAAAATCATCCAGGTTTTTACATTTCACCTTTCTTGTTAGATCTTCTATTATTACAATGTGTTATACTTAATAATGAAAGCAATAAAAATATAAACAAAAATAAAGTATTTACAGTGTTTGGATTGTTGTCTTCATCTTTATTGCCATATTCACAATGTTTTAGTCATTGTACAATCTGACTTTCTTCAAATGATTGGAATTTTGAACTGAATCCTTTATTTCGATCACTGGGGTATATTGTTCTCATTCCTTGAGTAATGCTACTTCTGGATGTCTTAGTTATCTCCCTTTAATTCAGCTCTCTAAGTTTGTTTCATTCAATTCATAGCTGGGTGAAGAAGAGATGGATTAATACCTTTCCTAAGAGTATTTGTGCAGAAGTGAATGCAAATGAATTCAAGTGGAATTCAAAATCAGCTCTGATTTTTCATTCTGAACTGATATCCATTATACCAAAATGTGAATCCAATATATTCAGTCAGTTAAGTGCCATATGTGAAACATGCTTGGGCGATCATGTCTCGAAAGAGACATGACTGACTGGGCAGAAAATTATCCTGCAGTAGGTTGCCATTGCTTTCTGTGGCAGACTGGTTGCCAGCCAAGGCTATAGGACCCATTCTGTCCTGTTATTTAACCCATAACTGGAAGGAATAGACAGATTAATACCTTTCCCAAGGGTATTTGTGCGTAAGTGAATGCAAGGAATTCAACTGGAATTCAAACTCAGCTCCCCGATTTCTCTTTCCGAGCCGATATCCACTGCACCACAATGCACATCCAATATATTAGTGTGCCTAAATTCATAGAATCTAGTTAGTATAGATGAACACTTATCAGAACAATTACCATGAAAATGTTTATAAACTGCAATAAAGTTAAGAGATGGTAGTGGGATTAATTTAAAGATTAAAGAACTTTCTATACACTTTTGTCTTAGTAAATCGCTTTTTCTTTTAATTCAGGATAATATGAAGAAACTTTGAAATATTTATAAAATCAATCACACTTTCTTTCTTTCTTTGTATTGACTCCTTTCTATTCACTGAACATAGGTTGACAATCTCATCATAACTCGTACCAACTTCAATGGCTTTGTACCAGAGAGGAAAAATAAAAAAGTCTATTGTTTTTTTAAGAAAAGTTGAATGCTACTCTTACAGACGTTACGTCATTTCTTCAATAACCTTTTCATCAGTTGGAAACCTTTTCCAGTAGGCCAAATATATTTTATCAACAATGGTATACACATTTTTAACCTCCTAGGAATTTTAGTTTTTGGTTCTTAATAGTTACAAGAAATTCAATATTAGTTCATTGTTTAAAACGAACATCACTGCACTACATTGTTTTAACACCCTGTTCAAACTGAAGATAAATGTATTGTTCTTTAACAATTGTTTGTAAATTTCATATTCATAAATAGAGAAAATCAAAACATCTTTCTGTTGTTTTGACTGAAATATAGAAAGTATTGCAAATTTGTTTTTAGCAGTCTTCCTATTTATTATTCATGATATCACTGTTAATATTATAACATAAATTGATTTAAAAAAATAATATTAGTTAATTACTGTGGCAATAATGAACCTATTCCATCCTACTGATTTCAATAATAACCACCCTGAATAAAAAGCCGTTTGATTACTAACAATTTAGTTTTGCTGAATAAAGCTTGTTAAGTTTATAATTGGCATTGTTTATTCATGACAATTACACAGTGAGCAGATATTTTCAGTTTTCTTAGTTGAAAGATATAAAACCCACTTTCTTCCTGAAATATTAGAATTTTTAAATTTTAATAAATGTATAAAAATAAATTTGTTTTGAACTGAGCAACATAGAGAACATGGTGTTCTAGTAACATTTGATGTACCATCCAACATTTTTTAAAATTTTCTTACTGAAATGAGGGTGTT
Source organism: Ascarosepion bandense (assembly GCA_037127315.1). Lineage (NCBI taxonomy): Eukaryota > Metazoa > Mollusca > Cephalopoda > Sepiida > Sepiidae > Ascarosepion > Ascarosepion bandense. The sequence goes on along the minus strand of JBBBDQ010001840.1, from coordinate 3,281,014 downwards.
ATTATATGCTATTAAATATGATAATAACCAACTTGCAGAGCATAAGGCTTAAAATATAGACATTGAAGCAACAGAATAGAAAGATATAATATTAATAATGAAAATAAAATAAATAATACTGTTAATGATGACATGATGCTTTGAAATTTTAAATGTAATCAGATGATTGTAACTCAGAGTTTCCCAAAATAAAATTTAAAATAGAGGAAGGGCCATAGTATTTGACTGAAGTCTAAAAATTGGTAACTTAAAATAATTGTATATTAAATTTAATACAGATGTCAGTCACTAAAGGCCTTACTCTATAATGAAATTTATTACCTGGGTTTTGCTTTAAGGTCACCTACTATAAATCAGTCATGTGCCCAATCTGTCCTGCATTTCAATCTTTAGCTGGGGAAAGAAGAGATGGATTTATACTTTTCTCAAGGGTATTTATGTATAAATGAATGCAACAAATACAACTGGAATGAGAAATTGGCTCTCCAATTTTTCATAAGGAGCTGATATCCATTGAACCACATATATTCTGCTATACAAAGTTTTATTAAATATATATATAAAAATATTTTTACAAAGTTTAATAAAATATAAGTATATAAATAAATCTTAAATGCAACTAGAATTTAACACTAGCAAAAATAATTTATACAACTCAAAATATGCATTGAAAAATATAAAACTGAAAAGTTTGTCTATAGAATTATGCAGTCTCAGAGAAATGCTTTGTAAGTATTGTTATGAAATTGCAAATATATTTGAGCATTTGTTTCCTCCTTAGAAAAAAAAAAGTGTAAATAAAATAACTACCAAATTTAAAACTCAAAATAGAATAGCAAAAGAAGATATAAAGGAAACATTTATATCAGAAAAACTAAATAATAATTAAAATTAATATTTGCCAACTGATGAGGCACTATCAATGCAAATTTGCAACCTTTCATGAAAACTTTGAATAGTATTTTGACATATTTCAGATGTTATTGAACCTGCTTTTTCTTCAATTAAATTCTTAAGTGTCTGGGGTATTCTATAGTAAACTACATTCTTAATATAGCTTGAAAATGTCTGGAGGTTTATTACTGGATCTTAATGTCCAGTAGTCTTGTTTTCATTAACCATCTATTTGTCAATTTTCTATCCAACAAAATCTCTGATCAAGGGTGAGAGATTGTTTCTTGCAAAACCCTTCTGGAGAGTTATAAAAGTGATATTCCAACATATACAAACAGTTTTAAACTGTAGTATTTTGATCAATGAAGCAAGCTCTGTAAACTATTGTTGATAACAACCCCATCCAGACTTTATCTTTGGGTTTGAGTAACATTTCTCAGTTGTTTCTGTGGATGTTTACTGCTCTAAATTCTGCAATTGTGATGATTTACAATGTCACATAAGATAAACATTTTTTCATTTGATAAAATTATGTTATTTAGGGGTCACAACTGATTTTTCATATCAAATTTCTGCTATATGCTAATTTTTCTTCTTTATGTAACTCCAGCTAGAGTCATTGTCTTTACTTACATGTAAATACACTTTTTTCTTTTTTTTTAATCATTTCACCCCAAGCAAGATGGGACCACCACTAGTGTCCAGGGGGTTACAGTAAGAGAAAAGACTGGGTACAGGGGTATTGAAGAAAGGATAAAAGAGGCATAGGATTCAAGGTGATAGAAAATGGCAATTGATGCATTTAAATTTTTGGAGATTGTAGTTATCAGGGAATCAAGTTTATGGAAGGGAGTTCCACAGAAGAAAGGTGCAAGAAAAGAAGATATTAAAAGTAGAAAAGCAGTTACATTTAACTATTTCAATGGTAAAAGGTGGGGATCTTGATACTAATCTAGTAGCATGCTTAAATTCATGTTGTTGGGCATCAGAGCAAAAGGCTTGTCATGAAGATATTTCTAGAAAAGTCAAAGGGAAGTTATATCATGTCAGTGAAAAAGTGACTGAAGTCAAGATGTCAAGTAAGGATTGATTACATTGCTGATCCTTTTTTGGATTTTGTCAAGAATTTGGGAATGAATAGCAGGAATACCTGACCAGATATAGAAATAGTTTTCAATGTATGGATGAATGGTAGATTTATAAACATGCAAGATGGATTCTGATGAGAAAAACTTTTTGACCTGACACATTGAACCAACCTTCCTAGCAGTAGATGAAACTTTCCCCAAGCTCCAGGTTAAATAGTAAGAAATTTATTTAAAAAAAATTATTGTTATTCACAAAAAGGAATTATTCTTACAATCCAAAAATGATTTGTCTTTAATAACCTACAAGAAGTTGATAAACTGTAAAAAACAATTCAACCAATCAAATCTTCATGTAAAAACAAACCAACCAATCAAATCTTTGTGTCAACAACAGTTTATACAGAAACAGTTTTGCTTTTTTCTTATGTTTTTAGAAACTGTCACGTAGCTTCACTTGATTTCTTATGCAACAAGTCTCAGAGGAGAAGTTGGGTGTTCTTTAAAAATATCCTTTACTTAATGACTTTTGTTTCTCCAAAACTTTGTGTTCTTGGTGCAGTATGTTATGAACATTATCCATGTCTTTAAACGTTTTAAATAATGTCTTCACTGTATTTTTACTTTGTATATTCACTCATTTTCTCTTTCAGAGCTTTCTTTTAACAATTATGTAAGATTCAACTTTGCCATCTGCTGCACAATTTCAACACATTCCTTTGTAGTATAAGACACTATAAATTCTGTGTAATTCTGATAAAAAAATGATAAAATATAATAATAAAAAATGCCTTATTGTTTAATTTTTTAATGAAAATATTTTCTTTTTATCTCATTTTGCTTTTTTTATTTTTTATTTCAAATGCTGTATTTACACCTTGTATAATTGTAACATTTGGAAAAAATTGTTCAAATTATATCTAAAATGACAATCTCTAAAGAATTGAAAATATTTCTATCAAATTCTGTTCTAAAACAGAATTCTTGTAATATATTTTTAAGCTATCCATTTTTATTTTAATTGCATGCCATACTTTTGATAATTTTATAAATTTGAAAAAATACAAAGTCAATAAGAATGCTGAAAAATGAGCAGATATAACTGAGTAAATAATACAACTGATAAAATAAAATGTTAAACAAAAAAAGAAAAGAAGTATCATTTTTTTATGTTATACATCAAAGATTAAACTGATTAAATAAACTTTATTTGACATATATTACTTAATAAGAGCATCATTTTGTTGCTCAGAATTAATTTGAAATGTTGAGATTTACTTATTGGCTTTTGGTTTCAAAAGTTCTATATGGAGCTAAAGATGTGAGATTGAAATTCTATTTTCAACTTCATGATTTTATTCAGATCATGCACAAAACCTTTCTTTTAATAGTTAAAAACCATCTCATAGCAGTTCTTTAAATAAAGCACTGCTCATCCAGAAATGAAAACATACAATTCAATAACACACACACACACACACACACACACACACACACACACACACACACACACACACACACACACATTATAAAATTCGATACCATATCCGATTTCTCTGATATTTCTTAGCTAGATCTAGAAGCATCTAAGTGGGTTTTTCTTGTAAGTACATGCAATGGCCATAAGCATCAGAGATATCTAAAGTCATGTATGGGCATTGTATATTTTGTATCCCAGGAAATTGATGCAGAAATGGTGACAGTATGACTCTTTGCAGAAAAAGCCATTTTTCACTGTACTGTGATCATTTTATACTTGGCCTGGAGCTAATGGTACACATAAAACATTTTTTTAAAATTAGTAATAAAAAAAGGAAGGTGGTTATGAAGGTTATTTGCTTGAAGTCAAGAATTGTTGAAAATTATTATTCTGAAATAATGTTGAAAAGAAAAGAAACAAAGAAATAAAAACAAAAACATTTTACAGTTTTGTTGAATATTTTTTGTCTTTTAATTTAGATTTTCATAAATTTGGAAAAATTTCAGTTCACTTTTTCATCTACAGGTGAGGGTAAAAGTCAGAATTAGATAATTTTTAGTTTTACTTTCCTTTTAAAATATGTTGTGGAGTAAATAAGACACTCCTCCTGCTAATACAAGTGAAATAGGCAAGAAGCCTTAAATAAAAACTCAAAGAGAGATCAGCAATAGAGTTCTGATAGACTGTTTGTTCAAGTACCATTGGAATTAGTCAAGACTTAATATTATAACTGTTAGTAGTGAGTTATAACAGTGGTATGAAGAATCAAAACTTATACCGAGTAGGAAAACATAATTTTTTTGCTGTGGCACACATAACAACGACAACGAGAAATAAGAACTACGTTCATGTAATTTTTTTGTTTTCTACAGACCCCACGTTCTCTCCTTGAAGACGCATCTTGGAATGAATTGCTATCTGTCTCTAAGGAGAGTTATAGACAAGCTCAGTTCTTCTTAGTTGGAAGCTGGGGAATTTTTGCCAGAATATGCGCACACAGAAATCTCTTTTCATGAGAGTTGGGCAAATTTTGACCCATGAAAATCCCGAACTTGTGTCACATCTCATCTCAGTGGGGAGGACTTGAGCAAATAACCAAAGTTTCATGTCAAACTCTTTGCCTGAAAGCAGAGAGAAACCCAGTTGAAGCTAAGCTGAAGTGTAGTCTTATCTGGAGAAAAGTAGACAGAAGCTGTTGCTGCACTTGGAATGCCTCACATTAAAAACTGACCTTGTGCTAAATTTCACCATTTGTGAGGAGGGCTCGAACTTGAACTTGTCGAATTCTCTGTCTTTGGGCAGAGAAGGACTTAGACAAGGCTAGGTCTATGGATAGAGCTCAGCTGGGGAAAAATAGACATGAACCTGATCTCGCTTATGCTGGGGAATTTTTGTTTGAGTGCACATGCTTGGAAACCCCACATTAAACCTGATCTTGTGTTATCTCCCACCTCTCTGGGGATGACTTGGGTAAATACTCAGAGTTCTGAGAGTGCTCACAATTGTCAAGCTCTCTGTCTTCAGGCAGAGTACAGGTTTCTGTCTATGGATAGAGACTCAGCCAAGAAAAATAGACAATGCAAAGTGCCTGATTCCATGGTTGCGAGGGCTGGGTAAATTTTTGCCCTTAGCCTGAGTGTACATGCTAGGGTTCCCCATAATAAACCCGACCTTGTGTCACATCCTACCTCAGTAGGAAGACTTTGAGTAAATATCCAGTGTTCTGAGAAAGTTCTGATAGAGTGTTCATTAGAGTACCATTGGAATCAGTTAATATTATTACTGTTAGTAGTGAGTTATAACAAAATGCTTTTGTGAAATAAAATTCCTAAACACATTGGATGCTGACACAATATCAAAAAGTAATATATTCAAAAATTATTTGCCCAATTTTTCCAATATTAACAATATCAAAATGATGAAAATTAGATGCTGTAGGGATTATTAAAGTATTATATTCTAGCCAACAATATATCCTTGTGAGGTTTCAGAACTAATAGCATGTCTGTATTAACAGACAGGTAATGTAACATTATTTTTTCTTGCATTTACTTGTTTCAAGCTGGTTGCTCAACCCCTGTCATCATCATATACAGGGTGCGATAGATAAATTCTCATCCAAATTACAAAACTCTGAGATCTCATTTTAACAGATATATTTACCAAAATTGCACAAACATATCTTGAATTACTAAAGAGTAAATTTATTTAAAAAATCACCTCTGGCTTCAACCATGGCCTTCAGATGACTTCAGAATTTTCTGCAAATCTTTTGGATGATCTTGTTCAAGTTGGTAAATGCTGCTATAATCCTCGCCTTCAGTTCATCTTTTGTGCTACAAGGAGTTTTGTTGATCTCTTGCTCATCTGAGCTCCACACACAATAATCAAGGTGGTTGTGGTCTGGGGAGTTAAGTGGTCAGATATAAGAAGTGATGTAGTTACAGAAATTGTCTGACAGCAATGACTAGGTACTTCTGCTTGTGTGGCATGATGCAGAATTTTGTTGCCAGACATCTTGTTGCTAGACATAGGGTGTTCTAGCAACTATGCTCTTGAACCAAAACAGCACTACCTCCTCAAGGCACCTGATGTAGGTCTCTGTGTTAAGTCTGAGGGCCTCACTGACAAATTTGGGAGTTCTTTTTTTATCAGAATGATCAGAGTGAATTTTCTGAGCTACTGTAGTTTTGCAATTACCTTTAGACCCACTCATCCAACTCTTTCTGAATATTCTGCACTGTCCTCAGATTGACACCCAAACACTTTAAATTTTTTCTATTAGAGCTCTCAGAACAAATGCCAAGAAGTACAGCATGCTGTTTCTAAATTTCTGGCAAATGCATGGCATCATGATGCTCTTTTTCTCACAGAGAGTGCCCAACTGACCCTACTATACTGTGCAGTTGACAAAATCAAAAACAAAAAATGTGCATATGTGGAATTAAAAATATAAAATGGTAACAATGTACCCTGTAGCATTAAACTTTTATAGAAGATAAGGTTTAATAAAATATAAGGTTCTATAGAAGGTAAAATTTCATACAAGGTAAAGTTTGATAAAAGTTAAAGTTTCATAGAAGCTACAATTTTATAAAAAATGCAAAAAAGGAAAGAAAAAAGAACACGAGAAATCTAAAAACTGCAAGAAGATACCAGAACTCAAGTTGTTTCTTTATCATAAATTTCCACTGTTATTGAGTTAATCACAAACAGCTGTAATATTCCAGACCATATAAGTACTCCATAGTAAAGACATTCAAGTCTACTGGTTGTGTATTTGGTCATGAAGAAAAAAAACTACAAGAAAAATGTCACAACTGAGAGTTAAGCATGTTAATGTTGTCATAAAAATTGCATATGATGACTTCAAGAAAGACCAAAGGTTTTAGAGAAGTGTGCTATGCTTGGAAGAAAATAAATTTAAAATGCTTAGGTACAATTACCAGAGGTATGTCTTCTGAAAGCCCAGAGAAGCTTTTAATCAAAGAATACCAATTTCCAATAGAAAAGATATTGGTAGTAGCAAAATGTTGTGATAGTGCTTTTTGCTGCTAGTGTTATTCTCTTTCTCAAGTTGAAGAAATAATGGGGAAAAGAAGAAAATCCAAAGGGAAAACATTGGAAATTAGATTGAAAGTGGATTTTTCAGGAAGACAATGACCTAAAGCACTTTGAAATTGTTTTTAAGTTAGCTTAAAATCAAAGTTCTAGAGTGGTTGTCACTGAGTTTTACATAGAAAATATGTGGAAGATGCAATACTTATTGTTTTGATAACATTTTTTAAAGAAAGAATAGTTCAAAACATCTCTTGATTTTTGAAAAAGCAAATTCTTAGTTACAAGATACACTTAGTGACAGTGAAAGTATCAAAAACACATGGAACTGAATATTAGAAAGGTGTTAGTATATGTCTGACATAACTCACAATACTTTTTTATTATGTTGATCATATTGTAAAACTATAATTGTTGATTGTACTGTAAAAAAATCATATTTGAATTGCCTTCTTTTTGATACTGGATAACTATCCAAAACTGTTCTTTTATAACTACCCAAAACCGTTTTTTTAATACTGAATAACTATCAAAAACTGTTCCTTTTTAATAACTGTGCAAAAATGTTTATTTTTAATACTGCATCACTATCTAAATTGTTTATATCTTTGGCAGACAATAAATGAAAGATAACTTAATGTTACATGGCATCCTTATTTCTCTTTCAGATGTATGAAGGGCTTTAATATGGCAGCTTTCAATCTGAGACAAGAAATAAAGAGGTATGTTGTGTTTGTAGCACTATCACTCACAGTTACTGAGAAATAACAAGTTTATTGAAAATGAACATGTGAACAGTAGGAATTCTAGGTGGTTCTCTGTGGACTCCACACAAAGTTATCAACTGTGATGTCACCAACTTCTTTCTAATGGACCTCAGAATCAATGCTAGTGCCAATATTGAGGTGTTGGATACAGTGATCAAGCTCTGGATTGCTAAGCTGGCTTCATGAGTACTCATAAGACTCTACCCTCACATACATGGCTCACAATACACAGGGGTGGCAGGCTGAGAATTTTCATGATTGTGTTTCTCCCAGTGTAGCTTCTTAGAGTTCCTGATCTCTCTAGAAAACTATATATGAGGCATCATTGAGAGAAAGAGCAACCAGCTATTCTGTAAAACTATGATCTCATTGAAGGCAGCCATCATTGTGAATATCATGTGGCCAGTGAATGAGAACCACCAGATCTTGTCATGCATTCACTTCTGAGGTCCTGTTAAAGTTGTCCTCAGTTTTACTGAATAACATTTTTGTTTTTTAAGTGGAAGATGCATATAATCTTTATTGAAATTATTCTCATTCTTCTATAGATTGACTGTTATTCTTTATAATATATTCTCAATTATCTGATGCATAATATATATATATGATGTGGTTATTTTAAACTTCAATTTAAAATAACCATATCACTTGACAAGACACAAGAAGTGTTGAAACAAAATAGCTACTTTTGTAGTGATATTGTAACATATCCATGTTATAATTTATGAATAAATATTATTAGCTCTACTTTGTATTGAACACTTTTTTAAAAATAGTGTTTCTTTGGACAAGGAATATTATTCCACCCATACTTATATATATATATATATATTGATTTTCTCATTGACAGAAAATTGGAAGTTTTACTGAACAACCTTCACAAACAAATTGTTTAAAGTGGTCAATTGCCTGTGTCTGGCAATGCACACTCTCTTCATCATAGCATCACATCCCGTACTAGTGTAGTGCATGCTCATCCACCCTTTGGCAACCCACTCCAAGCTAGATTTTCTTTTTCACGGTAGGTTTACCTTGTAGAGGATGATTGTAAGAGGTAGTTTATGCAGACAGGAGGCAAAGATAACAGATAACCCTAGACTTGAACAGGTTAAGATTGTTGTGATTGGGAAAACATTCTCTTGGGAGTTAGTTTCACAGGGCAGTGGTTTGTAAGAAGAAGCTATTCAGATAGAACTTACTTCTTACCAATGGAATATGGAGGGAATGTGGGTAGTTTGCTACAATATGGGTTGCATGGCGGGTCTTTGGCTATGAAAGTTTTGACTGGTGAAATCAAGGAATGCAGTTTGTCTGAGCACTTTTTACAGAAGTAACAAGAGAGCAGTGAGAGGCTTATCATGTCCTACCTTTGAGAGAGAGAGGATGGAGGGTGGAAAATAATTTGTCACCTACAAAGTCTTTGAGATATTTTTAGACTCTATCGAGATTGGGCAGCTCCTACCCATATGTGACAACAGTTCTTCATTTTAGGCCTGATCAGGCTCCTGTAAATATAGAAGATAGCACTTGGAGTCAGGTACTTACTGGAATAGTACAGGTATCTGACCATTTTTCTTGCATCTTTAGCAATGAATAGATGTATGCATTCCACTTGAGATCAGAAGTGAGTTTAAAGCTCAAGAGTCTGTCAAGACTGAGGTAGTTCGAGGTCTGATTGATGATGATGAGATGTAACTAGTTTGGTTTTTGAGGCATTGAATGTAACTAGCTAGTTTTTTTTTATATATATGATTTGATTTTATGATGCAGGTTAATGTTTTCATAATAAAACTAACCCCCATCAGAATAGATCAGGCTAGTCTTCCTGAAAGCAAAACACTACACCTCTTAGGCCTAAATCAATTAACCAACCTCAAGTGGAATGACTACATTGAATCCATAGTTAAACCTGATGCTCGGAAGGTTGGTTCCCTTTGTAAGGCTAGGAAGTTTTTCTCATCTAAATCCATCTTGTATATATATAAATATACCATCTACCTGTGCATTGAATACTGCTGTCACATCTGGTCAGGTGTCACTGCCATTCATCTCGGGCTTCTTGAGAAAATCCAACGAAGAATCTGTAATGTAATTGATCCCAACCTGGTAGCTCAACTCCAGTCACTTTCTCACCAATGTAATGTAGCTTACCTCTGTCTCTTCTACAAATACTTTCATGGCTTCTGCTCCAATGAGCTTAACTCCCTGGTGCCCCCACTGCATGAATTTAGTTGAGCTACTAGACTTTTACAGTGGAACCAATTAAATGTAACTGCAACTTCTACTCAACAGCTTCTTTGCTCTCACTTTCCACCTGTGAAATTCCCTTCCGTATACTTGCTTCCCTGACATTTAAAATTTTAGAGATTGTAGCTTTCAAGCTACAATTGCAATCTCTTATCTTCTTGACTCACATCCTATCCCTGACAACCCTTGTATCATGTTCTTCTTCCTTTCCACTCCACTCTCATGCAGTTCTCTTCATACCTGTATTTTCATCCTTTTATTACTCATTCTCGAACTCCCTTCTAACTTGTTCCTCTTTCTCATCACTCACCTCTTCTGAAACCCCCTGTGCACCAGTGGCAGTTCTGCCTTATTTGGGGTGAAATCATTAAAAAAAAAAATGGTGTTGGCAAATATATCTGCATACATCAAATTTAGCATAAATATTTAGAGTAACTTATTTGGTGGGGTGAAATTTTATCATACAACACAAAGGTTATGCATTACATTATAATAATTATTTAAAATAGTATAGTTAATGATTGTTTTTCCCCAAATATAACTCTAACAATTGTATTTTGCTAAAATAAATAATGATTGACTATAGTATTTCTTAGAGTAGGAACATAGACTAGGGACAAATGAGTGAGCTTTAAATTTTATTTGTTATTAATTTCAGATATATAAATATTGTCATCATTACAAGAAAGATAAAAACTCAAAAGAGAAACAAGATATTATAAAGTCATTGAGTGAAGGAAACATAACATTGGAAAATGTAAACAAGTTGAACAGAGATCAGAGAATAATCAAAAAAGAAATTGAAAACAATGACAAGGTAAAAACAAGAGAAAAAACTGTAAGAATGTCACAAAAAGTGACATGAGAAAAGTTAAAAGGGTAATGAGCGAGAAAAGTAGATTGACTAGCAAGTAAATATTTCAAGAAGTTGTTGTTGCTAATGGAAACATAGAGAAAAGAGGTAGAATATTTAGAACATAACCTAAAGACATGAAAACAATCAAGATGCTACTTCTAAGTAAATAAGCCAAAGAGAAAATATGTAAGTCAGATGAAGAAATTCATGAAAACTGATTTCCCAAAAGTAATTTTTAGTGTAGAACCAGAGTGGATGAACCTGATGGTAGGGTTGGGCCATTCATGGAAATAGTTAATAAATATATAAGACAACAGTATAACAATATTTCATTTTGGGATAGAATTATAGGCATTCAAATTATAAGTCTTTTCAAAGTTGATATAGTGTAAGTTCATAGATGTATACATTTTTTTGAATGCTACATATCACATGCAAGAAGCTTTAAGCTAAAGAGTCATGCAAGATAACACTCTTTCACATTCTACAAAACTGAATATTGTCCATCTTGCCAGAATGGTATTTCAAAGATTACAAATTAATGGAATTTTTCAAAAAATTAGTAAAATCAATGGATGAAAGACATTCTACAATGTACTCTTTCAGGACTGTCATCAGCTTGCTTGTCACATTCTCCTTAATCTCATTTATAGCATTTAAATGATCATTTTAACTCTAGTCTAGGGGCTCTGACATACCTGTGTGATGTAATGTTTCATGAAGAAACCCTGAAGAAAACATGAATAATCTACTTGTTTGGTCATTGTGAATTCTGCAATCATACAGTGTACATGTTCATTCAGTAGCTAACTGAGACACCCCAAAGGAGAGTATCTTTTTATGCATGTGCTGTATGTTCCCTTCCACTTACCAAGCTGCACAACAAGTTCTTGAGATATTCCAAATAGCTGGGTACATTCAAAACAAACCACACATAGATACACAAATTCATGATTTGTTTGCATTAATAATCATATGTGAGACAATTTTAAAATGAAACAGAGTGAAAGTAATTCCAGACAATTTATATTGAATACTCAAAGTGTATGTGATTTTCCAAATTTATTTTTTTATCTGTTTTTAAAAATGATGTTTTATTTTTAAAATTTGAGAAAAATGACAAAACAAATATGAACAGAAATAAACAATTATGTTAAACAAAATCCCAAAATAAAACAAATCTTTTATTTCTTGAAATAACAAATTGCAAAAAATTCAACTTATGATAGCTTCATTTAGAACAACTTGATAAGCACGGAATTATGTTTTTCTATAATTAGTGACAAAATGTCAGGCAATAAAATAACTATAGCTGACTGATTTAGTATGTGGATATTCAGGAAGAATATGAGTGATAGTTTGAGAAGTAGTTTGAGAAACAATTTCAGATTTATATGATATTGAGATTTGTCTGGATAAGTGAAACAATTGACAACAGTTATAAGTGCAAGAACAAATGAAACAGCATTGTGAAAAGAAAAGAAAGCAAGAATTAAGAAGAATTGCCAATATAGAAGATCAAGGTGGAATGTCTCTTTGTGAGTGAAAGAAGAGACTAGAAGGAAGGTGTGTCAGTAAGGCCTGGAGTTGAGGGTAGGTTGGTTGAATGAGGTCACTGGTAGAGCAGTTAATTTTGCTTTAGCGGTAACATTCATGATAAGCCCCTTTTATATTATGTTTTAAACTGTTTTTTTAGAAGGAATTGTGTGATGCTCAGAGCTCCTGTACAGAGAACAACTTTTTTATTTTTGCTTTCTTAGCATTCACCAATAAGTAAATTCAGTCAGTTAAGTGCCATAAGTGATACATGCTTGAGGGATCATGCCTCTTTTGAGACATGACTGATCGAGCAGAAGACTTTCTTGCTGTAGGTTGCCATTACTTTCTGCAGCAGACTGACTGCCAACCAAGGCTGTAGAACTCAATCTGTGCTGCTATTTAACCCATAGTTGGAGAGAAAAAAGACAGATAATACCTTTTTCAAGGGTATTTGCATGTAAGTGAATGCAATAAATTCAACTGGAATTTGAACTTGGCTCTCTGATTTCTCGTTCCGAGCCAATATCCACTGCACCACAATAAACATCCATGATGACTGACTGATAGGTAAAGTGAATAAAAAAATACCTAATTTGAAGCAGAGTATGACACAGACAATAGCAGTTAAACTAGAGGATTAAAAAGATCAAACTGAAAAGTGGTTTATGAACACAACAAATGAGAAAAATAATTGTGTAATTAATACCTTCTTTATCAGATAATAAAAATTTTAATCTAATATAAGCATTTTAAGGTATAAGTCAGCATTCATAAAATGTTTGGACAGTATGGTCAGATCTTCCACTCTTTAATTCTTCATGCAGATTTAGTACTTTGAAACCCAGTTTAAAGTAATAATGCCCCTGAATTGCTAGAATCTCAGTATTTGTACTTGCCATTGTAACATCTGAGACACAAGCTAAATAGTAGGGCTAATGATATGATATATAATAATAATAACTATAACAAAAATAATAATAACAATAATAATTTAAGACAAGAAAACTTCTTTCTAAACATAACATTCATCAGCCAAAGGATAATGCAGATTACCTATACATACCTCATAAAGAGATTGCAAGAGGTTTTATTTAGCTAGAATTGTCATACAAGGCAACAACTATCGGCTTATTAACATACATGGAGACAAAAAATGACTGGATTATTCAGTTAGTCAAACAACATGAAAACAGAAAGAAAAAATATTCAATCATGAAAGAAGTTTATTCTGTAGAAAACCAAAACAGAACCCAAGAGCCAACTGTTGCAACAAAAATATGAAAAAGAAAGTCAAAGATAAAGCTCCTGAATGCGCTATCTGGAATGTGCTATTAAAACCAATGTTGATAAAGTTAACTTTCATTGATGGTTATGAGCAAGTGGAATAAAGGCTGAAACAGAAGGATTTATTCATGCAGCTATAGACTATCTAATCTAAGGATGCTCGTCAAATGAATATGAAAATTATCACGATAGAGTGGGGCAATATTTACATCAGACAATCTTTGGAAAAGATGTTAATAAATACTGGTATAAACATCACCCAGCATGGGATTATGCCATCTTTACAGACAGGAAGATTGAAGCAAATAGGCAGGACATAATTATTAAAAACCAAAAAGAAAAAACTTGCCTATTAATTAATATAGCTTGCCCAGTGGACTGCTGTAAAATAACAACCAAGGAATTTGAAAAACTATTGAAATATAAAGGCCTGGAAATCAAAAGAGAAAAAATGTGAAAACTGAAAACAAGAATAGTACCAGTCATAGTAGGTGTGCTTGGAATAATGAAAAAAGGAACACAACAACACATTGAAAAAAATCCCTGGAAATCTCAGCTTAAGAGAAATACAAAAATTGTCTTGATAATAAGTACCGCCCAGACACTAAGAAGAATTTTGTCCATGTAATGTTAATGATGATATTGGCGTTAGAAAAATAAATCAGGAAATGTAGGTATAACAAGACACCACTACCTGCTTTAAGTCTTCCTGGAGATTTGGTAGGTAGTGTGACCATAGCAGAAATTGAAGTGTAATGATAATGATAATATAAATTATAAGTGGTAAATCATAGGCTTCAGATGTGTAAGTAAATGTTTATAAAAACAAAATAAGTTTGATACAATCTAATAGTATCAATCATTGTAGTGCCTTCAGTTTACATAGAAAAGAAAAAGAATATGGAAAAGAGAAAAGATTATTGTGTCATGCCATAATAAATATATTATCAGCAGCAGCCCAGAGGATATAAAAACTGGTGAACTCTTAAGTAAATCTCTCTTCTTTTTTTCTCTCCTTTCAAAGTGTGTGCCATTAACTTTTCACACTGAAGCAAAAAGAGTAGTGGACGCTTCACACACAAATACACTTACATAGGCAAGTCACAGTCAAATACATTCAGTAACAATCTTCATTGTGTATTCAATTTATTTCTCAAAAAAAACAAACTCTTATACTTTCCTTTTGCTATTTTTGTTAATTAAATGTTCTTTGCATTGCAAATCACCCAGTCTCTTATTTTGTGCATGTACCTTTTAACCACAATTATTTAATTTAAAATATTCCTGTAGAAACCTTATAAATTAATTATAGAAGTAGCCAACACATTAAAATAAAATAGAAGAATAAAACAAAATCTTCAAAAGTTTAAATGCAACATCAACAGCTATCTTTTATCTACTTGATTCTCATCCATCTCTTATCTTTTCTTTGACATCCCTTGTTCCTTTTTCTATTCTCTCCCTGTAACTCTCTGTGCACCAGTGGCATTTCTGCTTTGCTTGAGGTGAAATGATTATGAAAAAAAAAGCATAAAAAAATATGGAAAAAGAAAAAAATTATTATGAAAAAAAGAATTTGAAAAAGGAAAAAAATATGGAAAAGAATATGTAGATGATACAACAGCACCTTAAAAAATCTGGAAGACCAGAACCTGGCTGTTGGCTTTGTAGTGGATAAGAAATTAATTAAAATCAACCTTCTTCTTCAGTTTTACAAAAATTCACAATGATGTGTGAAATCTTGGTTTTCCCAAACAGAAAAAGGATTGACCATGTGCTTAAAGAAAAAGTCAACCCAGAATTCACAAGTAGGTGTTAAATTGATTTTTGACCAATGGAAGCAACTTGCAAGACTTGAGGACAGTTCGAAAATCTAATGACAATAAAAGTGAATCAGTCAGGGGATGGAAGCTGCAAAGACAACAAGTTCAAATGTAAGAGAAGCTTCATGCTAACCCTGACATTTGTCCTCTTTCTCTTTCCTTCTGCTGATTCCTTTTACTTCTACATCTCCATCCAAAGACATTCCTACTGTATACATACATACATACATACATACATACATACATACATACATACATATGTATGTACACATATACTCTTTCAACAATTACTACTACAAACATTTTCTACAAGTCTTGATACCCATAACTTTATCATTGAACACAAACTCTACTCATAACTTCTTAATAATGTTTCTAATTGAACATTAACTTCTACATCTTGTGTTATTCCTCCTTTTAATAAATTTCTGTTTTAACATACAAAATGTATATTTTATTCTTACATTATTTCACACTATTCCACATATTCCAACCTGCTGACAACCAACCTTCTGATAAACCTGATGTTAATTCTGATGATAATAATTCTGCATAAATCCTGTAGACTGTAGGGAGTTTGGTTATGTCTGACACAAGGCTGAATCAAAGAAACATTAACCATCTCCTTATGCTACAACTTCTCTTACTTAGCTCTGGTGGTTCAATGAAGGAAAGACTGGCTTGTAGAATTCATTTATTCCAATACCAAACTAATAATGTTCCAACATCACTTTGCCTTGACTTGTAGTGGAATTCATATATACAGTCCATTGCTAAAGATGCTGAGAAATGGCCAGTTCATTGTACTGCTCCAGTAAGTATCTAACTTCCCTTACTATGTTCCATCTTTACAAGAGTCAGATCCAACCAATAAATAAAATACTGCTGTCATATCTGGCTGGAGCTGCCCAGTCTGTCTTGATAGGGTTCAAAAGCATCTACAAAACATTACAAGCCTCTTATTATGCTACCATTATTTCTGTGGCAAGGGTTCAAACAAGCTACATTCCTTAGCTCCACCATCCCTGACCTTTGCATCTGAGACTTGTTATGCCACATGCACAAAGATGAATCATCCTTATTCCTTTTGTATTCCAATAGTAAGAACATCTTCTTCCCAAGAAGTGTTGCTTTGTGGAAAAGATTTCCAGCAGGATGTTTTCCGAAATGCTACTATTTGACATTTTCAAGTTTAAGGTTAACTGTTGCATTTCCTACATGACCTCATGTATTGCACTTCTTGCTTTTTTTATCCTTATACAACACCACACAGTAACTCTTGAGTCTTGTATTGGGTGAATATAAATATTAAAAAAAATGAAAGAAAAAAGAATATACAAAAGTAAAGAATATGGAAAAGAAAAGAATATAGAAAATAGAAAAATATGAAAAAGAAAAAAGAATAATGATGATAAAAAGAATAAGGAAAAGAAAAAAGAGAGAAAATAAGTAATACAGACAAGATTTGAAAAACTAAATATAAGAAAAACTTGTATCTGCGATAATCCATAAAGTAGATTAGTCCCTGACAAAAGTTTTCTTCTGGCCTGAGTCATTTCTAACTGGTTATATTTTCTGTGAAACCTATTTCAAGTAGCAGCAACAGTTTGCAGAGAGCTGATGATGCCATAGGGTAAATCAATAAGTCCACAGCCTAATGATGATAAAAATATTTTATACTACACATATTTATTTTTTTCATATTTTCCTTTTTTGTCAGTGCACTTAACCTGATGCTTCTCCTTTCATCTCACAGAGCAACATTATACAGTGAAAATTTCAGATCAAAATTCAGTTAATCACTTATTGATCCATCCTCATATATTTGTAACAAGCTTCCCATTTAATGGTGTTATGACTTTTAAATTAGGATTTTAATTCTTAAACTTTGACCTCATTGATCCATTGTCTTTTTTTTTCTAATTTTCGGAGTGTTTTAGTTGTGCTATAAATTAATATTTACTGAAATATTTGAGTATATTTAAGCTAATATGTATATTCATTGACTATTAAATGAAATATTGAGTAGTTTAGAGGTACACTTGAAAAAACCTGATTTATATTATTCATTTTTCTAGATAAGCACTTACTTGAGGCATAACCCAGAAAAAGATTAAGCTACTGACATTTTTGTTATCTTTTGAAAATCAAAGAAAATCATTGAAGCACATATGTTTTTGTTGCTATTTCTAGCAAAAATATTTTTACTTGTTACTGGCTTTCAATTAAGCATTTGTTACTCACATTTAGAAATGAGTAATATTTTCTTTTGTTTGAAAATAAAAAAGCACAAATCTGATTTATTTGACATGAATGCAAACTACCACTTAAAAATAAATATTGGGAAATATCTAAAATTTAAACAAATTTTTACACTGACTGAAGGGCCATTTTAGAGTTACTTTACTAACATATGTTTAGTGGTAACAGAATAAAATATGCTTTTATGATTTAATAACTTACTTAATCTATTCCCTAAGAAATAAAAGCTTTCAATAAAAGTGGACAACGTCTTACTACAGTGACTGATTTTGTTTTCTTATATTACAATAAATAAACTATTAGGTTGGAAAGAGAATCCTTTCATATTTATGACATGGTCACTTTATGAGTACTTTTTTAATACTTTCAGCATTATTATTAATTTTTATGTTCTAATGTTTTTCTTTACTTTTTTTTAACACATTACATAATATCAGTATATTAATTTTACCCTTTTCTCATGAGGATTTTTCTTGATCTGGAGGATCAAATTCTGTTAATATTGAGCTTTAGCAAACTATCGTTGAGGAAAATCCTAAGGAAACTACATGAGAATTAGCAAAAGTGTTCAATGCAAGCAACAGTTCAATCACAAAACACTTTCATAAACTCAGAAAAGTATCTAAACTTGTTCAATGGTTCCCTTATCATCTGACAGTTTCTCAGTTTAATGAATGAGTTGCCATGTGTTCATCTTGCTACTTATACAAATATTTTAAAAATCTAAGTTTTTTTACATAAAACTTTGAGAGGAGTGTATTTTTAGGTGAGACAGTTTGTAAAAAAAAAAGACTGTGTGAAATCCTATTTTTAGAATTAGCAATTAAAAAAACTACCAAAATTTTTTTTGTGAATTGGTGTGGATTCATTTTTTGAATTTGTGGAAAAAATATATTTTATCATTTTTATCGACCAATCATAGATGTGCTATAATCTCCTCATAAATTCTGAATTACCTCCTGTTTTCTTATAAAATGAGAATTTTAGGTGAGACAGTTTGTAAAAAAAAAAGACTGTGTGAAATCCTATTTTTAGAATTAGCAATTAAAAAAACTACCAAAATTTTTTTTGTGAATTGGTGTGGATTCATTTTTTGAATTTGTGGAAAAAATATATTTTATCATTTTTATCGACCAATCATAGATGTGCTATAATCTCCTCATAAATTCTGAATTACCTCCTGTTTTCTTATAAAATGAGAATGACCTGTTAATAAGAGCAGAGAGCATTTAGTTGTCAAAGAGAAAGCACTGAAGTGCCCACACTTTAAGGTCAAAAGATTAGTCCATAAATCTTCACAGGGAAAGAAAGAAGATCTATCAGCTAAAACACAACCAGAAGTTAGAAAGAGAAAATTAATTTCAGTATCTTCCAGAGAAGAATTTGAATGAAACCAAACATTCAGGTTGAACTTTCCAGTAAAGGATTACATAAAGTCCCTGTGACAACAACCTGTTGAAACATTCTTATTCCTTTGTGCTGAAACATTCCTATTCCTTTGTGCTGAGATATTCCTATTCATTTGAAGAAATTAAGCAGGTGCACTTTTGTATTTCCTGTCCTGTGCAACTTTTTTTTTTCTTAAAATGTTTTTTCATTTTCAAAAGGTGTAATCTTTTTTGTCATATATTAAAAGTGTTATCCTGTCTTAGTTTTTGTATAAGGCACACAAAAGAAATTTTTTGTGCAAATTTTGCATTTGTACCTTTTTTTGTCTATTGTAATAAATGTTTTTCTTTTAAGATTTTATGCAGTGGTTGAGTCTTATTATTTGTGCCTTATTCAACTTTTCAGCAGATATACAAAAATAGAAATGGGTGAAAGAAAAATATGTGTTTTTTCACCGGATCTATTCAACTTGTAGAGCGAGACTATTCTGAGGACCCTGGAAGTTATGCCAGAATTTGTCATTGGTGGCTACAATCTGAACAACAAAATATACACAGATGATACAGTGCTGATATCAGACATGGAAAGGAAACTACAAAACCTTCTACAGAAGGTAGCTGAAGAAAGTGGAAAGAAAGGACTACAAACAAACTTTAAGTAAAAGCAAATGCATGGTCATCAGCAAAAAGAGGAGCCCAAAATGCCAAATACAGGTGGGGGATACTAAAATCAAGCAGGTACAAAAGTTTAAATACTTGGGAAGTCTTCTAAAAGAAGACCAAAAGTACAAGACTGAGATTCAAAGGCAAATTGACAAGGTGAAGGATGCATTCCAGAAGCTGAGTAGAGTATTGAGAAACAGAAAAATTTTATTAGAAACAAAAAGAGAGTACTGGATGACTATGTGATGTCACTTCTTTAATATGACAGTGAATGCTGGACAATTTCATTAAAAATGAAGGAAAAACTTAAAGCAACTAAATGTGGTTCTACAGAAGGATGCTGTGGATAGCATGGATTAAGCATGTAAGCAATGATGAGGTTTTGGAAAGGATGAAAATGAAAAGGAAATTAATACTGAACATCAGGAAAAGACAGCTAAAGTTCCTGGAACATGTAATGAGGAAGAAGGGATTAGAGAATCTGATACTCACAAGTCAGATAGAGGGAAAGAACGACAGGGTAAAGCAGTGTGCAACATACTTGATGGGCCTGAGCAAGTGGATGGTAGAGCGGGGCTTGGTGGGGTAACAGAAGATAGTGTGCTAAGAGCTACCAGGGATAAGGAGATGGGAAAGGCAATGATTGCCTACATCCTGAAGGGACATGGCATGTAGAAGAATAATAAGTTAAAATTTTCATATTCTCTAGTCATATCTGATGAAAACAATAATAATGGTTAGCACCTACTGAAAAAAAGTGAATACATTCCCAAACCAAGAATATATCTTCCCTACCAAAAAAAAATCTAAATATACTCTGTGGTTGGGGGAATATAAAGGATATTGTGTGTCAGGAAATACTAAATGAAAACAAATAAGTTAATGGGAAGAAGTATTTTTGTCAATTGGAATGGAAACATTGCACAATAACTTGCAGAAAATCTGGACATCACTGGTTAATCCTGAAGGCATCTTAGACAATAATGTAAGGACACAAATTGCCTGAGTCACCCAAGAAAGAAGTATGGAAAATTACCTCATCCTCCTTATTCTTTTGACCTTGCTCCATCTGACTTTCATCTTTTCAGATCATTGCAACGTTTCATAGAGGGATTAATTGTGATTAAAAAAGATACTGAGTACTTCTTTGCATGGAAACCTGAAGAATTTTACCCCTGAGGGATTAACAATTTTCCAAATAGACAAGATTATGTTATCAATGAGAAATATTATCTTGATTAAATATATCAATTGATACCAAAGAATTATTGTTTTTTTTCATCACCAAATGTGACAGGACTTTCTTTTTAACCTAATATCAAATTTAATCACTAACTTGTAAAACAGTTTTTCTTTAGATGCAACTTAATGAAATACCCCTCAAATATTTTGCCTGAAACTTACACTTGGTTTTATTTTTTAGAAACACAATTTCTGTTGGTCTTTTATAGTTTTATCCATCTTTTTCTGTATTTTCTGTAACAATACCAAATCAGCTTAATAATTTGGGGAGTGTAGAATTTCTACAAACATCTACATGCATTTAGGTTGTGAGTCTTTTTTTAACAATAGAAGTATGAAATAAACAATTCCCCTTATGTTAAAAAATGTCAAAGAATTATATTGAACTTACAAATAAAAGTTGTTCTGCATGTACAGAAAAGAACATAAGAGTTAATATAAAACAATGAACTTAATGACTGTCACTGATTGAAGAGGTTATATCTACTTGTTACTGTACATGGTACAGTAACAGGTAGATTAATATATTTAGTTATTGTAAGTATTTCAGCGAGTGTGCAGTTATTGTAATAGAATTGACTGACTGACTGATTGATTGGTTGTTTTTTACGGCTTACCAACCCTTTGTGGGCTTATTTAAAGTCAAAACATATTTTAAGTTGTAAGTTTGCAAGTGAATATTACATTAACAAATTGGAGTGATAACAGTAATTTTTCCAGATACCCATGTTACTATTTAACCCATAGCTGTCAGGAATCAAAATTTATATAGAGTAGGAAAAAAATACCATTTCTGCTGAAGTTTATGATGGTTAAAGGAGAGCAGTGTTTTGCAGGTTCAATAAACGGATTGCATTATCTGGTGATAATTTACTAAGTGGCCTGAAATTTTTAAGTGCAAAAAATCAACTGGTGTAACATAAAAGGTAGCTATACTTTGGTGATTAAAATTGGATCATACAAAGAGGTTAGTCGTTAGAAGTGCTGGAATCATTTCCAAAAGGAGAAGCTTTATTTTGAACAGTGAGAGCAGGTGTATAGCATTGAAGTAAATCCATAAAAGTAGTGAGAAATACAGAAGCCAGCTGATTACTGTCTTTTTTACTGTATATCTTCATTTTGCAAATAAAGTGAAAAGACTGTTACAATATTTTGTATTACTTGTATATCCATGCCAAATACATCATTAATCTACGAAAAATTATATTATATCTAAAGATAAAATACATTCTTCCACATGAAATATCCAAGCAGGATTGTTAATCAAATACAAATTTGGTATGCAGTATCTAAGAAGGTTACCTGTTTGGCATCTGTCAGTGAGCCAATTACATTCCATCTTCATTGGGATAATTGAATCTATTATTTATTTTCACAATGGAAGCTTGTGCAATAAAACCATTTATTACTGTAAGTGACATAAAAGAATCTCTTATAATAGAGAAAATAGAATCTATTGTCAGCTCAATGTGCGGTAATTGAAATAAATTCATGTCTATCAACAATTTTGTTTCTTTTTTTTGTGTCTTGGATTGTGACCTTTATAGAATAGATAAGTATAAATGATATAAATAAACCAGTGAGGACGCACAAACCCTCAAATATAGAAATGATTAGTGTGAAGATGTTCACTTAAAAGAAACAAAATTCATGAATTAATAATAAATTTTCTCACTGAAACTCCCGACACAATTTATATATATGCCAAGTGTTTAGAATGTTCACTTTTTGATCACGCAACACAAATTCAAATGTCATCATGGTTGATTTGTTAAGAAGGTAACTTCTTGATATTATTGGCCAGAATCCCAGGATGTGACACCATTGAGAACCCGACCATGGTTTGACTCAAGCATTGTGTATGAAGTTAGGTAGGCAGATAGAACTGTTTATCAATAGTTGTGCTAATATGAAGTTATAAGTCATCATGACCAAAGGTTTGAGCATATTGATCTTGTTCAATGTGTTGCTCATGCCAGATGATGCACTCTCTCCTAGAAAATAAATAAATTAAGGTCTACTAAGCATAGTTGCATTCTATACCATAAGTGGTCTCTGTGGGTGTTGAACAAACACAAATGTGCTCAGTGTTACAACAGCTCAATTAAAGATAACACACACACACACACACACACACACACACACACACACACACACACACACACACACACACACACACATATATATGGGCTAACGATGTGTAAATTTTATATATCAGGAATAATACTAGTCAAAAAATGTATGACAAAGTGGAAAAAGTTTTTGTGGTATGTATTTCCTCTTTGTTATATTGGTGCAACTACACAAGTGCATGAATAAGGAATGGTGTGAATTTAAAAAGTAAAAATTTTAAAATTCCCAGCATTCTTTGTTTGTGTGCTTATGTAGTTATGTGCATGTGTAGTTGCACCAATGTAACAAATTTAGTCTGATGAAGTCCTAAAAGTTGAAATATGCCACATTTTTTACACACACACACACACACACACACACACACACACACACACACACACACACACACACACACACACATATATATATATATATATATATATAGGACTTCATATATGCGTTACTCTTCAGAAATTAATTGAGTTCTTTTGGTGACTACACTGCTTATATACAACATGCTAAAACTTTCCTTCTCTGATTCCATGTGCCTATGGAAGCGACTTCAAATGACACCAAATTGATCAAGTTGATCCTGGCCAGAAGCAAGTGAATGTTTCTTGACACACTGATGAGCAAAACTGGCTGATATGTGAATGAATAATATATATATATTAAATAAGTTATTGCTGTTTTCTAACAGATGGTGCTCTCAGAACTGTGTGTGTATTGTTTCAGATGGTAAAGCCTCTATAAGAAAGTATTATAAGCAAGCTTGAAATTTAGTATATGTCATTGTGCAAAAGTGTAAACAACTTTGTTTTTTATGGCGTTAAGCATGTTGGATTTCATGCCAAAGAAATTGTATTTGTGGGAATTTTACTGTACTACTTTATTCAAAAGAAATTTGCAGCTAAAGCACACAGAATTCTTGCTGAGACTTAAGGCAACCATGCTCTGTTGAAGACAACATGCAGAGATTGATTTAGATATTTAAAAAAATAATGATTTTGATAAAGATAAATAATGTTCTGGTGCATTGAAAAAGTTTAAAGATAAAGAACTGGAGGCATTACTTCATGAAGACTCATGTTAGTTGCAAGGTGAACTTGCTGAATCATTAGAAGTTGATCACACAACAGTTTTAAAATGTTTGAAAGCATTAGGAATGATTCAAAAGCAAGGACATTCTGTGCCATACAAGTTGAAGCTGAGAGACTTGAATGGCATCTTGTCACATGTGAACAGCTGCTTCAATAGCAAAAAAAAAAGGTAAGTCTTTTGCATCGTATCATGACCAGTGATGAAAAATGGATACACTATTATAACTCTAAACATAGAAGATCATGGAATAAGCCCAGTCATACATCAACACTGGTGGCAAAGCTGAATATCTGTGGTTCAAAGTTTGCACTCTGCATTTGGTGGGATCAACTAGGTTTTGTTTATTATGAGCAGCTCAAACCAACTGAAACCATCATGGAAGATTGCTATCAACTACAACTGATGCACAATGAAAAAATTGTCACTATATGAGCAGAGACATGGCAAAGTAATTTTGCAACATGACAATGCTAGACCACATATTGCAAAATGGGTGAAAACTTACTTGGAAATGCTTAAATGAGAAGTCCTACCCCACCCACCATATTCACTAGATATTGTCCTGTCTGATTATTACTTGTTCAGATCAATGGCACATTGACTGGCTGAGTAGCACTTTCATTTTTATGACAATGACAGAATATGGGTTGACTCATGGTTAGCCTAAAAAAATGTGTTGTTTTATGATGTGGAATTCAAATACTGCCAGAAAGATGGAAAAAAGTAGTAGCTAGCAATGGACAATACTTTCAGTGGTAAATTTCTTACTAATTTTTGTAAATGAAACATTACTTTTCATGAAAAATCAGTGAGAAATTATTCAAGTTCCTAATATATATATTGCTATGAGGATGCATTTATATATAATAATAATAATAATAATAATAATGTTCAAAAAGTTATAGTAATGGATTCTATTGAGTCCTAAGTGTTATTCCAAAAAAGTTTTAATTCAGAAAATAGTCATAAAAATAAGGGAATTAGAAATAGAACATTTTGGAAATTTATGGAATGTTCCAGTAGAGTCAAGAGAATTTGAAAGGTTCTAGAAATATTCAAATTAGGTGTTAGCCCCTATAAAAATAGGTTTTGGGCACGGAGCAGTTAGTTGACGGGTTGACCTCTACAGCTCTGGTTAAGATTCAGGGATGTATATCCAACCAAAAGAATCTCTCTAAGTCAGCGACAAAAAACTAAAACTTGAAACAGTTGATAAATGGATGTGCTGACCTCATCAGCACCAGTTTCGATTCAAGGAATTATATCCAGCTGAAAGAATCTCTTTAAGTCGACAACAAACTAAAACTTGAAAGAGTTGTTAAAAGGATTTGCTGTCATATTAACACCGGTTAAGATTCAAGGATCTATATCCAGCCAAAAGAATCTCACAGAAAAGTCCAAACAACTAAAACCTGAAAGAAAACCTCATGGAACTATCTGGGTAAATACATATTTTTACCTCTTTCATTGACCAAGCCCATAATTAGTCTTTATATATGCATTTAAGAATTTCCAAAAAATATAGCATTTAACTTCCCCGCCAACTTAACTGGGTAAAGATATTTGACACCCTCCCTCCCCTTCTCTTCCTCGTAACACTTTACCAGGCAGTAGTAAACTATATGTTTTCTATGTCTCTTGATTTTAATGCTAAACTGCATATGTGTAAATATTTTTATCTAATGTTTTGTGAATTAAATATTTGTTTGTATTTTAACTCTGAGTTTTGGTCCATAATTTTTCTTTTTTCTTTTGTTACAATTAACACGTAACATAAATGGGGGCTCATCTGTCACTATCGTAACATAAAATGTTTTTATGTTATATATAATAGCAAATGTAACTGCACACACTTGCATATAAAAAGAGTATTCAAAAAACATATGTATATTTTTCAGATGCTAAATTTGTAATGACATTTCTTCTGCATGATTAAATAGTCATTAATTTAGAATTTTTTGTCATTTCTTGTTGAGTAAGAACTGAAATACCTGTGGTATTTTATGCAAATTAGTTGAGTTGTATTAAAGTGCTAAGTCAATAACTGTCGGCACTCCATTATGTCATGCATATCAAGTATTGAAACTGCAAGATATACCAGACATAATACCAAAGTAATTTTAAATTATTTCAATGGTGCTGTCAAGTAAAATTTAAAGAAATATAGTCATTTGAAAATTTAAGAACATAAATATAAATTGTTATTAGTAGCCAAAGCTTTCAAACATATTTTGATATGCTGTATGCATACAATTTACACACACACACATAAATACGTGCACACACACGCATGTACACAAGACAACACATACTTACACGCAAACACATGTGCATGCACACACACATTATCTTCTTAGACAGCAAGACTTATGTAATGTATGTATGGTTAAAGGCCATTTTCTAGGAATATGTTAAATTAACTTTTCCTGTTTCCATACAAGTGAACATAGGTCAATTTGTAATATAATTAAGAAGTGTCCAAAAGATTTTGCTTCAGGACTTTCAGCCAATCATCTATTGTCAAGATCCATGACCTTAATGATTTGAAACAAAAACTAGGCTATGCCAACCGCAAAAAGGCATTTAGATTTACAATGTTCTTATTATTAAAATAAATAAACTAAGGCTAAATATTTTGTTATGTCTTCATTGCATTAAACAAATGTAACACAATCAAGAAATATGATATCACATGAAACCAATATATTAGATATATGAAGTTCACTTACTTGTAATCTTGTAGCTGTCTTGTAGCAGTCTAGCATTCTAATATGATGAATCTCGGCATCAGTATTATAACACTTGGTCAAGTCCACATCACACTCTGGAGAAGTGTGTACATCTTTACCCCCTCTTCTTAGATATGCACTTTCTTTATACTTTTTCTGTAATGGTTTATTTCCAATGTTTCAGTTATAGCTTCTCATCAGGGACTTCATCCTCACTATTCTATTTTGTTTCAAAATCCTTTTTTGTGGTAATAACAAAATTACAATTCTTTCTCTTGCAACTTTGTCATAATTTTGCAATTTAGGCTTGCCAATTCTCTTCCAAATTTGTTAATATTGTAATATCAATACCAGTGTCCAATTGAAATCTCACCATAGTGTTATTCATTTTTACTGTAACATATTTTCCATTATTTGAACTTTCCAGTTTTTAGCTGGGGGCACTACTTTCAGTAATTTAATTTATGTATTCCTTTTTGACTTGCAGTAGCATCTTTTGTGACCTATTTTTCCACTTAAAACATTTTTTGGTTTTAAATGGACAGTTCATTCTAAAAAGAAGCATACCACATCCATAGCATGGGTTGAGTTTTACAGCATTTGTATTTCAGATTTTTTCTTTTAGTAGTAACGTCTTATTTTCTGTCATTTTTTGAACTAGTTATACATCTAATGTTCTATTCTGTTTGATTTTTGCTGTAAGTTGAAAAGTTTTGGCACTCTTTCGCAACATTCTGCATCATTAACTTTGAATCCCGGGATTCAAAGTTAATGAAAATACATTCTTGAAGTTTAGTAAAAATTCAAGAATGTATTTTCACATCATTGCTTGATGTTAAACCTTTAACAAAGATTAGACATTTAAATCTGTATGGGGATAGTTCATCCAGTCTAAATTTCTCACACTCATGGTTGACTTTACTGGAACATGTGACAAGATCTTCATCTTTGTCCTTAGTAAGGTTCATGCATGGCAAATGTGTATAAAAAAAGGAAATTCTTTTCACCAAAAATCTTATTTCTTTCATGTGAATTCAATTCTCTGTCAACAATGTTATGTCAGTCAAGAGAGAAAAATTTTTTTTTTCCTTTTTCAGTGTTAGTTTGAATCCTTGCAACTCTGTTATGTTTTCATTGTATTGAATGAAGATAACACACTCAAGAAATATATATATATATATTGTACACATCCATTTATATTTATATACATTTTATCTTTGAAAATGATCAGACATATTCTCTCATTGATATTGAGCAACCCATAAATATAGCATATTTTAAAACTATATTTTTATCATATATATGTTTTTCTAATCATATCACCCCAAGCAAAGCAGAACTGCCACTGGTGTTCAGGGGGTTACATAAGAGGAGAGTGACTGAAAGAGGAGCATGTTACAGGAGTGTCAGAGAATGGGTAAGAGAAGGATGAGAAGACTGGTATGAAGAGGGCTGCATGAGAGTAGAGTGAAAAGGAAGAACATGATACAAGGATTGTCAGGGGAAGGATGCGAGTCAAAGAGATATGA
This sequence comes from Ascarosepion bandense, assembly GCA_037127315.1. Lineage (NCBI taxonomy): Eukaryota > Metazoa > Mollusca > Cephalopoda > Sepiida > Sepiidae > Ascarosepion > Ascarosepion bandense. Next base: position 3,252,455 of record JBBBDQ010001840.1, on the reverse strand, counting down.
GATAGCAATTGACGTTGCATTTAAATTCTTGGAGATTGTAGCTGTCAGGGAAGCAAGTTTATGGAAGGGAATTCCACAGGCAGGGAGTGCGAGCAAAGAAGCTGTTGAGTAGAAGTTGCAGTTACATTTGATTGGTTTCACTGTAAAAGAGTGGGACCATGCCGCTAGTCTAGAAGCTTGAGTAAATTTATACAGAGGGGACACCAGGGAGCTAAGCTCATTAGAGCACAAGCCGTGAAAGTATTTGTAAAAGAGACAGAGGGAAGCCACATTACATCGGTGAGAAAGTGACTGGAGTTGAGCTACCAGGTCGGGATCAATTCATTGCAGATTCTCTATTGGATTCTGTCAAGAAGCCTAAGGTGAATAGCAGGGGCACTGGAACAAATGCAACAACAGTATTCAATGCATGAGCGGATGGTAGATTTATATATGTGCAAGATGGATTCAGATAAGGAAAACTTCCTGGCCCTACACAGAGAACCAACTTTCCTACTTGAGGTTGGCTGATAGCGTTAGGTTGAGGAGGTGCAGTGTTTTGCTTTTAGTGAGACTAGCTAATCCATTCTGATGGGAGGTAGGAGCAGTTGTCTATGGTGATTAAAGGATAGCAGCTTCGTTTTGAAAGCATTAAAATTTATGAGCCATTTCTTACCACTGTCTACCACAGATTGGAAGACCTTTTCAATATCAGTAGCAAAGTTTGCTTTATCAGCCTTTGCATATTTCTTATTGAGGCAGAAGTAAATGGATTATATCAGAGAGATTGTTGATGAAGATCAGAAAAAGTGTAGGACCTAGAATAAAGCCATGAGGGACACCTGCTTTCGTATGATAGTATCTGGAAGCATGCCCATTCAATACTACCTTCATTACACAATTTGAAAGGAGAAACTGGATTAGGTCAAACAATCATCCTGTAGCTTGCATAGAAGTCCAACATGCCAGACTCTGTCAAATGCTTTGGAAATATCTAGTGCAGCACCTCGAGCTTCGCCATTCTTATCAAGAGCCTGGAATATATACTTTGTGATGGTTGTTAACATATTAGTAGTAGACCTGGTGAAGCAGAAACCATACTGTTTATCAGAGAATATATATATATATACATATAATTAATATTGAGAAGTTTGTCTTCACTCTTCAGGAATTTTGATTCTTCTGATGAAGAAACAAAACCCCTAAAGAGTGAAGATTTCACAATAATGTCTTCGCAAAACTTTGAAGTTAGCATAACTCTGCTCAGTTAAGTGATGAACTTCTCCACATTAATTCTATTAATGCTCTATCTCCAGCTTGATATCGACCACTTTATGATAAAAAATCAGCCTGCCAGAAATTCCTTTCTCCCAGTAAACCACTGAAAAACAGCAATCTTAGCACTGAGCATTATCACAACTTAACACTATCTAACAATATATATATATATACAGCCTTTGAGATTTGAAAAAGAAATCACTCATCCGACGGTAGAGATCGAGGGAAAATTTACTTGCTCCAAAATCATTTCACTTGACCAACTCCATTTTACACCTTACATAAACATAGCGTGAATTGCTGATGGAAAACAGAAAATGAAATATTAATTAAAATTTTGAATGTGTTAGAAAGGATTTAAAAAATGTTAAAAATAATAACAAAAAAATTTGATCTTTCTTTTTAATAATAGCATAAACATTTTGATGATAAAACTTTGTTTTTATTAAGTTTGAGCTCTTTTAACATCATGACATCTGGAAGCATTAATTAAACAAATGCTTACAGTGACCAGGATGATAAAAGTGAGACAGGAGCTTGTCAATCTAAATTCTATTTGTCAGAACTTCCTTTGATGATTGTGGGATGTCACTGTTTTTGTTTAACCACACATTTCAACGTAAATCAGGCACCATGCATAAAACCAAAGAGTACAATAATGTCATTGTAGGTCATTCTAAGTAACATGTGAATTTTCAATGGCATACTTTCGAGTTGTAAAAGGAATCAGATTTCCTTTTTCTATATTTGAAGAGACACGTTTCATTGCGAGATTTTTAATCGACCGTGGGCAAGTAAAGCAATAAACTTTTATCGCCCAATTAAGTTTTTAATTGACTGAGTTGCTTGAGCAAGTGAGATCTCAAAGACTATATATATATATATATATATATATATATATATATATTAAGTTATGATGATGTTACATATATATATATATTAAGTTGTGATGATGTTTATAGCTCAGAGGTAAAATTGCTGACCGATGTCAATTTGGTTGGCTAGAAGCAAACAGATGTCTAACTGTACTGATGAGATGTGATATAGCAAAACAGGACTGTCTGTGGATTACTATATATATACACTACCAATCATAAGTTTGGGACCACCCAAATTTTTAGCAGAACCAAATTCGTCGAGTTTGTATTGATTGTTATTCTTATACAGATGTCAAGTAAAAAAAAGTATTCTTTTCAACTTTAAAGTAAACATTTACTCAGTTTACTACTTGACTCCTCTTATTGTGATCAAGTTTTTGCCGAAAATTCAGATTTATTCAAATATTATAATTACGATATAATTTATTTTTGTAAACCATATTACTATGGTATAAATGGCAAGGAAGAAACAGATTAGCATTGAAAAAAGAGCTCAGGTTGAAATTCTTTTGAAAGAAGGATATTTTGAATGTATTATCACTAAAAAATTAAGCCCATCAAAAAATGGCATGCATTATTGCCTTCAACGACTTCATGAAACTGAGTTAAATATTGACAGAAAAAGATCAGAGTAACATCTATTGTAGAGAATAGGCACTTGATCATATCTAGCAAGAAGAATAGAAGCAAAACTGCTCCGGAATTGACAATTGAAATGAATTCTACTCAGCAACATCCCATATCTGTTACTACTGTTAAGAGATGACTTCATTCTGCTGGGCTTAAATGCTGAGTAGCAGTTAAGAAACCACTATTAAAGAAGGAGAATAAGGGATGAAATTGATCATACAGTTCGAAATTAACTTCCTAAAAATGAACAAATGTTTTTTAAATGCTTGCATGATGCTTCATCATCATCATCATTCTGTGGCCTTGGCTGAGATAGAACTCACTACACCCTTCCAGTATTCCGTATTTGTCATAGCTCCTGTAAGGTCTTCCTTGGTGATAGATGTATCGCTGTGCATCCTGTCTCGAAAGGTTAATTTACGAGATCGATTGTGAGATGATGGGTGCCTTCATAATCCAAACAATAAAACAAATTCATCTGTGGCGCATGTACAATGCCCGGTAAATTGGACATGGCTCTTGGTTGATACTCTTGGTAGGTCTCCATATATCATTTCTAGAGTTGGGTGGTTTCGCCATGAAAGATCAAGTACTCTTCTGAGAAGATGAGTATAATATCCATCTAAATGGCACTGTTGTTTTGCTGAAAGAGTCCAAGTTTCAGATCCATAGAGTAAGATGGGTTCAATAAGTGCGTAAAAACTTGGATTTTGATCTTATGATCAAGATTAGATTTCCAGATCTTATCCATTTTGTTACAAGCAGTCCATGCTATGCCTTTTCTGATATCAAAGTCTTTTTCAGAATTCTTGATGTATGATCCTAGATATTTGTAGTCTTCAACACATTTAAGGATGTTATTCGAGAGAGTTTTAATTTCATGATTGCTGAAAATGTTAATTGGCATACACTCAGCTTTGGTTTCATTCAGGTGAAGCCCTGAACAGTTTGCTGCTGATTCAAGAGAAGATAGGAGTGCCTGAGCACTAAGGAGGTTGTCTGACAACAGCGCAATGTCATCAGCAAAATCAGCATCGGTAATATAAAGTGAAGGGTAACATGAACTTCTTCTAGGCTGATACATGAGTCCATTTTCTGTTATTGTATCCACAGAGATGCGAATGATGTAGTCTATTACAATGATAAAAAGGAAAGGTGCAAGTGTATCGCCTTGGAGAATACCAGCTAGAATATCAAAAGGCTCTGTTTCACCATCTGGAGTCAGGACTGTGACTTGTGTGTTTGTATACAATACTTTAATGACTTCAATGGTTTCTACTGGTAAGTCCAAGAATTTTGAACATAGTCTCGCAGTTGACTGAGTCAAAAGTTTTATTAAAGTCTACAAAGATAAGAGCTGCAGTTTTATTGCAGAATGTGATTTCCTCAATTATTCTACACAGAGTGAGAATTTGTCCAAGAGTGGAACAACCTGGGCGGAAACCATTTTGGTTTTTGCATAGGATGGGCAGCAATGAAATACCACGATAGTTGGTTGGCAGTGTCAAATCACCCTTTTTGGGAGTGAGAATGATTTGTGACCATAGCCAGATGGTTGGTGAAACATGGCTGAGCTTTGCATAGTTACATATGTCAAGAAGTAATTGTTGAAAAATAGGGTCTTTTCACAAGATGGCTGGAATCTTGTCTGGACCAAGAGCTTTGTTCATTGTCCTCTTTAGAACAAAACCTAACTCTGCAATAGTGTACTCTCCTGTTGGTATGTTCAAAGCATTACTAATTTGAACTTTTGGAAAGGATTTGTCTTCTGGTAGGTTTGCAGGATTACCAAAGGAGGTTTTTAAAGCATGATGCTTAGAAATCACTTTCATCAACTTATTTTTATAAGTTATTGGAAAGAATGCCAAGGATTTGCTTTGCAGTAATAAAGGCTCATGGTGCTTTCTTTGATGAAAAGAAAATATGAATTAACTTTAATTAAATTTGAAATTACTTTATGTTAATTTTGGTTTTAATTATTGTACAATTGTGAGCAACAATGAAATATATCTATATATATTCTTCTAAGACATAAAATTTGTTATTTCTTTCTCATCTAAGTGGTTCCAAATTTATGGTCGGTAGTATATATATATATATAGAGAGAGAGAGAGGGAGAGAGAGAGAGAGAGAGAGAAAGAGAGAGAGTAATCTTTTTATTTTAGTTATGGGTTAGTAATTTTTTTATGCATCCCATTCAAATTAAAAAATCATAATGGCAAACTAAGATGAAAAAAAGTTCTCTTATTAGTCTAGTTTTTATGACTATTAAATTCTTTATTCCTTTTATGGAATATATATCTGCTTTTTATGGAGTTCAGCTAGAAACTTTTCTTTCTGGCAGACACACAATACTAAGAAAATGAATGACATATGATTACTGTTTCTGCCAAAGAGTTTTGGCTGATGTTCGAAAAAGCAATTTCTATTCCTATTGGATCTTGGATCTGATTTTTGTAAAACGATCAGTACCTCAGGTCGATAGAAAAAAAAAATATAAGTTGGTATCAATTGGTAGCATTTCTTCTTATAGCTGTCACAATTTTTTCTAGGTAATGCTGATCTGTTTTCAAGTTGCTTGTTGAATCAAATATATATTCTAGTTTTTCTTTATTTTCAATGATGGTATCATATTATGCATAAAGTTTATTAAAATTTTTATAAATATTAACATTACATATTAGCATTAATAACATTTCTTGGATACTGGAAATATTTTAAATTACTTAAAAACATTTTTAAATGAAAAATCTGAAAAATCACTTTACACAACTTGTATCAGAATTAAAAATGATCTGCAAAAACATTTTAGAAATCATTTAATTGTAAATGATAAAACAATTTCAAAAAATGTATTATTTCTGAGATTTAGGGATGAATTTTTATCAATATCTGATTGTTTTTTTCTTAAACTGCACTCATTTTTGTTGATCTTTTTTCATAAAAAGATTCAGCTCAGCCTTTTTCAGTGTAATTTTATCTGCTGCCAGTTTTATTGTTGAACAATTCTTTTGCAATATTATGAAATGTTGAAGTTAGGTTTTACAGTTTCCTGAATTATAAATACTTGCTTTGTCTGCTTTTTGTTTTGTATATATATTTTTTATAAAGTTTTGATAATTTTTATTTCTGCATGAATGTTTTAAAAACTGGTTTCTTCACAACATTATTTTCCACAAATGACCTACTAGTAGGACATTTTTTATTATCCCATTTATGTCAAGTTATTTTGTTCCTGGATTAAAAAAAATATCTGAAAGTAATCAATATTTCATTAACAAACAAAAAAGTCTAATTATTTCTTTTAATAAATTCATCTTATACTCAGTCTGTGAAAACATTTTAGACAACAAATTCACATAAATTAATAATTAAAAAAAATTACAATGGAATAGAAAATGACAGTGAAAAATGAATCAAAATTAAAAATAAAGAAACTGTCAGCAGAACAAAAAAACAAGAATAGATACAATTCTCTTATGATTTCCTCTTGGACAATGATTTTACCAACTTGTGTATTTCATATAAACAGATAAGTACATTTGTTCAGCCATTTGAAAAAAATGTCTACAGTCCACTTATCATATTATTAATACAAAAAGGCCATTACCAAAATCAGACAATAGCAACATTAAATTAATTTGTCCCACATAAATAGTCTTTTCATGTATATTGTCAATAGCAACAATGAGAATTTGCTTGAATTAGTATACCCACTTCAGTAGATGCAAATAATCTAATAACATTCGACAGTGTAAAGGAAAACAAATTTCAACTGAATAATTTCTTTATTTGTTGCTAAAAAGAAATTGATTATAGACACAAACTGTCAAGAAAGGAATTTAAGTTTTAAAAAATATTTTGTCTATTTAAAAAAAATTCAGTTAATAAGAATCACAAGAAGATTCCAATGGTTTAAAGATATGATGTAGAGAATTTTATTCACATGTAGTATAAATACCTTTCCATGAATCAAAATAAAAATTCAAGTAATCTCCGAACTAGATTTATATATCCACTTGCCTCTTGGAAAAATGATCACATCTTGATTGTAATCATAAAATCATTAAAACAGTCTGCAGACAGTGCTACTCTCAGTTGAAATTTATAAAATCTTTTTTTATTAAAATAGTTTTTCAGGCAGACTTCTCAAGTTCAATAAATATTATAGCTGTTATGCTATTAATTAAGTCAATTAATCCATTCATGTTTCACCACACTCTGCTATAAACATCCAAAGAATATTTATTTTCATTTGATATTTTGTCTTCTCATCTACATTCAGCCATTTTGCAGATTTCCTCCTGTTGTAATACAAAATCCATTTTATCACATGTAAAGATATAAAAATGAATAAACTGAACATTATTATTGCAAGCCTGCATACAATTAATTTTTGTCTCTCATTCAACTCAGATGGAAACCATTTACTGAGATTTTTTATGCCAATTGCTGTTAAATTACTTGAAATGGCTCTAATCAGGACATTGAAGATTGCTTCAAGTTCTCTGGAAGAGTTCTTGATAATTTCCTCTCACAACCTTCAAATCTTCACAAATTGATGGTTTGGGCCAACTACTTTCCAACTATAAATTTTAAAACTCTTATTTTTTATTCACTAAAAGAATTGTACTTAAATGCTAAATTGAATTTCCTTGCAGTTTCAACTCTATTATGACTCAGCTTGAAATCATGCAATTAAAAAACACAAAAATCATAAGTTGAAAGGGTTCTTATATTTTACTTAAAAATTTAGTAAAAATTAATGAAATATTTCATAAATAATCAACAATTAATACAGCATTTAAAGATTGAATATGAATTAAAAATCTATTAGTGTGTTGTATTCTTGGTTTTGGTATAATTAGAAGAAAACACAAACTTGAATTAATGATGTTTATTTTTGGTATTGTAGCAGCCACAGATCTATTTCCTTTAGCGAATCAATGCCCCCGACGGGAGATTCGGTCACTCACTGACCAATCAACGGGCGGAGCGCATTGATTCCTCTCTAGAACTATTTTTTCTAGTCCTGTTTGTAGAACGGAGGAAAGCCAGAGAGAGCCATGAGCCCGCAGCAGTAACGGACGCCTCTTTCACATCGCTGCCACTGATTCCCCATGGAATGCTTTATCGGAAGACGCTGCTGCTAGCTTCACCATGGACACTTACATACTACCTGCTGCTAGCTTCACCATGGACACTTACATACTACCAATCTTGTACGTTTACTGTATAATAAACCATTCTTTGTTGTTATTCTAAAAGCAAGTTTCGTCATTCATTTGTGTGCCAAAAAAATATAGTGTTTGGGAAATTAAGCATTTCCAATAACTCCCTATAAAATGGTGACCCAGAATGGCACCTTAGGATTGCGAAACAAATTAAAAAAAATAACAACACGAAACTCGGCCTCCACTTTCGGACAACAGTACAAGCAAAGTTAAAAGGAGAGAGAGAAAAAGCTTCCTGACTCAAAGAACCTAAAAAAAAAAAAAAAAAAAAAAAATACAACCACCCACGAATTTTGTTTGTGACACATGCGTGCGTTAAATTCATTCGTCGTCGGCTGAGAAGACATTGGCAAAAAATTTTTGCCCTCAGTAAAACAATCTTTCTAAACAGAGATATCATCTTTCGTTTTGCTAGACATACCGACGCCCATTCCCAAGTGGTCAAATAGGAAGATAAAAGATTCTCCCTTTACTCAAATAACATTTTTTTTGAACACGTGCCTTTACAACAAAAACCCCAAAAACTTTCCGACGAGGAAGTATCTTCTTTTCAGCCCGTACACAAGAAGAACACCAACTCAAGCAAGCATAACGAACATTACATTTTGTTCAAAGAAAGTTCAAAAAAAAAAAAAAAAGAAGAAACTTACTACTCTGCTCTTTTCAACTGACCACGTGGTACAAAAAAAAAATATATATTTTGATTGCAATAACAAAAAAAAAAAAGTGAGTAATACACCTTTACATTTTATTTTTTCGAAAGTTAAAGCTAATAGAGCGGCTCCTTCCTTAACATTTAACTTTCCCGCCTAAATGGTGATTGGGCGACGCCATCTTTAATTCCAACTTGTGTTTTTAGACAGGCCTTGAAACTGACAGTTATCTCCCTTACTAAGGAACCTTAAAGCAGCACCTTTCTCTCGTTTAACACGAATACCACTATTTTCTTGTGTCTTTTGAAAGGTTTTTTCCTTTCGTTTCTTTCTCATTGAGACGTGTTTCTTTGATATATTTTTTTTCTTTTTGGTGGTCTGTCGTCACGCTATATATTAAAAAGAAAATGGCGACTACTTTACCTGCTTTCGCTGGCGACGTTCGAGTTTGGTTTGCCCAACTCGAGTCATATTTTATAGCGAACAACGTCGTGGAGCAGCGGCAATTGCCTATTTTATTTAGTGCATTTCCCGCGTCATTGACACCAGTTGTCAAAGATTTGATAACTGACACCCCCCTTAATGCTACTTATGACAGTATTAAGCAGGAAGTTCTGCTCCGGACGTCGCTATCAGCGGAAAAGCGGTTCCAAACTTTAGTCAATGACGAGCTGTTGGGAGACCGCATGCCAAGCGAATTGCTCCGCAGAATGAGAGAGCTGGCAGAAGATGTCCCTGCTGATAGTGCCATTATAAAGCAACTTTTCTTCTCACGATTGCCCCCTCAAGTAAAGGCAATTCTGGCACCCATGGTAGAGAAGAGCTCAGTAGACGTAATAGCGTCCTCTGCAGATAAAGTGATGGAATTCACCAAGGGGCCTATTACCGCGTCCATTCCTCAGCCAAAGGCTGAAGTCTCTACCCTCTCTGCTGCTGGGAACACAAGCGAAGGTGCCACACAAGTGGCGATACTCAAAGCTTTAGTGCAGCTTACCAATGAAGTAAGTAAATTAACTGTACTTAATTCACAACAGCCTAGACGTCGACATAAAAGTCGTTCGCCATCCCCACACCACCGCCGCCATTCAAGCAAACCAGGACTATGCTATTATCACAGTTGTTTTGGCGCCAAGGTGCAAAATGCCCTGCTCCTTTTCAAACCAGGGAAACTTAAATCTGGAGAGCTGAGCACGGCACACTCTCCACAAGATCTATGTAACAACCGTGCCTATTTTATCACTGACTCCAGGTCCCAAACACGTTGTTTGGTTGACACAGGAGCAGCTTGCAGTATCTGGCCACTGAAACTCCTCACGGAGAAGCCGCCACTGTCGCCCATCACACTGCAAGCGGTAAATCACTCCCCTATTCCCACGTACGGTCAAATTTCTCGTTCTCTGGACTTGGAATTACGGAGAGACTTTACATGGATTTTTACTGTAGCTGATTTACCATACCCCATTCTAGGCTCGGACTTTCTGCATCACTTCAACCTTTTAGTAGATATGCGCAAGCGACGACTTATTGACGGCAATACGGAACTTTCCGTCATGGGTTTTAAGGCAAATATCTCACCTATCAGCCCGGTATTTTTCATTGCCGCCACTGACGACCCATACCAAACGTTACTACGCTCTTACCCAGAGTTAACTAACTTAAATTTCGTTGTGAGCAAATCAACTCACTCTACAAAACACCACATCGAGACCACAGGCGCTCCGGTGTTCTCACGCCCTCGCCGCCTCCATGCTGATAAACTAAAGGCGGCGAAGGCAGAATTTAACCATATGCTGCAGCTGGGAATTATACGCCCCTCGTCCAGTCCATGGGCTTCCCCTTTGCATATGGTTCTAAAGCGTTCTGGAGATTGACGTCCGACTGGGGACTATCGACGACTAACTGCCATTACGGTACCTGATCGTTACCCAATCCCACATATACAAGACTTCGCTTCATCCCTGCATGGTTGTAAGACCTTCTCCAAACTAGACCTCGTTAAGGCTTACCATCAGATACCAGTGAACCCAGACGACATACCCAAAACTGCAGTAACTACTCCATTTGGAGCGTTTGAATTTTTAACTATGCCTTTTGGTTTGCGAAACGCGGCTAGTACCTTCCAACGCTTCATGGACGAAGTAGTGCGTGGTTTGGACTTCGTCTATAATTATATAGATGACATCCTCGTAGCAAGTGCCTCACCTGAGGAACATGTTACTCACCTCCGCCTACTGTTCGAACGGTTTCAAAAGTACCAGGTGAGGATTACCCCTGGTAAATGTGTTTTCGGTGCTTCGTCGCTAACTTTCTTGGGACACATTATAAGCCCCGAAGGGATATCTCCCTTACCTGAAAAAGTGAAGGCTCTACAAGACCTTCAACCACCCACTTCACTGCGCCAACTGAGACACTTTCTCGGTCTGCTTAACTATTACAGACGTGTCATCCCACACTGTGCGGAGCTCCTGTCTCCTCTGTCTGACATGTTACGTAACAGGAAAAAGAAAAATGAGCAGATTTCGTTGAATGACATACAGCTAAAAGCCTTTAACGAAGTGAAGAAGAAATTAGCGACAACATCGCTACTTGCACATCCTGTACCCGACTCCCAGTTTTCATTGGTCGTTGATGCATCGGGCACAGCTGTAGGTGCAATTTTGCAACACCAACAACAGCTACAACCTCTCGCTTATTTTTCGAGACAGCTGAAACCGGCAGAACAACGTTACAGCACGTTTGGCCGTGAACTCCTGGCAATGTACCTCGCAGTGAAACACTTTCAGCATTCACTAGAGGGCCGACAATTTGTGATCTACACCGATCACCGTCCGCTTACTTTCGCTCTGCGCTCAAAGCCGGACAGATATTCTCCTCGCGAAACTCGCCACTTGGATTTTGTTTTGCAATTTACAAACGATATCCGACATATCTCTGGTGAACAGAATGCTGCGGCAGACGCCTTGTCTCGCCTTCCCATTAATTCCCTGTTCTCACCTTCAGATATCGACTTACGACAGATGGCCTTTGACCAACCACGCCTGGACACCTTTGATCTATCATCACCTGAATTTGCAACTTGCAAGTTCGCATACTTACCAGTGCCTACTGCAGATACGCAGATCATCTGTGACACCTCAACAGACGCACCTCGACCTTTTGTTCCGATGACACATCGTAGGGTTGTTTTTGACACACTACACCAATTGGCACACCCCGGACCCAAAGCCACAATGAAGCTGATTGCAGCTAGATTTTTCTGGCCAAACATGAGGCGTGATATCACTGCCTGGACACGTTCTTGCGTATCCTGCCAAAAATCAAAGGTGCACAAACATATCCGTGCACCCCTCAGAACATTCAGCACCCCAGACGCTCGGTTCAGCCATGTCCATATTGATCTGGTTGGACCATGGCCGGTCAGTCAGGGATTTACTTACCTCCTGACCTGTATAGATCGCTTTACACGGTGGCCCGAAGCTATTCCCCTAAAGGACATTTCAGCTGAATCCGTAGCGCAAGCCCTTATATCAGGCTGGATAACGCGTTACGGAGTTCCTACAACAATTACCACTGACCGTGGCAGACAATTTGAATCCCACCTATTCCAGGAACTTTCCAGAATGTTAGGGATCAATCGAATTCGAACTACGAGCTATCACCCTGCTTCTAACGGGATGATAGAACGCTTTCATCGCCAATTAAAGGCCGCATTACATGCCTATCCTGACCAACAGCGATGGAGCGAATATGTACCTGTTGTCCTTCTTGGCTGTCGTGCAGCTATCAAAGAGGACCTAGGATACTCTCCAGCAGAACTTGTCTATGGAGTACCTCTATCGTTACCAGGTCAGATGTTGAACCCTATAGATTTAACAGGAACAGATCCTGCCTTGTATATAAACAGACTGCAATCTTATTTTGGTAATCTCCCACCAATGCACCCTAGGGAACAGACCATCAAATCATCAGTCCCAAAAGATATTTCTTCATGGACTCACGTTTTTCTAAGAAGGGACGCTGTCAAAGCCCCTCTCACTCCACCTTACACTGGCCCTTATCGCGTGCTTTCACGCACTGACAAACTTCTCACTCTTGACATTAGTGGCAAAAAAGAAACTGTATCTATTGACAGGGTGAAAAGAGCCTTTCTTAACACAAACACACAAGAGCCACATATTCCCCCTACTTACATACATGAACATATCTTTACACCCGTTGAAAAAAATACGATGCCAACAGACAACTATGTCACCACCACACGCAGTGGTCGACGAGTACATTGGCCCAAAAAGCTCTGTAAAACTGTTTATATATAAATTGTACCCTTCTTTGTTTTATGGCCGCTATCTTTTTCTCTGTCGGCTTTTCGCCTAAGCAGGGGGTGATGTAGCAGCCACAGATCAATGCCCCCGACGGGAGATTCGGTCACTCACTGACCAATCAACGGGCGGAGCGCATTGATTCCTCTCTAGAACTATTTTTCCTAGTCCTGTTTGTAGAACGGAGGAAAGCCAGAGAGAGCCATGAGCCCGCGGCAGTAACGGACGCCTCTTTCACATCGCTGCCACTGATTCCCCATGGAATGCTTTATCGGAAGACGCTGCTGCTAGCTTCACCATGGACACTTACATACTACCAATCTTGTACGTTTACTGTATAATAAACCATTCTTTGTTGTTATTCTAAAAGCAAGTTTCGTCATTCATTTGTGTGCCAAAAAAATATAGTGTTGGGGAAATTAAGCATTTCCCATAACTCCTATAGTATAAAACTTTAGGTTTTTACATCAAGTTACAACCTTTAAATTTTGTGTAGATACAGGAGCAGACTAGCTAAATTCTATTCACTGTGGGACACTAGTAGTAAACGAGCCTATCCCTTCTGGACTCTAGTGTTCAACTGACTAGCGTCCTCTTTTCAAATCTCCTACACAAAGCTACTGTCCTTAACTCCTACTTCCTACTCCTACTCTTACTCCTACTCCTACCAAAAGAAACGGTTCCTTATTTTGCCGCCAATTTCGAATTCTTGGCGTCAGTGTGTCTATCTTTTACTATTTTTAGAACACTCGCCATTTTATAAACCATAACAAGTGTTTTAATTAAATGATAAAAATATTAACCTTAAAACAAAATTAGCAGTTTCATGTTTAACAAACTAGTATATATTCCACAAATAATAAAAGCTAATATATTAACTATAAATGCAAAAGGTGTTTGTATCAATAAATAAAATAAATAAATATTGAATATAACTATAAAATTTTGAATAGGTAAATTTTTTCAACAAACAATTCAGGCCAACTAAATTATTTTCAGTAGGATATTTTATTATAGATATTGCTTACAGCTTTAATATGATAAAGCTCTTCTGAAATTTAGTAGCGAATTATCATTTTTCCCCACCTTAAATGATTTCCTATATTAAAAGAATGTTATGATATCTTAGAAAATGCAGAAAAAGAAATGCAATGAATATAGTATTATATTTTAAATATTTCATATATTAATCTCTTGGAATTTATTTGTAAATCTTTGTGTCATTTTGGGGGTTGATACTTTGAAATTACTTTTCAAAGTAAAAAGAAAAGAAAGACTTAAAAACAAGATGAATTCTTAAAAAATAGAAGGGAAAAATATTGTTATTCAGAAAAAAAAATTGAAAAATCTAATATGATGCATATATTTCTTGTTTTCTTTTTAATTAAAATCATCTAATACTTGAGTTTTTGATCAGACAAATGTTGCCCATACCTTTGGCTTTCCCTTCTTTTTGAAGGTAATTAAATAAAATCTGATACATTATAGGTTAAAGGAAAGTTTCACACAGAGTGTTCTGATATTGAAAAGTTAATTTTAACTCTTCTTTCAAGATTTAAAAGGTCACATGGTCCTTGATACAGAAGATTTGATTTAACAAGATCTTCTTTCTGTCTTTGAAGAATGAGGGATTTAGATAATTTCTGTATTTTTGTTTGGTCGTTTAAAAATGGAAAAAAATGATATTTCTTCCATTGCAGATATAGAAAAGATTATTTTGTGTTTTTGATTTTTTGTAAAAAAATATATTTTAAATGCAAATTGGCAAAATAGTGGTAAACCTTTTTCCTAAACTGATAGGAGTAAAAATAGTAAATTTGGCAGTTCCCAAGAAAATGATTTTTGAAATCAAGTAAGATAATGTTACAATCAGTTTCTCTCTTTCTCTCTCTCTCTCGCTATATATATATATATATATATATATAGTAATATTTTTATTATAAGATTACAATAAAACCATAGTTTACTGCAACACAAGAGCTGTTGTGTTCCAGTACTATCTCATTAGCACCTTATCATGATAAGTAATGATAAATACCAAGTTAGAGCATAAAATCCTAAAATTAGTTGAAAAAACACTTCCCTAAAAATAACACTCTTAGCAAAATTTTTAACATAAATATTCTGAAATTAAGCTATAGCTGTAGTGATAGCCTTGAGAAGAACATCAAAAAACATAATCATAGAATTTTAAACAGATATAATAACCTAAACAATCAAAACATCCTAAAAAATTATCGGTCACAAAAACAATAATTGCTACAAAACCTATCAAGGGTTCATTAGCAAATAAATGTCTCCTGACTTTGTAGTATACCTATGCTCTATTTCCACCATAGAAAATCTCACAGTAATTAAAAATTATATCGGTTGTACCAAGAATACTTTTAAAACCCACCATTACTTTCACACCTTATCTTTTAATATTAAAATTTACCACAATATCACATTACTATCTCCTTATTATTGGCATTTAAAAGATGTCAATAAAACCTCTACTGTAATATGGAAAATATTAAAAAAAACAGAACTTGTAAATCTTTACATGAGCCTTGTTTTCTAGGTTTACAAGAAAAATTACAAATTATCAAATTCCCAGAACTAAACTTACTCTATAAATGTAATGAACTTACTTCCATTTGTCATCATCATCTAAAAGGTACCCTAAAGTATAGTTAATTTTTTCTAATATAATATAACTAGATATCTATAATCTATACCCTAGCATATATTGATTGATTCTCCCATCTTCTGATAATTAATTTGTTTTGGCTTAATGTATAGATCACACACTAAGTCAACTACATATGTTTGATGTGCAGTGTATTTAAAAAAAATCTTTCTTGTCTTTGTCTCTTGTCCACTACTTTAAATTGTATAATAACTTAAAGAAAATCCTGTAACCGTTTCATGATGACACGCGATATCTATCCAGACTTGTGTAATGCTACATATGTATCTATTTATTTCATCACTGGCATGGAAAATGTCTGGGTCTTAAGTCATTTTAAGTCTCTATCCCCCTATACTCTTTCAATCAAATTTCTCCTATACATCATGACCTGATTTTCTATTGGTTCGCTGAGACAAACCCTCAGATAATCCCCCCACACCTTAATTGTCTGGATTTGGTAAAAAGCTGTGTTGTTTTTAAGCTTCTATATATAATGATTCCTAACAGAAAAAAATATTTCACTGCCTGACTAGGTGTTAATAAAATAGTACTGAAACACAACGGCTCTTGTATTGCAATAAACTATGTTTTTATTATAATTTTATAATAAAAATATTATTATATATAATACTCTACTAAGTATCGAGCACTTTTAAAAAAGAGTCCACTACAAACAGTAGACTGCTAACCCATTAGTTTGTACTACTTCTAACACACACACACACACACACACACACACACACACACACACACACACACACACACACACAGTACAATGGGTAAATTTTCACCATTTTATATTTTGAATTTTGTGCATGAATGTTGTTTGCTTTTTATTTTATCAACTGCACAGTATTTTAGGGTCAGTTGGGCCTCTTCTGTGAGAAAAAGAACACCATGACACAATTTACACCACCAGAAATTTGGGAATGTCATACTGTACTGCTTGGCATTTGTGCTGGAAGCTCCAATACAGACATTTCAGGGTGTTTGAGTGTTAATCTGAGAACAGTGCACAGGATTTGGAAAGAATCAGATGATATATCCAGTTAACAATATGCTGTTTGGAGTAATCACAAGTGATGACAATATTATACCTTGATTGATCTTCCCACAAGGCCTCAAACTTAACATAGAGGCCTATATAAAGTGCCTTGAAGAGGTAGTGCTGCCCTGGGTCAAGAGGGTGGCTGCTGGAAGACCCTATGTCTGGCAACAGGATTCTGCTCTATGCCACACAAGCAAGAAAACTCAGTCATGGCTGTCAGGCAATTTCTGTGACCACATCACCTCTTAAATTTGGCTACTTAACTCTCCAGACAGCAATGTGTGCAGTTGAGCAAAAGACCAATAAAATTCCTTGTAAGACCAAAGAAGAACTGAAGGTAAGGATAAGAGCAGCATTCACCAACTTAAACAAGGAGACCATCCAGAAGAGTTTCAGTAAATTCTAAAGTCATCTAGAGGCCATGAAGGTAGCCAATGATGATTTTATTGAAGAAATTTACTTTTTAGTATTTCAAGATATTTTTGTGTAATTTTGGTAAATATATTTGTTCATATGACATGTCAGTGTTATTTTCATTTATTTGAGTTTGTGTGTGTGTGTGTAGATGTATAAAATACATATGTGTACATGTATAAAAGACACCAGTTTTGATTAGCTTCAGTTAATTTAGCCATGTGCAAAAAATGCTGAGGAAAAGACACTTTCCATTTCTCTTTTGTGCAGGTATTAATGATTGTAAGAGAGATAATGTCTCAAGTAGCAATGACTGCTAAGTTTTACTTACACCTGCTGTGAAATTCTAATATAGGTCAAGAATGACAGCCATATAAAATGAAAAACAGAACAAAACAAAACAAAACAAACTAGAGAAAACGTAATGGCAAAATGGAATGTGTTGTCTGAAAACTGATCTCTCCATTATCATGATGGCTAGCGGTGGTGAAAATGATAGTCTAAGTCTTTTCAGAACAGTAGATCATTAGAAAAGATCTTGGAAAATGTTATATTCTTTGATACATTAGAAAAATACAGATGTTAAAGAAATTAAATAGACAATTTTTTTATTTAGAGATGCTTATTTGGTTGGTATGAGGAAATATGTTGGATAACAGGAACATTACATAAGCTCATTTTACAAACATATAAGGAATAAACTTAGTCTGAATGATTTGATGATATAATGATTTTAGCACTGTAGCATGTCATGATTATATATACAGACAGTATAGGAATCAACACTGAACAGTGACTGTTAGTATTACACCTTGATTGAATTTTTAGATCTTGAGTTGAAGGTCACACTGATGCATGAAACTGCCGGTCATGATGAAGTTTTGATTCCTAGTTGCACAGTCTGTATCTATATACACTATCTCTGATATTGAAAACTATTCCTTTTTAAATATACCAAATTTTAAGCAACACACACACACGTTTATTACTTTAAACATTATTTTCAGTGGATACCTTCATTTGAGTAGAATGCTCCATTTTTTAAAAACGTGTTTATTTTGTCTACCTGCCTGTGCATTTGAGAAAAATTAAAAAAAGAAAATGTTTCCCCCAGCAGGATTTGAACCTGTATACTCCTTTGTAAAAGAATTTCCTATCTGATCTAGTGTACTTTAGCCCACTCAGCTAAAAAGCTCACAGCCAAGGCCAAGCAAGGTTCTATTTACCTTAAAGCTCATCACTTTTTGTTAGATTTTTTCTTAAAAGTTATATCTGCTCAGTTTTGTATCTGAGACATAAACAAAGCAATTTCTAAAGCATTAATGGATATTTATTTATAATCAAACATTTTATTGCTTCCAACATTATTTTTGATACCTGTATTTGAGTCAAACATTTTACTTTTTCAATTTTGTCTGCCTGTCTCTGTACAGTCAAGAAAATGTAATAAAGAAAATATGCCCTCTGGCAAAATTACATGGTTGTTAGACCCTCTGTAGCTGAGAGATCTAAAGCATGTAAAATCAGACAGGGATCCTCCGGAGGGGGGAGGAAGTGGGGGTGCAGGGTCAAATCATGTTGGAGGCGGGGCCTCCTCTAGATGAAATAAACACTGCTTTACAAAAAAGGGTATTTTAATTCAAATATGGGTATCAGCTAAAAATATTCGAAGTAATAAGAATATGTCAGATCAAAAAAAAAAAAAAATAGAAAGAAAACAGCTCCAGAGCTGATGGCTGAACTTAATTCCTCTTAGTGTTGCTATCAACTGTAAAAAATTGACTTAGATTAAGAGGGTTCATTGGGTTCATAGCCATCAAGAAACCCGTTATGGAAGATGAATAAGTAGAAAAAAAGTATAAAAACTGGACTTTGAAAAAGTGGCAAAATGTACTATGGCTGGATGAATAAAAAATCTGAACTTTTTCTTTCGTAATAAGAGAGTGTATGTGAGAAGAAAGTTAAAAGAAAGTATTTTTGCATGGGGCTTAGGGGTTAAAATGAAAAGTTGATTTATCCACACCAAGAAGATTAATGAAGGATGATAATGACAAGGAAGCACATGAGTAATTTTAACAAAACAACATAATTAATTTATTCATAAATTTTCAGGCTTTAAGTTGCATCAGTAGCTCATTTCAGGAAAATAAATCAGAATTCTTAAACTTGGGAATTTTAATGTATTGTCATGAAGAGGAAATGTTCATACAACAGATTAAGTGATCTGACACAAAATAATATTCAAAAAGTATTTAGTTGCTCCCCAAAGGGTTATATGATTTGTGTATGTTTAAAAGTAGATGAAGATAGATAGTTTAAAATGCTCATTTTTTTTATTTTTGAGAGAAATTTCTTTCACGTGCCACATGCTGGTTGGAGGCTAATATATAATTGGTGAATAATTTTACACTGGTGAATACTTCAATTCTAGTCACGAGAAACTGAACCTTTCACATGAATTTAGACATGCTTTTCTTAAATTTAATTTTTCTCCTCATTTTATATCAAAAAGAATTTCATGTAAGCTCACTACTTACTTTTCTTCTTTTCCTTTTTCTTGGTTCACTGGCTAAGTTCATTTGTCTAAAAAGAATTTCATTTAGGCTTATAACTTTATTTATTTCTTCTTGGCTCACCAGTTTATTTCTGTGAAAGGCAAAAATTTCACACAGACTTGCGAATTTCTTTCCATCTTCTGAATTTGAAGAGATTGGGTGAAGGCAGTTATTATTTCACACTCACTACAAAAGACTGAATGATGAATGTGTGATTTTAACAGTTTAGCATGGTGGTGGGTCTGTTATTGTGTGGGGGTGTTTTTGGAAAGAGATGACTGGAAATTTGATTCAAGATAATAATAAAAACAGAACAATATCATTTAATTTTGCAAAGACATGTTATGCCATCTGAGTTATGCATAATTGGAAACAATTCACCTTTCAACAAGACAACCTAAAACACCCTTCTAAATTATCTCAAAGAGTCAAAAAAGTGGAACAAAATTTTGGAAATTATGACTTGGTCACCTCAATCTGCTGATCTCTCTTCCATCAAATTAGTATAGGATGAATTGGATAGGAGAGTTTGAAGAGAATACCCAAAGCATGAGAGTGAGCTTTTAGAACTGTTGGAAAGAATGTCAAGAATTTGTAAGACAGTAATTAAGGCAGGTGATGTTTTTACTGACAAAAACAAAATATGATGCTGTTGTATGATACTCTTTTATAGTTAAGTGCTTATTTTTATTTTATAAAATCAAATACACTCTACAGAAATTTTATCTTTTACTTAAAAAGACTATTTCAAAATGTTTTTTAAAAAAGAAATACAGAATTTCCCAAGATTTTTTGCCTGTCGTGTATATACAACACCTCATACAAAAATAATCTTGGATTTGATTTCGATTCATGTTTATCTATATTAGGTTAGGAATAATTAAAGAAATTTGTTCTACCATACAATGTTAAAAATTCAACTTTTATCAACATTTTCAAATTCTACTGCAGAAAATAATTCACATAGATATAAACAAATATTTTATATTTAAGATTTTTATCTAAATTAATCCAAGTCCCGAGAGTATGACAAACACAAAGATAGCTTTATATTTAATACCACATATTTTAATAAAAAGTTATGAATATCCCAGTTTTTAATTTGCATGCTGACTGTATATTAGTTAAATATTTCATAAACATTAGAGAAAAATTTACAAAGCTTTAACAAATATTTTGGCTTTAAATAACATATGTCTTCATATATATATTCAGAATGTGTTGTGGTGAAACACTCCTATTCCTCCTATAGTAATAAGAGTTAACAGGAAGTTAACGGAGGGAGTACTTGGAAAGTTCATAGGAGTTCTTTAGACTTTTATCGGAGTTTATTAGAACTACTAGGCAATTTATATTAGTCGGCAAAAAAAACATCTCTGTTCCACAAGAGGTGGAAATGTTTGAATTTAATGAAGGAGGACAAACAAGATTACATAACATATGCAGTAAAAGTAAACAAGCATTGCAAAGAATTTAAGCTGGCTGATTTAAGCAGAGACAATTTCAAAGGCTTGGTATTCATTCAGAGCCTCATATCAGAAAAAGATGCAGAGATGACAAAAATGGTACTTATGAAATTAGAAAATGTCCCAAATATTACAGGATTTGGCAGAGCATTGTACAAAACAAGTTATCGTAAAAAAGATGCAAAAAAGATTGAACAGTCTGGCGTTTCACATATAAGGAAAGTATGGTAAAAAGAAGGAAGTCAGTACAGCAAAAAAAAATACTAAAATTGCAGATCATCAAACGAAAATACCAGGAAAAAACAATCAAAACTCCTGAAACTGTGTTTTGTTTGTGGTGGATTACACTGGTACAGAGAGTGCAATTTTAGGAACAAAAAATGTTTCAATTGCAAAAGAATGGGACACAAAAGCTTGCTCTGCAGAGCAAGAAATAAAGACGTAAAAATAAAAAAAGTAAAGTCCAACCAAGTTGAAGATGGAATAACGAGAAAATTTGTTACAGTCGAGATGAACAACAAAAAGAAAAAAATGCAATTTGACACTGGGTCGAATCTGTCTATTATAAATCTAAATACGTGAAAGAAGTTGGGGAAACCAACGTTAATAAAAACAAATAAAATCGCAAGGTCAGTGACGGATTAAAAGATACAGTTCATCGAAGAATTTGTCACAAATGTCACATTAAATAAAAAAACATGAAAAGTCAGAATATTTGTCATCAAAGATACCACAAATTTACTTGGTACAAACTGGATAACGGAATTCCAATTATGGGATCTACCAAATAATTCTTTTTGTCATAAGGTAGAAAGCTTAAACAATGAGGCAGAAAAACTCATAAGTAAACTAAAGGAAACATTTCCTACTGTTTTCTCACCAGGTTTAGGAACGTGTACCAAGATGGAGGCAAAATTCCAATTGAAAGAAAACACTCAGGTGGTATTTAAAAAGAAAAGAATTGAATTGATAGATATGGAATTAGATAGACTAGAGAAATACCCACTGAGAAAGTGAAGTTTTTTTTGTTTTTTTTTTCATTCATATTGCCTGTAAAAAATGCATAAAGAAAGTTTTACCTCTACGGAGTAAACTTTAGGAGGGGTGTATTATGGTGAAACACAACGATTCCTCAAATAATGGACTCTCCCTCCTATATTAATAAGAGTTAACAGGAAGTTAACAGAGTGAGTACTTGGGAAGTTCACGGGAGTTCTTTAGACTTCTATTAGAGTTCAGTAGAACTACTAGGCAGTTGATATTAGTTGGCAGTTAGCTGAATACTAAGGAGTCAGCTTTCAGTGAAAGATTACCAAGTTCCTAACATTTTGGGTATGTTAAGTTGATTAGCAACTGATAGAGCACGATTATAACCTTCAGTGCAAAAACTACTCCACAACAGAATGTTCCTGGTAGAAAGTAAATGAATAAAGCTCTCATGTTTATAATCTGAAATAATCATTTAAAAACCTGTGCATCTAGTTACTCAGTTCAGTTCCATAACTAGTTGTTTTCTTATTTGAAGAATCTTCTGATTCACATTCAAAAATGGGAGGAGAAAAAAGAGTGAAAGTAATTATTGCTGAATCTATTATAATTCAATCTAATTAACAAAATGATTGTGATTTTATCCAAAACAAAATTATTTCTGTTTGAATTTGAGGAATGAAGATGTTGTGAAACTGAGGTAAGGTAAGTGTATTGACTTCGTAGATTTTTGTATATGTAGGAAAACAGTAAAGATAATGAGGAGACAGAGGTGATGATGTTGAGTTTCAATGTCAATTTTATTGTGATAAAATCAACGAGCAAACAATTGGAAATTAGCAAAGCTGGAATGTTGGCAGCGGTTGGCAGAATCAGCTCAAGCTGGAACAGTGTCATCAGTCAGTGGGAATGTTGTCAGTGTCTGGCATGAAAGGCACAAGCTGGAAATTCATCAGTATCTGGCAGAATTGACATAGGCTGGAACATTTTTGTTTGTAGGCATGAATGTTGTCAGCTTCTGGCATGAATGGCACAGTCTTGAATGTCATCAGCATCTGGAAGGATTGGCACATGCTGGAATGTGGTCAAAATCTGGCAAGATCAATGCAGGCTGGAACTTCATCAGCTGTTAGAAACATCACATGTATGGCTTCAGCTGGGAAGTCATTGTTGGTCAGCAGGAATAGTGCAAGCAGGAAAATCAGCAGGAACATTGTCAGCGTCTGATATAAAAGGCAAGGCTGGAAAGTCATCAGCCTCTGGGTAGGATTGACACAGGCTGGAACATCACTGGAGAAACGTTGCATGTACAGCTCAGGCTTGAAAGTTATCTTCAGTCTGCAGAAATGGCGTAGTGGGAATGTTGAGGTCGAGTCTAAGCTGTGATTGAACGTAGTCTGAGGAGGACAGGTTCGGTTGGCGAGGTAGCACATGTGCACTGTGGCTGTAGACAGACGTGGGTAGTGGGATCGTAAACCTAGTTGGAGGTGGCCAGAGAGTGAAAAGTGAGTAACTGAGAACAGATACTACACTATGATCTTACTCCCCAGGCCAAGCAACATCCTCTGGCCGCTAATTTTTGCAGATAAGGTCAAGGTCACCCTTTTGTTAAAAATAACAACAAGTCAGAACAGTAAGCTGCGACAAAGAGTTGTTATTATTTACATTATTTACATTTAGACTAATATCTTTATTTTTGTTGTTACTATCATAATGTTTTGACCATTATGATCTCTTATCTTCTTTGTGTCTATCAATCCAAGTAACCTTCAAAAAATTCTGAACTGAATCCCTTATTTAATCTGTTGGTGTAAAATGTTCTCATTCTTTTATCTATGTCTAGGGATAGTGATTGTCCTATTTCCACTGAATCTCAATATATAACTCACAGTTACTTCGTCATTAAATTTATGAAACAACATTTTAATCCACCAGGCTATTTCCATATTGTGTGTTCACAATAGGTTGAGTTGTACATATTTAGATTCAGTGGAAGCAAGGTGATCACTAACTGAATAATACTAAAAAGAATGAGATAATATATTTTAAGACACAGACAGTTGAGTGAGAACAATCTACCTCTGTAATTTAAATAAAATGTTCATTTTTAAATTCCCTAAAGGTTACCCAGATCAACAGATATCTGAATGAGGATGGAGCTGAAACATCAAGATAATAGCAACAAGATGATAATATTGGACTGAATATAAATAAGGTAAATAAATAAAAATAAATAATATTTGATTTATAGCTTATCAACTCTTACCATTACTAAAAGATGCGTGAGTCAAGTAACAGGATACAGGTGACAATTTCTAGAAATTCTATGAATCAATATTTTTGAATATCAAAGAAATACAAAATCAAGGAAATCAAATCAAACTTGAAAAAGAACAAACTTTATTTTGAGTGGTACATACAAAGGAATTATACCTGAGAGTTTTGTAAATGCAACTTGCTTTTTGGGTAACAAGCAGAAAGAACAGAGATAGTTGAACTGAAGTTGTCAGTTATGTCAAAATTTGGACTTGTCAGAGGAACCAAAAACATACATTTCTTAACAAAGAATCTGAAAGAAATGAAGGGTACTAAGTCTTCAAATGAAAAGTAACTTGTTTATTTCTGCTTGAAAGAGCCAAGTTTCAATATTTTTCATCTTAAAATCAGAGTCATTTTTTGACAAGAGTAGCTAAGCATTTAATACTTCAGATTCAACATTCAAACAAGCAAAAAATGCATTTTAAATCATGATAATTATAAAGGGGTTCTTCAACATATATATTAGAACCCTATTTTTTCAGTAAAACTTTCATTTTGTAAGTATTGAAAGTTCTTATTCTACTGATTTTCAATGCATAACAGACAGAGTGTTAAAATTTACTAAAACAAATTTTACTTAAAAAGTAAACAAAATTATCTGGTTAAATCATCAAATTCCACTTTCAAGCTCTAATGTCATGATGTCAATTTTCATTAGTCCTGGGTATGACAGTAAATTGCATCCGGCAGTAAGGCCTCAGATTTTGAGATTGTGAGGAGCATGGAACCACCTCTTAATTGCTGTTGTTCTCAGGTCCACCCTGATCCGTAGTGGTAGCACTTGTTAGGGTCCCAGCTATGGGAAAATAGTTAACCCTCCAAACAGGTTTTTTTGAAGGAAAAAAATGCTCTAATACGTTTTTTGAAGGAAAAAATTTATTGCCATAATAGGTTTCTTCCATACCAATACAAATAATGCTTCGACATTAAATGACACCCAAGGGGTTGATATGCTGTAAAACAAAACAAACCAAATCAAGTTTCATTCATTTATAATCTTGTGAATGATATTCGCCTTCTTGTACTAAGATTAACGAAAGTGGGCTATCATAGATTCTTCTATGAGGAAAATCAAACTGTATTTTTTATACTCTCTTGGTACACCTTTAAAGTTAATATTTTACATGTTTTTTAGCAGAAGAGAGATACATATACATATTAAATTATCAACTGTTAAAGTTATTAATATTACATTTACACTATCTGTTTAGACATGAAAATCTTGACATCTGTGTTGATCCCAGTCCAAAAGAATGGCTGTTAAAATATTCCCTTTTTACATTTATAAACAAACCCTACAGATGCATGCTGGTTCTTTCTTTCTAACTAATAAAAATGAGTCACATGTCATCCACCATATTTTTGTTTTTCCTTGTCTTGAAGTCAGAACACTATAATCACTTGATTATATCCTTTTTGCATGTGAACACAATCCTTACTTTGTGAGCTTTTTGCCTTATCACTGTTGCTTTACCTAGTTTTGACTTGCATATATATTGTTTGCTGAATATTATTTCGCCCTGCTCTTTTTATTCCATTTCTTATTGTAAACTTTGTCAACTCCATTTGTTAAGGATTTTAGCCAATTATCCTTAAACATGGTCAATTATTTCAGTCTGCTTTCTATATATATTTGAAATGAACTACAGAATTATTTGAGAGTATAAAAATGTTTACATATTTGTTTAATACATTTCATCTGTGATATCACAAGAAATATAAACATTTATTTTTAATTTATAATCATTTCTCATTGCTAAAATCTTTATTATATTATTTTATTTTTATCTTGAAAAGTTAAGCTGACATTTGTTTTACATCCCAGGTTAGACAGTTATTTGCTATGGAAAGAAACTGGGAAAACACTTAATTAAAGAAGAGAAAATAAAGCCCTCAAATTAGGTCCTCAGAACTATTATCATTAAAATGGAAAAATCACAAGATAACTTTGTAGATTGCTTATCTTTCATGTGTAAAAGCATCAAAGTAAAAATAGTGATTGCTAAAATTAAAAGTAAAGGAACTTGATCACAGAAACAGAATAGAAAGAGAATCTACCTTGAGAGAGAATGTTTCCTATTGGTAACCGAAGTTGGTGTCTGAAACTAGATAAAAGTTGGGGTTTTTTAAAATATGAATTTTCAAGGTAGGAAGGAAGGTCTTCTTCATTTATTTGACTGACTTAATGCATTTTCATTCACAGGTCATTTGGCCTTTGAGTTGGAACAAGCTGATACAAATTATTATTATGGAGGTGTTTGATATGACAGTAAATTGCACTCTGTTGAGAAAAGTAAATCAGCAAGGAAAAATAGTCAATGCAATATATACAAAGCTATATTTGTTTTATGACTGAAGACACAGTTTTTTATCCAACACTTAAATTAGTATATTGGTATATGGCTGTAGACTTTTGTATATCTGATGTTTTTGAGAAGTGGATTTCAATATAGCCTTGATTGGCAACCAGTCTACTGCAGAAAATAATGGCAACAATTTTGGGTGGTCTTTTGTGCATGTCTATGCATTTCTCCAAAATGCTTAACTTAAACTCAACCAAAATCGAGTTCACTGGTAGATCAAGGTCTGATGCCTTGATATGTGAACAAAAATTTCAATTGGCACACAAAAATTAATGGAAAATGTTGCTTTTTGTAATCGTTTATTTTTCTGAAATGCTTCACTGTATTCCATCAAAAATTGGATCTTTATTTAATTTCTTCTTTATCATATACCATAACAATTTAACATTTTCTACAATGTGCCAACCCCATCTGATATTGCAGAAAGAATGTATACACTTTTTCTAAATCACGATGTCATCACATCACATTACAGGCTCCCATAATGCCCACCCCTGTTATTTTTATTGTACGTACATCATTCTCGTTTATTCACAAATTTGACCAAGCATGAATCTCGTTTTACAAATACAACAAAAATTAATACATACTTTTTATTTTTTTAAATTATGCATTACAGCAACCTCATACTGGGGCTTTGTGAATAAGCACTTGACCCTATTTTTTAAACATAACCAGTAAAAAACACCGAGCATCAATGGTTGCTGGACATGATATTTTAGTTGGAGATGAAATACCCATCAAACAACATTTTTACCGAGTAAATCCAATCAATCTTCAACAGTTGAGAGCAGAGATGCTGGATAATAACATCATTAAACCAAGCAACAGTCAGTGAAGTTCTCTTTGTATTCTTACACTAAAAGCTGATGGAAACTACCGATTTGTAACAGACTTTGGAAAAGTAAATGCAGTAACCAAAAGTGACTCCTTTCCAATTCCTAGAATTGATTACTGTATTGACAACATTGGCAAGGCAAAATATGTCAGTAAATTTGATTTAATGAAAGGTTATTGGCAAGTGCTCCTAACTGACAATGCCAAAGAAATTTCAGCATTTGTGACTCCAGATGGTTTATACCAATATAAGGTTATGCTGTTCGGGATGAAAAATGCGTCAACAACATTTCAAAGGATGACGCATTCCCTTCTATACGAAATTCAGGGATGTGAGGTCTACATAGATGATGTAATTGGGATGAACATATACACATCATCAAACAATTTTTTCTTAAGCCGGAAGAAGCGAACCTATGTGTGAACCTAAACAAGAGTGAATTCTGACATGCAACAGTAAATTATTTGGGTCATACTGTTGGCCAGGGACAGATTAAGCCTATCACAGCAAAAGTGGATGCTATCTTAAAGTATCCTATTCCAACTAACAAAAAACAACTAATGAGATTTCTCGGTATGGCTGGATTCTACAGAAAATTTTGTCAAAATTTCTCATTAATAGCAAGTCCTCTCACTGACCTCCTGAAAAAGAATGTAAAATACAAGTGGAGTGAAACCTGTAATGAGGCTTTCAATAGAATCAAGTCAACTCTCATTAGTGGCACAGCTCTTGCAACTCCAGTTTTTTTCAAAACAGTTTAAATTGCAAATCGATGCCAGTGATGTCAGAATGATTGGCATCTTAATCCAAGAAGATGATGAAGACATCGATAGAGCCATTGGATATTTCTCAAAAAAATTAAACATCTACCAGAAGAAATATTCCACTATTGAAAAAGAATGCTTGGCCATGTTATCAGTGCTACAATATTTTGACTTTTATCTCAATGTTACTGTTTATCCTGTTTTGATTTATACTGACCATAATCCACTAACGTTCCCTCAAAAGATGACTAACAAAAATCAAAGACTTACAAGATGGAGTCTTCTCCTGCAAGAATATGACATTATTATAAGACACATTAAAGAAAGGAACAATGTTATTGCAGATGCTTTATCCTGTTTTGATTTATACTGACCATAATCCACTAACGTTCCCTCAAAAGATGACTAACAAAAATCAAAGACTTACAAGATGGAGTCTTCTCCTGCAAGAATATGACATTATTATAAGACACATTAAAGAAAGGAACAATGTTATTGCAGATGCTTTATCTAAAGCATAATTATGATATTATGATTTATTGATTTACAACAACAACAGAAAAAAGACTGATATTCTCATAAAAGTTTTTCATTATGATTTCAAAACTTTTACTTTGAAGGGGGAAAGTGTTATGAGGATGCATTTATATATAAAAATACTATTAATAATGTATAAAAAGTTATAGTAAGGAATTCTGTCGAGTCCTACCAGTTATTACAAAAAAGTTTTAATTCATGAATTAGTCGTAAAAATAGAGAAATTAGGAATAGAACATTTTGCAAGGTTGTAGAATGTTCCAGTAGAGTCGAGAGAATTTGAAAGATTCTAGAAATATGCAAATTAGGTGTTAGTCCGTATAAAAATAGGTTTTGGGCAGTGAGTAATCAGTTGTTACCAGGGTTTGCTGATGTTATCAACTCTGGTTATGATTCAAGGATTTATATCCAGCTGAAAGAATCTATAAGAAGTTGCAGACCAACTAAAACCTGAAAGAGAACATCATGGAACTATATGGGTAAATACATATTTTTGACTCTTTCATTGACCATACTTCAAATTATTCTTTATATACTCATTTGAGGATTTCCAAAAAGTATAGCACTTAACTTCCTTGCCAACTTAACTGGGTAAAGAAAGATTCTCTCCTTGAAATGCTTGACAGTAGTAAACTATGTTTCTTGTTTTGAATGCAACAAAAATTGTATATTTGTAAATATTTTATTTGTTGTGTTTTGTAAATTAAATATTTGTCTGTGATTTATCTCTGAGTTTTGGTCAACATTTCTTTTTTTCCTTTTGTTACACTTAACATGTAACAATATATATATATATATATATATATATATATATATATATATATATGTGATGAAGGGAACCAATAAGTTTGAAATCCAGGGTTCCCCAGCATTTACTTTTTAAAATAGTGCTCAATATTACATAGATCGTAGAGCATAACATAATTAAATTTGTTTTTTATTTAAAATTAATTTAATTTACATTGCAACACAAAACTTTCAGGTCTAAAAGAAAGTTTTTTTTTTAAAGAGCAGGGATACATATAACTCTTAGAGCATTTCTTTGTAACTAAAATGTATACATCTTGCCGGAAGAAAGCAGTTAGCCGAAAAAATGAGTTTTTCTCAGACATGTATGAATACCTCACATCCCCAAACATCTAACCTATATTTTAAATTTTCTAAGTTAACCTACATTCTGAGTACCTCCATGTGGTTGACACACAGCCACTTATTGTCCTTCTTATTTATCTTGCCATTTTAAAGAAGTTCGTTATCTCTAAGTCACTCTGATTGGTAATGACTATCATGAGCATGGTGTACCTTTTCATTTCCTGAATCATTTTAAAAGCTGCCATATGTAATTTATCTTTTTTTTTTTACTCTACCACTCTTTTCTTTTCTTACATCAATTCACTATATTTTACATTTATTTTAACATTGTTCTATATACAAATCTCGTTGATTTCTTCACAGATATTTATTGTATTCACAAATATTTATTTTCAATTTTAGTAATTTTTTAATTTTAAAATTAACTACAGCATTTCTAAGTTGCAAGATTGCCTTGGAAATAATTTTTCATTAATTATTTTTAGTTGTTCTTATGAAGTTCTTATTGAATGAAATGTTGGTAACAGAATAAAAGAATTTAAACATCCTACTGGTTTTTTTATATTCTATCATAAATACATTTGAGAATGTGAGGAATGGCAAATGCTGCATATCATTATGTTAAGATATCTTCTACTTATGACCTACTAAATATGTGTTCTCAAATACCTGGTTCACCTTTTATATATTATATATAAGTATATGCATGGGAGGATGTGTTAGTAGTGTAACAGATATCCATGCAGAAAGGAGAATCAGTGAACCAAGTTCAAGTTTTAGGCTAGTCTATTGTGTTCTTTTTTTCACAAATACCTTTGGGAAGGACAAGAATCTGTCTCTTCTCCCCTCACAGATATGTTAAATAGAAGCATAGGCTGGCTTCAGAATCACAAACCATGGAGAAGTCAACAGAAAATGATTCCACTATCTTTCTCAAGAAGGCATGGCAATTTACAGATACTAAATAAAAAAGTGTGAAAACTCATGATTACCTATATCTAAAGGGAACATAGCATTTAAGAATAATGTATGGAAGTACATAAAAATTTTTGTGAAAATATCTGTATACAGGGTGGTCCAGAAGTAGGTGGACAGTAAATGATAACTTTTTATTTTGAGATTACATATACAACTATATTTACAAATACAATTATTATATTGACAATTAAACTGTATTGTGTACAATAATACAAAAGCACATAAATGCTCAAACTGTTGTCTATCACAATTTACATAGCTTTGAAGACTACCCTTCATGCTTTGACAAACATTTTTTAACAAGTCTCTGGTATTAATTCCTTGAAATGCATCTCTTATGTAACTTTTCAAAACACCAACACTATTGTAATAATATAACCAATACACAAACCTAGTCCACCTATTTTTAGACCACCCTGTATAAGTGTGTGTGTGTGGGGGGGGGTGTACAAATATAATTTTATGCATAAATATGTGTATCTATATGGATGGACATTTACAGATTGTTGCTTTGAATTGGACTAAAAGTAGTGACAGACAAAACTTACACATGTAAATGGCAGGTTGTCATTATTTGTAGAAGTGAAAGGAAATGAAATAAATTTCAGCAAGGCAGTATTTTCATGTATTTTATAAGTTAGTTATAAAGGATTAATAAGAAATAAAATATAATTGTATACATGCAAAAATAACTGAAAAGAAAGAAGACATGAAAATCTAGTTATTGAGAATTGTGTGTGTGTGTGTGTGTGTGTGTGGAGAGAGAGAGAGAGAGAGAGAGAGAGAGAGAGAGAGAAAGAGAGCGAGAGAGAGAGAGTTCAGTCGCCATGGGAAGAATATCTCCAAGCTGGGAACAGGTCTTGTGTTGATGTTGTCACTAATGCATAGTGAAAGAAAAGAAGGAAAAATGAGGAAGGAACAGGAAATGGCCAGTTTTTATAGTTCCTACACAGAGCCACCTAACAGTGTCTTGGCAAACAAAGTGGGGTTAATCCCACAACATCCATACATATAGAGATAATATAATATTTAATTGTTGAACAACAAAGTGTGAGTTTATTCAATTTATAAAGTGTGAAAATAGAGCAGAAGTTTGACATTTGTCATTGTATTGTGCTCATCATGATTTAGAGTTACAACCCGATAAAATTTATCATTTCTCCATATTCAAATATTGAACATCCCTGGAACACATCAACAAATTTTCCTTGGTTGCTTTTAATTTAGTTTGAATTGAATTTGCATTGTTGTGGATGAGTGTTTGTCATATCATGTTGCTGCAGCAGTTATTGCTCAATCACCAAAGTTAAACAATATTAGTTTGTATTCAGATGGGTGACTGCTAAGGAATACCAGCTGCTGTAAGCTACATGGCAGCTTATACCTATACTAACAGAAGACCTTGATTTACGAAGATGCTTCTGGACTGAGATGTTACAAGATTGAGTGGTGAGTGTTAATAAGTGGATATACCTACATTTATATGAATGATTTCCAAGTTTCAATGTTTTCTGAAGCTATTTATGTCAAATGTAACCACCAATTTCTAGGTTTAAAAGCAAAAAAAATGGTTTTGGAAACCAATTTCTTTCCCAGATTTGAATTTATTAGTAGTGGCTGATGAAAAAGCAAAAAAATAAAAAAAAAATTATACAAACAGAAAATTGCTTTTTACTTCTATACATTGTTATAACTATGAACTTTTTACAAGTTGATTTTTGCAGGAAACATGATGGTTAAAGAAAAGAAAATTCTTTTAATGAATTTAATGCAAAAAGTCAATTTTGATGTTGGATTCTGAACAATGGTGTAGAAGACTGAAAAGGCACTTCATAAACTCTGCAAAAGACTGCAACATTAACTCTTTAACCACTTAATAGTTTAAGCAAAGGGAATGTACCTCAAGAGCATCACAACCAGACTACATTATTTCCATTTTCACAGATGTACATTTAAAGTGTCCAGGTAAATAGAATGTTAAACGTATTGCTTTCCAACCAGCTGAGATCTCTACATGAAACTCAGTATATTCGAGGGTTAGTACAAATAGATATAGGCTATAATGTCTCTTTCTCAAACTGAAACAATTATTTATTTTTCAGCTTCTATTGCCTCCAACTAGAGTCGCTGCTAACTTAGGTCATATTAATTGTAAAAGAGTCTCTTTACCTATCTGTCTGTATCTCTCTCTCTCTCTCTCTCTCTCTCTCTCTATATATATATATATATATATATATATATATATATATATGTCTTTCTAGATAGCTAGAGACTTTATTCTGACTTGTTTTTGCATACAACAGTATGTGGATTGGTTGGTGGGAAGAGAGTGGAACTTAAATATTTATACGGATTTCCATTCAGAGGGTGAACAATGGTTTATTTTCTGTGGGATATAATGCAGCCACACAATGTTTCAAGTGAATTAGTTTACCATTCATAGCCTGTATTCTCTGACCTTCAAGAATCTTTCCAAATTGGTGCATGACCCAACTCATCACTTATCTGCTTTTCTTTCTATTTCCTGGAATTCCTCCAAGAAATCTTCTTAAAGATTTTGATTTTTGCTTTTACTCTTGTAAGCATTTCTTTTTACTTTCTTTTTTCTCCTTATTTTTTATTGTTCTGTGTCTTACTTCTTTTTTCCATTTTTTTCTTTCTTCTTTTTTAATTTTTTCTATTAAATTCTTTCTTTGCTCATTTCTTTCTTTCTTTTTTGTTTTTCTCATTGCATCCTCTGTTTTCTTTTTTTTCCCATTTTTCTTTCCTATTTAACTTTTCCCCTCTTCTTTCTCTCTGCATTCTATTTGTTTTACCCTTTTTCATCTCTTCTTTTAACATTTCTTCTTCATTCTTCATTGCTTCTTGCCTCCTCATTCACCATTATCTTTTTTCTCTTCTATTTTCATGTTTCTCTTTCTTGAAATTTTATTCTTCTTTATATCTGTTTTTTTTTTACTTACATCTTTCATTATGTTATTTTTTTATCTTTTTATTCCCAATCATTTCAACATGTCACCTTTTCTTCTATCCACCTCTCATCCACCATTCTTGGATGGCTTCCATGCAATTTATTTTTTATTCTTACCTGCTCTTCACATCACAAACTGACTTCTAACACATCTGCATGTCTGCCTTAAGCAGAAACATTTTTCTTTTTAGGCAACTTCTCTTCCTCCTCAACTTTTTCTTAACAAGATTTTGCAGACTTTTCTTTTGCACAGAAATATAAACTGTTTGAGACGATTATAGATTTACTTGTTTTTACTTCTGATATTCTTGTTTGTTTGCAAACTATATTCTCATACTTTATGTTTTATATATATATATATATATATATATATATATATATATATATATATATATTCATTAATCATATGTATGTACATAAGTTTTGATATATATAAAAATCTGAACATTTCAACTTCAGAAAATAGCTTCAATTTTTCTGTATTTTGTGTTTTTAAATTATATTGAGCACTCTTTTATTTGTATAACTCCTTATTGCAAAACAACTAGCACTTGGCTTGCTGTTTTTGTTGTATTTTGTTACAAATTTACATACATACATACATATATATATATATATACATATATATATATATATATATATATATATATATATATATAGTAAAAATAAAAGCTGAAGCTTAGAATAAGCTAAAAGCTTAGGGTATTTAATTAAAGACTCACATCTGGCATAATAGATACATCCCACTCCTGGATTATATAAATCAGATTATAGCTATAGGTTCTATATTATATTCACCGGATGATTGTTATTCTATAAATCTCTGAATAGCAACTGTGTTAACAATATATATATATATATATGATTAGGTCAGCGATAAGAGAAAAAACATCTTTGTAAATTTAACATGTTTTAGTATATATTTTCCTTCATAAGAAATTCTGAGAAATAAATTAAATCATGAAAATTTAACTACTTGTTATTTAATCATTATGTCAGGTTTTCAACATATATATATATATATATATATATATATATATATATATATATATATATATATATATATATATATATATATATATATATATATATATATATATATGTTGATATATGGGCGTGTATAATGATAATATACACATTAAAAAAGTCTGCCTCCTTCTACCGAGTGCCCATAGCTCAGAGGTAGAATCGCCGACTGACGCCAAGTCGGTCAAGTTTCAATCCTGGGTAAAAAGTAATCGGCTGTCTAACCATACTGATGAGCTGTGATACAGCAAAACAGATCTGTCTGCGGATGACTATTATATATACTTTTTATTTGAAATGTTATTTTTGGTCTGCTTTTAGCATTGAGCATTTCATTTCACTTATTTCCAAACAGTACATTTCCATGGATATATATATATATATATATATATATATATATCCATGGAATATATCCATGGAAATGTACTATTTGGAAATAAGTGAAATGAAAGGGTTCACATCTGTATAGTGTTATATATATATATATATATATATATATATATATATATATATATATATATATAAGGGCGCATATATGTATATTATTATTATTTAGGTGTTAATAAAACAGTGCTCACTGTATGAACAGAGCTGTATTATATATATATTAATAAATATACATATTATCTTACATCTATGGCATGACTCAGAGTTTCATGCATTATACAATTATCAGGTGCATATTTCAAACTGACAGTTTAATGGATTTGAATGTTCATGAAAATTAAATCTTATAAATTTAAGTTACTGCTTTTTTAATAAGATTAAAACTTTAAATATTCTAAGGTTAACAGTAGATAAAAAATTTTAAATTTAAATTTAAAATTTAAAATTAAAATAAAAAATATTAAAAATAAATAAATGAAGATTTAAATAAGGCTTCTTTGATAGATAATAGATATCCTCAGTTTTTTGTGTGATAAAGCTTTTTGTTTTCACTTTTAAGGATATTTTTTAATTTTGTTTATATATATTTAACATAAATAAATAAAATAATATTGAACAAATGTAAGATTTTATTTGCCTAAAACCTTTACTTTTATTTGATTACTTTGACTACATTTTTAGGATTTAAGTGGGTCCTTTTGACTGGGCCCTTTTACAAATTTTTCCGGTAGAAATTTTCAAACCAGTCCACGACTGATTTTTATCTTCATTAAAATAAAGTGCTTATTTTAAAATGTTTATTTTCTTCCATTTTTAATGTTGAAAAATTAATAAACAAAAATATACTAACTTTGACATAAAATCTAATTTACTTTATGATATTGAACAATTTTCTCACAGATTGAGGAAAAAGACTTGAAGCTACAAAGAATGCTGAGAATAACATGGATATAACTTTTGAGAGGAATAGAAACTACAAGGGAATTGCTGCTAGCAATTAGAAAGAGAAAACTAAAATTTTAGAGGCACAAAATGAAGATAGAAGGTCTAGAGAATTAAACAATCACAGTGAATATTAAAGGAAAGTGAAGCAAGGGTGATAGCAGAAAAAGAATTATAATAACAATGAGGGCTTGTAAAGAGGAAAAAATTACTCAGAGCAAATATTGATTGGATATTGTGGAGAGCCATGATTATTCACATTCTGAAAAGACATGACATATAAAAGAAGAATTTTTCCCTTGTTTTAGATTTCAGTTAATAATTCAGTCAGTCAGTTAAGTGCCATACGTTATACACGCTTGGGCGATCATGTCTCGAAAGAGACATGACTGACTGGGCAGAAGATTATCCCGCAGTAGGTTGCCATTGCTTTCTGCGGTAGACTGGTTGCCAACCAAGGCTATAGAACCCAATCTGTCCTATTATTTAACCCATAACTGGAGGGAAGAGACGGATTAATACCTTTCCCAAGGGTATTTGCGCATAAGTGAATGCAACGAATTCAACTGGAATTTGAACTCGGCTCCCCGATTTCTCATTCCAAGCCGATATCCACTGCGCCACAATGCACATCCATTAATTAAAAATTAATAATTACTCGCACTAAATCTGTGTGAATTGAGAAACAGTTATGGTAGTGTTGATGTAACTACAGGGAGTTTTAATGAAGCAGAAGTATGTGAAATGGTTGCAAGCTATTAACTATTTAAATTAAAGGAAACAGAGAATAAGAGAGATGTAGGGTTATATCAAGATGATGGCCTAAAGGTATTTAGGGGTTGTAATGGCAGAAGAACAGATAAAATCAGAAATTATGATGCTTTTTAAAGAACTGGATTTTGATATCAAAATATTAGCAAATTTCAAAGTGATGGATTTGCTGTCACATTTGATCTCAGGAAAAGAGTATACTGCCAATATGGAAAAAAAAATATAAGAACTCAGTGTATATTAATACATCATAGAACTATCCATTTTATGCAGCTCCCAAAATCTGTAATAATGAATCCAGTAATAGAATCATTTTGACCATGCTGTGTCAAAGAAGCAACAAATTTGGTTTTCGAGAACAGAAAAAATATCAGCAGAAAAAAAAATTTGGTCTTACTTCATCTAACAAAGCTGCAAAATAAAAGTGGATGTAAGCTTTTTAAGCTGCTTAACAAAAAAGCTCTATAGAATATTTAATTGAAACATCATAAACTTGAGCCATTGTTGCATGGAAAATGAAATCCAACAAATAAAACATGATATAAAAGTAGTGTAACTGCAAGAATAGAGATAGCTGCCTTTGAGGAGGTAAATAAATCACGATTATAGTTTAACAGGCTAGAAATGAATCTAATATATATTACATCAATAGTAGTGAAGTGTCATAAAAACAAATATACTAACCACAAAAATTCTTTCATGAGAAAGTAACATGCCAATAGTACAACACTTTTATGTATTTGTAGAAATTGAATGTTAAAAGCAGAGAAACACTGAAAAATTTTAAGGAATGTATATGCCTGCAAGGCAGAATCCAAAGTTTGTAGACAATGCCCAGAAAAAAAAAAAACAAAAAAAAAAAACAGTACACCCACCACCTTCAGCAGGATGGGCTACTGAACAAAAAATTCTGAATTTCTTTCTAAATGTAGACATAAGAATAAGTGTCTATTATGCTACCCACCCACATATGCATTTATAGACTCTTCTAAACTTGCATGTCATAAGAATATGACAAATATATAATAAATAAATGACTGAGATACTATAATTAAATATTAGCATGAAATCATACAAAAAGCTAATACAGATATCAAATATAAATGATACTGGAAATAATCAAATTTAAATTTACCAATAGAAAGAGACAGATGACTAGGAAAATGTGTATAAATTACTGTGACTAGCAAAATATGTGTTTGCAATTAGCAGAGGATAATTTACAAGCACACCAAAACATTCAATTGCAATATTCAAATATTTGAAATTTAAAATTGATTGAAAATTTAAAAAAATTCTTTTATGTACAAGACTTAATATGTGTATAACAAAGCCATAAGCAATCTGAAAGCTTGGCAGCAAACATGAGGAAACACCAAGTTTTTAACAACCAAAACCATATTAATTTTTTTGTTCTTGAACCTGTTTATTTCCAAATGTATTTTTAATTTAAGTGTGCATTAGATTTTGTAAAAATTTGATGAAAATAGAAAGTTTTCATTTCATATTCAAAAATTCTGTTTTCTTACAAATTAAATAATTGTTACAAAATATCTAATAAATGTAATATATTAAAATAAAATATTTTAAATATTCAAATGAGTATGGCATATGTGGGTCTACAAATAAAACACAAAGCTGTGAAAGCATTTACTAGTTGTCATATTACCAAAGTAAACATGCAAATTTCCATTGATGTCATACAGACATACTGCTATCTAGTGAAATAAATAAAAACACTAAAATGAGTTATCTCATTAGTGATACTAAACTAGTAACTTGCTTAAACAAATTATCTTGTCTGTGGCACTAAACTGATGATTTGCTGATTTACTGCATGGTAATGGTAATATTGATTGTTTCCCTATAAGGAAACATTCAGCATTCATTGATTGAGCAGTCAGTGCTACCACCAGTAGAAATGTATAAAATCTTTCTATTAAACAGTTTTTCAGGAAAATAGATTTCTCAAATCCAGTTACTGTTATTGCTCTTTTCAGTGAATCTCATGTAACAACTGAAACTATTGTTACTGGTTACTAATCCTTTGTTTGAAGTGGTGTAGAATGTCAACATCTTGATGATGTAATTATTTTCTCTTTGAATTTCATGTGATATACATTTTAGTTTCATGTGAGTTTGAGTTTCCTGTACTATACATTTTAGTTCTTGCCCCTGTTGACAGTCCCCAAGTGATGGAACAGCAAATAATCTAATGTCAGAATTTATTCCTTTTTTAAGTTAGTAGACGATATTATCAATGATATAATGTTTTGCTAAACTCATTAAGCAGATAGCAGAGTAATTTCAGTCTCACACAAATCAGAATCATTTTGTATAAAAAGCCAATGGCATTCGAAGAAAACTTGGAGAGTCTGATATTTCTTTTATTGACCTTTTCCTGTGTGCTTCAAAATAACATGCAATCAATCTAAGTAATCCTTACAGAATGTTAACTTCCTTGATGGTATAACAAATGTCCACTTTGCTAATAATAAAGGTCACAGGTTTTTTGAAGTGCAAGTTCTTCTTAAATCTTTCACTTGTTACTAATACTAATCTATAAATATTAATTCTAATCTGTATTCTTACCACTGAAATGTTCTATACTATCAAATGCTTCCTCATATAAGCTTTAAAAATTATATCGAAATCTTACCAGAAACCCCCAAGAAAGCATAACATAAAATATCATATAGCTAATTATTTGGGGTCTAAAACATTTTTGAGTCATCACAGCATTTTAAGATATATAATGAAATCTATGGTTAATTTCTTGTTTGAGAATGAAGAAACTTTTTTAACGGTAAATAACAAAATTAATTCTGTGATTGTTAGGTTGGTGCTATTCAGATTTGGATGCAGTAGGAAACTTTATTCTCATCTTTTGAAATCTTCCAAAAACTTCACTCATGGTAAATATATAAAATAAATCTATTTATAAATTGCTTTGTTTACATTTCAGATACGAAACTGATCAATAAAATCTGAGTCTGGAAATATGCATTCCAGATCAGATGATGGCTTCTCCTACAAAGGAAGATGCAGATTCAAATCCTGCTGGAGTGTACATTTTTTTTATTATGTTTTCTTGAGTGATGTCTAATCAAATATGGGTATCCATTAAAAATAATGTTTGAAGTAATTTGAGAGTCAAATTCAACTTTTCATCACGGGTAATTATGCACAAATACCCTTAGAGAAGGTATGAATCCATCTCTTCTCCCCAAACTATGAGTTAAATAGTAGAAATTGTATCTGAAAAAAATCACTGTTATTTCAAAAACCTTGTTAATGCAATACTTACTCACAAAAAAAAATCATTCTTACAATGTAAAAAGTATGTTTCATCTTAAAAACACACAAAGAGTTGATAAGCCATAAAAATAGCAAACACATTTCTTTCTATTTTTTATTTACTTGGACAAACTTTCTTCAGTTTTTTTAGGATTTAATCCTCTCACTGACTCAAGAAACATTGTTGTAAAATCTAATAGAATTTGCAAATATTTTGAAAGACAACGGAAATCCATCTTCAGAGAAAAGAAATTACAAGGTATTTTGTTAACTTGATAAAAATTAGTAATACAATTGGTAATAACTTCTAAAATAGGAACATTTTTAAAAGAAAAATTAAGATTTCTCTGTTACAACATTATCAATAGAAATATTCTTCTTTTTCAATCAACTTTGACCTTCAAAAATTTAAATACAGTGTCCATTGTTATTTTCTGTCTTCTTAATTATTGTTCTTTTATTGTTCTTTCTTCTTAGGTGTTTTCTTTTTCTCATATTTTGCCATATTCAGTAATCCCCTTACATCTTAGGGGTTTTATTGACTAACTTAGGGTGAAATGATTAAAAAAACAAAACTAAAAACATGTAAAATCTATACAGATTCCAAAGATGGAAATATATGCAAGTGAGAAAATATGACGATGTTCTCTTTTATGAAATTTAAAAAAAAATTTGCAGTGTATCCAACAGATCATCTACATGACTTCTTATTAAAATTAAAGAAAAGATAAAAAACTACAAAAAACAAAATAAATAAAATAAAATATCTACAAACACACTTTGTTCACACTCTGAGAAAATCCATTGAAGAGAAAATACATGTGTTTAATGTTTCACTTTGGTCAGTAAAATCTGATAAAAATAATTGATCCTGAGTAAAGATTAACTGCAAAGCAATGATTCTGCCTGCAAGAGAGAGACCAACATAAGGTTTAATCAATTAAAGATGTGTTGGCTGCTGTTAAGCAGAGATGAAATGACTGTGACGTACCCTGAGAAGTCTTTGCTCTCTTTTTTTCTGATGAAGAGAATAAATTGGAAAACTGACTTTTGCTGAGTTTCCCATTTACAAAGCATTAGATATTTTGAAAAAGGAAGATAATTGACTTGATTTTTAGAAAGACATTGTCTATATCCTGTACTGAACTCTTAGGTCAACCTGGTGTTTATACATTTGGTTGTTGTAGTTTAAACAGGTAATAAAGTTACTGCTAGTAACATTATGGGATCAGTTCCCAATTGTTAGGATTGTATTAAAACTAATGTGTTTAACAATAATTTTAGTAGAAGAACTTGGACATCTAACTTGGAATATATATTTGTAAATGATTGTCATCCGCAGACAGATCTGCTTCACTGTATCACAGCTCATCAGTACGGTTAGACTCCGATCTAGGATAGATATGTCTTTTACAAATACAAAAATGACTGTATTAAACTTGAAATATAAATGTTTCTTCTTTAAAAATATGCAAAATTGTTAAAAAAACATAATTACCTCCTGAATTTTAACACTTGTCCTTTCAATGTTCAGTTTTGGATGGATAAGATTTTATAAGTATTAAGATTGCTAAAAATGAAGTACTACATTACAAGATACAGAATATAATATTTTATTTCTGTAGAGAACAACACCAAAGACAAAATGACACAAAATCTTTCTAGAGACTTTATTCTTCTTCATTATTGTCACTGTCTTTAGTCTTCTTTAATGTGCTGTGTTTCTTCAGGACATTGGCAATCATGGCTCTCTAGAATTTCCAGTCTTTTGTTGTGTTCAGTAACCTTTCACTCTTTACCACTTCTCTTGTTCGGCTATAATTAATCTACTTGTTAAGTAGATTAATTACTGTTTCCTTCTATTACTCTTGCATTCAATATGTCCCAAGAGTGTTAGATTCTTCAGAGCCTCTTTCCTTATTTTCTGTCCTAGAGAAATTTTAACTTTCTTTTTCTGATTGTGAGTGGAAGTATCTTTTTAATTCTTATTTTTCTTAAAACTTCTTTGTTGCTTACATTTTCAGTTCATGATACTTTCAATCATACCTTTGTTACTTCAAATCTCTACCTGTGAAGTGATCATCCAACATTCACTGCCATATAGGAGATTATATATTACATACATATTAGATATTACAAGTTGATTTATAGATTTATTTATAAATATTAAATATAGATATTATAGCTTACATAGCATTGTAGCACTTTTTCTAATTAAATTTTCCTATCTTTTTATACTTTTCTGGAAAATATCTTTCTCTTTTCATATGAATTTGAATTTCTGTTACATTTTCCATAATCTTTGACAGTTAAATTTTTGTACCTCCTTGATTTTAATGCCTCCAATATTTAGCTCACATCTTGGGCTTTCTCTTTTGCTAATAACCATGCAGTATATTTTATTTCAGTTAATAGTCCTTTTTTCTTTCTTTACTTTACTACTTTATCTAGTAGTTCTTTCAGTTTTCTTTCTGAGTTTGCCGCCAACACAGTGTCACCTACATATATTATGTTGTTAAGACTATGCCTGCTAATGATAAATCCTGGTAGATCTTCTAATTCTCTAAAATTGTCTCACTGTATTTGTTAAACAAATTCATTGAGAAAATTCATCCATATTCTTCTTCCTATTTCTGTGCATTTACTGAACTCATTATCTATCAGCATGTTTGTTTTCAATAAAAATGAGAGATTAATATATTTCACATATAATTCAGGCTTTCTTAGCATTTCAGTTAGATCTTTGCATCATATTTTATCAAATGCATTTGTGCAATCTGTGTAACAAAGGAATAGATCTTTCTACATTTGTATTGCTTGTTGTGGTAGCATTCTGAACATAAAGATAGCTTTTTTGTTCTAGTATCTTGAAAAAAGCAACACTGTTATTAACCTATTTTTTAGTTTAAATCTGCTATGAGTTCTACTCATTAGACTTCTAATGATAAGTTTAGTTATATGGCTTATTAAATTGATTGTCCAATGGAGTTTCTTCTTTGCCACATTTTGCATGTGAAACTTCAAACTTTTTGCTTTTCAGTCAACTTTAATCTTCAAAAATTTAAATGCAATGTTAATCGTCATCTTTTGTCACCTTAGTTCTTTTATTGGCCTCTCTCCTTAATAATCCTTTTCTTTGATACTTTCACACTCAGGAACTCCATTGTGTCTTAGAGGCTTTATTGGCTTGATTGGGGTGAAATGATTAAAAACATTTTTTTTGTAATTGTAATAACAATTCAGAAGCATGATGAAATTTTAAGAAAACTTTATTGAGCTTGAATGGAGAGGCACAGCTAGACCATTTATTTATAGTATCTAAGTGAGAGAGAGTTCTTCTTTCCAGGGAGACAATCATCATCAAGAGAGGTAACTCCCGTTTGTCTACACCACAGTAATCTTATCAATCTTGAAATTGTCTAAAGCTGACAACATCCCCAATACAATACCATATAGTCCTGTTGACTTGTTTTGGTTCATCTTAGCTTGTGCTGATCTTATCTCAGGTTCTTCCACATTTGTATTATATGTTTCTCTCTTTCCTTGTTCTGGAATACTTTTCTAGTATATTCCTCTCATCTTTGTAATATCTTTTCTTTTTCTATTATGAGCGTTCTCTTTTTAGATTTTATTCATCTGTCAAAGATCATATTTCCTGTCTTTTTATTTCTTTTATATTTTTATGCAT
Source organism: Ascarosepion bandense (assembly GCA_037127315.1). Lineage (NCBI taxonomy): Eukaryota > Metazoa > Mollusca > Cephalopoda > Sepiida > Sepiidae > Ascarosepion > Ascarosepion bandense. Next base: position 3,208,367 of record JBBBDQ010001840.1, on the reverse strand, counting down.
ACCTGCTATGTCTATTTTACATAGTGTTTCTGTCTTTGCCCATTTTTATTGAATCATTCATCTTTTGCTTGCTTGCTTGCATTTCTTTCTAATCTAGCTACAGTCAAACCAGGGAGGATATGATTTTATAGGCTGTTAATGCAAAATTTAAGGTAAAAATGTCATTCAACTGAAATGTTTTTCTTTTACTAAGTCAACTTAATTATAAATATTTTGTTCTTGCGGACAACTTAGAGAAAACATTAGATGAATTTAATAGCAATAATAGTCTTAGTATTAATCTGGTACATGCAATAAATACCTATTCCTTTCTCCTGGCAAGCCCAAATATTTGACTGTAATGAAAATGAACAGTGATTTTTTTTATTGTTATCTTATTATGGCCAAACCAGGGAGAAGATTATTTTTCTTGTTGTCAATGCAAAATATAAGGTAAAAAACATCAAATTTGTTTAAGTGAAATATCTTTTCATTCACAAATAGAACTTAATTGTAGCTATTTTGCTCTTTTCTTAGGAAAAATATCTGTCTTTCAAACTGTTGCCATTTGTAACATTTTTATTATATTTTGCATTTCCTTTTTACCCAATCATTTCTGGAAGGATCTTAGTCATTAGCAATACTATTTCCAGTGATTAAGGGTGTAACTGGTAATCATAGAATCCATAATATTTTAACTGCTCAAATAAAGCTCTGGTAATGTGCTTATTTTACAATTTCTTTTCTGAATATGCCTGATCTTTTGGGTTAAAGAGAGGGTTTGTTTATAATTTTGAATTCTTGAAGTTATTCATTTTTTAATCTACTGTAATATTTTTTATGTGAAAGAGTATGACTGCATTTTAATTATCTCCATAGTTATCAGTGTATTATTTCTGCCATAATCCTTGAAAGCAAGTTTAAGCCTTTTAATAATGTCAGTGGCTGTTTCATCTCTCTTAGCAAATTCTTTAACAGATCTGTTCATTATCACTGACATTGCTTTATTATTTTCTTTTTACTTTAATTTTCAAGACTATGACATAATTGAAAAAATTAGTTCAGATCAAGTCAGTTATCCTATGAATCAAGGCCCAATAAAACTATAATCATTATTACAAATGGCTACAAATAATTTCTTTGCTCATCATGAGATTTTCTTCAAAGATAGTTCAGTCAATACAGAATTTTGATATAGTTAAATTGATGCAATGACGATGTGTGTATTCTGTTGCAGGAATATTAAGTATATAAAGTAATTATTTGACACATGGAAGGCTAAGATCCCATGACAGTGAGAAAGAGAAGGTCATTAGAGTAAAATGAAAAAGTGACACTTCTGACTGAGAAAAAAGCAGCACCAACAAATTCACAAAATATAAGTGAACAAGCAAAAAAAATTTATTCAAACAAGTCAATATTGTAGAAATTTTCACAGTCTATTTGCAGAATGATGAATACTGTCAAAGTGATCATAGCAATTGGTTCTTTCTTTTTGTGAAAGTCCTGTGATTTATATGAAGAGATGCTAGAAGTCTGCTGAGGAAAGATTCTGAGAGTCACTGTTCGTTGAATAAAAAAACTAAGAAAAAGGGCCGTTGCAGTGCTGCATGTACAAAGAAAATGATGATATTTAATACAAAATACACAAATTTTTAACTGTAACTACTATCACAAAATAAAAGTTTTTATTTAGAAAGTGCTTCTCTCTGACGGAAAAGGAAATGAACATAGTCTTTCAGTGAGGAAGAGAGAAAGCAAAGTTGGAAGACAAGATCAAAGGAAGTTCACTGTTGCTTTGATAAGAAAGATGGATGACAAGGTTGACTTGTGGTCTCTTTACTGCTCTCAGTCTTTCTGCTGAGTTGAATGGATATCTGGTTTATATGGCTTTGTATAGGCTCCAGAATCCTGTGTTTATTTGTTGGCAAGAGCTGTTTTTATTAGCTATTTTTTATTCTTATTAATTTGAAAGTTTGAAATATGTTTGAAGTGGGAGGCAGTGCAGAGCCTTTATGTGATGTGTTTCTTTTTAGTTATTTTTTGATTTGAAACAGTTAACATCAACTTACTTAACAAATTTATACTTACTTCTTTATTACAGCACAAATTTACAACAAGGCAAAAATCAGGGTTTCTCCTTTGACTGCTAACAATAACATGCAAGTAGAAGAAGTGGATGTTGTGATTTGAGTGAAGATATGGTTTAGAGTCTGTACTCACTTTTTCCATATTGACCCAGATGCTACGTTCACATAGCCATACATTAAGATCTGACATTTTGCACATGTTTGGTCCATGGTATCCTCAACATCCTTGTATCCTTTTTCAATTTTTTATTTCTCTTCCTACATGGAATGTGTTTGTCCAAATAATAATGATAATGAATGCCACAATGCTATACTAAACATGGCTCTCTTGGCTTTTAATCTTAATTGATTGAAGCTGTTAACTGTCTGGTTTATCTTTTCCTTGATACAAGGATTGAATGTTTAGAAAGTTTACTTCATGACATTTCTTCAGACTAGTGTAGGGGTCCCCAAACTTTTGGAACCATGACTCCTTCATAGGATCCTTGAATAAATGATGACCCCCAAACATATACAAAAATATTGATAATAAATATTTTTTATTTAAGGAAAGAAATTCCTTTCCTCTTTTCTGCCATTATTATTTCTTGATAAGATTTAATTTAGCCTTAAATTTTGTTATTTCTTTTTCAATTTCCATTTCTCTTCCTATATTAGACATGTTTTTTTAATAATAATAATAATAATAATAATAATAATAATAATAACAACTTTATGAAAAAAGGTAATAACAAACACAAAAAAAAAATTAAACTAATATCTTTTTTTTATTAAATTAGTTGGCATCATTTCAGAGCTTCATCTTGACCATTTTGGGGACACCTGCAATACATTATCTAATGAATATATAAACAGAAAATGCAGTTCATATATTAGCTACATAAATGCTCCCCACTGAATAATTTAAATAAAGAATGAAAGTAAACTCAAAAAGCATTGTTGCGAGCAATTAATATTTGATTATTACTTAATTTTGATTGTGCTTTAATATTTGTTCTCATTTTCAAAACATGAATGAAATGACTTTTGTTACTTATTTAGAAGAGCATGTTAATTGCATGCAAGCACTGCAGAAAGTAAATCAAATTAATAAAGTTCATGGCTTTGAGTGAGTGAAACCTGAGGGTTTTGACAAAGATCGCACTTTTTTGGACATTGTGAAATAGTGCAACAGAATCAGAAACAAAGAACTGTACCAAATTAAAGAAACCACATCACTTGTGGACTACCAACAGAAACAACTACTAAAATGGATAGCACATATAACACAAAGAGAAAATTATAACATAATCAAGATGTTGACATTACAAATTACTTCAAATAAAAAGTTAGAAAGGAAGCCCCCATCAATACTGGAAAGAACAATAACAGCCACTAGATGTGAGAAACCTATTTTCCTGATAAATTATTTTAAAAGAAAGATTTTTTAAATTTTAATTGAAAGCAGTAATATGAAAAAAAAAAGGAGTAGCAACAGTAGCAGCACACATGACACAGAAGACATTTTCTTTTTATAATTATTTCATCCCAAGCAAGACATTACTGCCACTCGTCAGCAGATGATTACATAAGAGGAGAGTGAAGAAAAAGAAGAACAGGTCACAGGGGTGTTGTAGAATGAGTAAGAGAATGATGAAAACACTGGTATGAAGAGAGCTGCATGAGAATAGAGTGGAACAGGAGAAGGACAGGATGCAGGGGGTATCAGGGAAAAGATAGGAGTCAAAGAGATAAAAGATGACAATTAACATTGCATTTAAACACTTGGAGATTGTAGCTATCAGGGAAGCAAATATATGGAAATGAGTTCCACAGGTGGGAAGTGCAAGAAAAGAAGCTGATACAGTTACATTTGATTGTTTTCACTGTAAAAGGGTGGGACCTAGTTGCTAGTCTAGCAGCTTGAGTAAATTTGTCCAGAGGGGGCACCAGGGATTCTCCTTTAGATTTTGTCAAGAACCCCAAGATAAATAGCAAGGGCATCCAACCAAATGTGACAGCAGTATTCAATGCATAGGCGGATGGTAGATTTGTATATGTACCAGATGGATTCAGATGAAAATAAAACTTCCTGGATCGACACAGTGATCTGACCTTCCTAGCAGTAGATTTAGCTGTTGATTCAATGTAGTCATTCCTCTTGAAATCAGCTGTGAGATTTAGGCTGAGGAGGTGCAGTGTATTGCTTTCAGGGAGACTAGCTTGATCCCTGCTGATAGGGTGGGATGGGGGTTAAGGGTGAATCTCTATGGTGGTTAAAGGACAGCAGCTTTGTTTTGGAAGCATCAAAATTTACAAGCCATTTCTTACCCCAGTCCACCACAGATTGGAGGTTCTTTTCAAGATTAGCAGTGAGGTTTACTACATGGGTGAAGAATTACAAAAACCTAATAGAGATTATCCTGGGCATACAATGTTATGGCATTGTGTGTTGAAAATATGAAATTTTAGGCCAATAACAAGACTGATGAAATAAAGAAAAGATAATTACATTTGTGCACATTATAAAAAGTGAAAACCTTTTGTTTCCATATCAAACAAGACAACATAAATCAAATTAACTTTGAGAGGCAGAAACACATTTTCAAAGAAGAACAATATTACTATGTGGCTGTAAAAATAAACAAGTAAGTTCCTGAACACATGTAAACAAATGCATTAGTATTTAATATTGTTAATGTGGTGATGAATTTGTTGTCTCTAGAATCACTGGTAATAATTTGGCTTTGGATCTGGAGTGCCCTTCTCACATGGCCAGGAATTAAGGCTGCGAGTAACAATATGTCATGAAGGCAGTAATATTCACCTCTGCATAATGAGTTTTTTAAACTCCTCAAATAGAACTTGCAGGGTCCTAATGATAACAGAACTAAGGAGTGTGATTGGATGGTGATGATGTCATATATGTTATTCTTAATCTTGCTATTCCCAGGAGGGCTTGGTGTTGATTGGTGGAGAGAGGTATGCCACAAAATTTTGAAGGGTCATGGTGACTGCTTGTTGATAGGCCAAGAAAATCGTGACATCAGTAAAATTCCTTCAATAGAAACTTTGACTCATTTTCTGAACATGAAAATTCCACAAGAGTAATATAGTTTTGAAATCAATGAAAATATTTGTTATAGTACTAGTAAGATAGAATATAGAATTACAAATCTTAGAGCAAAGTATTAACAGATAAGTAGTTAATAATGAATAAGGATTAGGCCAAGATGATCTTGACTTCAGATTTAACTGGCTTAGAATTTAATAATTCTTTAATTTTTTTTATTTTAATTGTCACCATTCTTCATTTTAGAATTATAATGATTTGATTGTGACAAATTTGTGCTTGAAGCGCACCTAACACGAGGCATCACTAATAGTAGTCTTAAATTCTGTCAAGCAAAACAGAACTTTTTACTTGGAAAAATATTGATGATAAATTTTCTGTGACATCTTGACAGGCACTCTATTTGATTGCTTTACTTTTGGCTGATAATGACATCTGGCCAATATTCTATGATTTGAGCTTTATACATGTGTGCATGAGAGAGGGAGAGAGAGAAAGTGCACATATGGCAATTCCATATGCTTTCAAAATAGATATTTTTTTGTTCTCTGCCTGGGTCTATTTTTATAGTTGTTGGCACAAATCCAGGTGCTTGTTAGAATTTGCCTGCCAAGCCAATGTGCTTACAAATGGAATGTTTAGTCTTGTTATTATTCTTTGTATTCATAATTTTTTTGGACAGTGTCAACTATTCTATTTTGAAATCTTAATTTGTAATGTATATACATGTAGGTTAAAAAAAGCAAATGTTGATAAGATAGTGAAAGTCACAAAGCACTGCCTAAGGCCACCAATCAGGATTTGGCCCCTCCATGGTTGGGGATTTATATTTATTGATATTCGTACCTGTATATATATTACATGGTAATATTTTTATTATAAGTTTATAATAAAAACATAGTTTACTGCAACACAAAGCAGTCTGACAAGGTGCTAATAAGATAGTACCAAAACACAATGGCTCTTGTGTTACAGTAAACTATGTTTTTATTATAAACTTATAATAATAAAATTATTACCATATATAATGCCCTACTAAGTAACGAGCATTCTTAATAAAGTAAATCACTACAAACAGTAAACTGCCAACTCATTAGTTTGTATTACTTCTAATATATATATATATATATATATATAAAATGCACAGAAACTGCTGGTAGTACTAATAAAGCAGTGCTCAATGTAAAATGACAGTTAAAATTTATACTAAGAATAAATATACATTTGTTCTTAACCATTCAATGCAACTCACTTTTATGCATGTAGCAATCAACAGAAACAAATTAAAAACTGACTGTTCAAATATATATTTTAACTTACTGATAAGACAGTGGGCAATATTTTTACTCACAAGAAAAATAAATAAACTAGTAAAAAAAAGAATTGATAAAATATATCTATTGATTAAAAAGAGAATTGATTAAGAAAAACATATATACAAATATATATATATATATATATATAATCATATAATTATGAATTAAAAGTACATTGCAACACAGAAATATCTGTTTCGAGATAGAATCTCGTCATCAGGTAATGTTGGATTTTGGTTGTGAAAATTTCAATTGGGGTCTTTATATTCACTTATGTGCAAATACTGTTGGGAAAGGTATGAATCCACCTCTTTTCCTTCTAACTATGGCTTAATTAGTAAGAATTGTATCACTAAATCATTATTATCACCCCCCCCAAAAAATTCTTATAATCTAAAAATATTTTCCAGTTTTAAATAAGCTGCAATGGGTTGACAAGCTGTAGAAAATGAATCCTTCAATCAATCTCTTTCTTTCTCTCTCATCTCGAGAGAGCAATAGAGAGAAAAAAAGATGATAGAGAGAATGCATGTGAGTGTTTATACAGAGAGAGAGAGAGAGAGAACATTAGAAAAGAAAGAAAATTAAATAAAGCAAACCCTCCTACACATCTAGAAACAAATATATAGAGATAGGGAAAATGGCATAGAGACATACAAAGAATAAATTTGAAACTTCTCCTTTCTCAATAAAGTATGGTGAACTGATATTTTTGCTTCTAATCATCAGATGCATTGTTGTTGAGTTGTCTTGGTGACTGATCTCCTCATCTGCACTTAAGAGCTTTTAAAATTAGGGTCCATGCAATTAAATAGTCATCCATCTTGTTGTGCAGTGCCTTAACTGCCATGTCTCTGCCCTCAGCTGATTCTGCTTTCCCCTAAATAATAAACCACTTGTTCTTCAGAGCATTGTCATCTCATAAATAAACTGGGCCTTTTTCATGAAAAAACATGCATGTAGAACTTATATATAGGAATATAATTATATGCACAAATACATGTAGATAAGTATGCATACAAAAGCATAAATTGCTTATCTTTAAATATTAATTCTTTGTGCATTTGTACATATCTGCATCTTTACAAACACAAAAACACAATATATATATATATATATATATATATATATATATATATATATATACTATTGTCATCTGCAGACAGATCTGTTTTGCTGTATCACAGTTCATCAGTACGGTTAGACTCCGATCGCTTCCTAACCCAGGATTGAAACCCGACCGAATTTGCGTCAGTCGGCGATTCTACCTCTGGTCCATGAGTGTCCGGTAGAAGAAGGCAGACTTTTAGCACGTATATCATTATATATTCAAAATTTGATACATGGAAATGTTGCATGAAAAGAGAAGACAGATTTGATCAAATTGATGATGCATTTGGTCAATTTAAGGCTTCATCTATTTCATCAAATCTCTCCTCTCTTTTCCTGCAACATTTCCATATATCAAATTTTGAAACTCTGTCAGGATTTCAATATCCGATTTAAATAACACATTGTTGATATGGAAAGGCACATGGATAAAATACAAATAAATTACTTTCAACCCATTTTGAAGGATTACATAAGGATCTACCTTTGGATACATTTCAGAATGTGCTGTGTAACTTTCTTATCTTTGAACCATTCTGATAATAAAAAAAGGAATTTAACTTCAATCCAAAAAAGGCTGGGATAATTTAAAATCCTTTGACTTGAATTAAGAAAAGTATCAATGACTTTTTTAAAAATCATTCTTTTTCATTCTTATTTCATGTAAAATGCCAGCTTATGGAAAAAGTAATGAATTTCATTATTTTTAAACATCCATGAATATACACATACATACTTTTCTCTTTCATTTTAGATCTGATGAAGCCTGAATTTAGTGAATGCATCATCTATTTCATCAAATCTCTCCTCTCTTTTCCTGCAACATTTTCATGTGTCAAATTTTGAAACTTTGTCAGGATTTTAATAGCTGATTTAAATAACACACACACACCTGCTATATCACCATTTATTATGCAAATCAACATTTTTGCAAAAAAGTTTTACTATCCAACTAATGTTGATGAAATTTTCAATATATACTTATATAAACAATATGTCATGCAAGATTTAGCTTATAATACTTTTCCTTATTAAAAATACTTATTTTTGTGTGTTGGGTTTTATTATAGTTTTAAACTCTGAGCAACATCAATTTTTATAGTTAAATCTAAATCGTATAGGTCAGAGAAACATATTTAAGATTAACAAAATAACCTATATGCCGATGTCGTTTTATAAATTAATATGAGCACTTTGAGATTTTATATGCTTCATTAGTCTTTCACCTATTAACTTTTATTAATTTTTCTGTTATTTTAACTTTATTTTGACATGCAGTAGTTGACAATTTCATGCCTGCAAAAAGCCAGTCAAAAGGAAATGTTCCCTTGAAACTGCTATTATTTTTATATCCTTCCCTCTTGAGCAATGTTTATTGTTTTAAAAAGCAATGATTAGAATTGTAATAAAGTTTAAACATATGATGAAAGCAATTTTGTTCTTGAGAATTTACAAAAAAACTTTAAGCACTATTTATTTATTATATTGTTTATTTACAAGAATAATTTTATATTTACAACATTCTAAGAACTAATACAATTGTATTAAAACTCATAGAATGTAATATTTAGCATTTACCAATTTATAAAGAAATAAATTAAAACAATTTTTTATTCATAAATTTATAAACATTTACTAAATTATTACTATAAGGAAATTCTTATTATTTACCAATTTTATAAAGTTTGAATCAGATGGCAATTAAACATTTTTTTTTGCAAACCATTCCAATAAACAATCTAATAAACTGTTTATTATTTTTGTTGTAAATTCTCAAAAACAAAGAAAATGCATAAATTCCATTTCATATGATTAGGTTTTATTAAAATTGTAATCATTGCTTTTTAAAACAATAAATATTCTCAAGGAGTAACAGTAGTTAAAATAATAGCGATGTCAAAAGGAAAAAAGAAGTCTTTTGGTACTGTTTTTTTTGTATTTGCAGGCACAAAAGGTGAAAGATTGATAAGTAGTCTTTATTTCTTCCAACATATAAGCTTTGTAGAATGAGATAGAGCATTGTTTTGCATATACTCTTTTACTTAAAGTTTCTTTGTTGTGATCTATACCACACAAAAATGTTTTGTCCAATGACATTGATGCTATCAACAACTTTGAAGTGATCTATAATTGCAATCTCTACAACATGAACCCAAAATATTATTTCTCCTTCTGTAGAGATTATTATTCAACCTCTCTCTTGTTTTTTTCTAAATCCTGTTGCTTGATTATTTCCATGAAGGCTCCAGTCTGTATTACAGCCACTAACAAGCAGTTATTGGTAGCTATCCATTAACTTGGCATCTCGGAACCCTTTTTTGGCAGGGTGAGCAATAGTCAGTTTTGCAGAATGTGAAGGGACATTGTTTTGCATGAATATAGTCTTTACTTTAAAGCTTCTTGGTAATGACCTGTACCACTTAAAAATGTTTATCCAAGAACTTATCTGCATTTACAATCGTCAAATTTGAAGAGACCTATAATTTTACTGCCTAATACTAATCCAAATCATTACTTCACCTCTCCACTGTTGTCTTCTAAGTCTTATTGATTGACTGTTTCCTTAATAGCTCCAAACTTCTATCTTAACTATCAGGTACATTTAATGTAGCTCTGCATTGCCTAATGAAAATTACTATTAAGATATCATTTTTTAAATTACCAATTCCTTTTTGTGATGTTGATTTAAAGTGGTATTTTCGTTTTTTACAATTTAGAGAACAATTTTCATCTTTTATTAGCATGGCTGATGATAACCTCATTGCATCTTCTTGGTCAAATGTTTTCCACTGATATGAAGTGGAATGATAAATCACATATCGATTGATAGGTCTGCTGCTAGGAAGATTTGTTCACTGTACCTTGTTTTTTTTTTTCTCTCACTGTAACCCCTGCACACTAGTGGTAGTCCTGTCTTGCTTAGAGTGAAATGATTATAAAAAAAATTCATCAACAGATGAAACTGTTTTCTTTATGGGATTTAGCATTAATTATTTCTGCGGATATTTTTGTGCATTTATTGCATCTTGATAATAAACTTAGATAACCCTTTTTCTATATTAAAGTATTTTTGATTATAATTTGCCAAAGGAATATTAATTGTAATGAAAACTGTATATAAGTTGAGGGTTTTTTTACACCAGTTTCTATCTCTCACACACATTCTCTCTTATTCTTTTACTTATTAATAAAAAAAATGCACTTGTTAATGACTGGTAATTTTCATGACTCCCTTTATGGATTTATTACATAAAAAACAATTCTATTGATTTCTGTGATAACAGAATGCCTTTTATTTTGTCTGATAGTTTTGATAAGGTATTTTGTTTTCTAATTCAAACATCTATTTCAGTATTTAAACAAAATAGATCAGGGATAGTGATGTAACTGAAGTCACCAAACAAGGACAACTTTTCTGCTCTTTTTTATATGTTGCATTTATGACTTTTCATGATTGCCTTCCTACTTTATTGCTATGAATTAAAATATGTCTAATTGTATGTCATTTGTACCTTGGATACCAGATTCTCATTAACTACCTTAAGTCATTAGCTGCAATAAGTTAGATGTTTGTTTAGCCATTATGTTTCAGTTTTATCCAGTGAAAGGTTTTAAGAGAAGTGATGCCAATATCCTTGAATAAGTTGTTTAGATTAGCCAACAAGTTAATATGTAAAATAGTTTTAAGAATCACATTTGAAATTTTCTTATTTACATATAATGTCAGATTTTGTACAGAAAATGTCCCAACACATATCTAAAGGATGGGCTGTTATTTGAAATGTAAAATTTGAGATTCAAGTTCAATTTTCTGTTAATTTTCACTGCATTTGCATTCATGCAAACACTCTTTGGAAAGTATGAATCTGTTCTTCTCTCTCCAGCTGTGGGTTAAATAGTATTACTGACTGGGTTTTCATCCTTGGTTTGTAACCAGTCCAGGAAAAGGACAATTCTGAATTCAAAACCATATGTTGCTCTGACAAAGCACATACTATCCAGCTAATGGAAGGATTGTGGAATTCACAATGATTGGATATATTCATAGAAAAATGGATTATCTGGATTGGATATATCCTAGATAAATGGATTATCTGGATTGTATATTGATATGGACCCTGTAGGAGACCATAAAATAATAAGTCAACAAGGTGGTAGGTTCAAGAACATATATTACGTCAAGAAGAAATACAAACAAATACAAAGAGATACAAAGAGATATAAAGAGGAAAGTAATGATAGCTTGCACTGAACTGAAGTCATACTGGGAAACAGAGTCTCTCTCACTCCTGAACACATCCTTGAGAGTAATTAACTCTTGGTTAATATAGGCAAAGAAGAGTCCATTATTAAGTGGGTAACTCCCCCACAACATATATAATTATAACTTTGTCTGATTCCCCCAAAAAGTTAAAAACAGATAACTTGATGGATCAGTGCATTGTTGCATTGCAAAGCAATAAATTTTCCATTTTGAAATGCAATGAGCAAATAAATCACAAATAGTTTTTGTTACTCAGTCAGTCAGTTAAGTGCCATATGTGATACAAGCTTGGTCGATCATGTCTTTTTGGATCCATGACTTACTAGGTAGATTTTCCTACAATAGACTGGTTGCCAACCAAGGTTATAAACCCAATCTGTCCTAGTATTCGAGCCATAGCTGGAAAGAGAAGAGATGGGTTAATACCTTTTCCAAGGGTATTTGTGTGTAAGTGAATGCAATGAATTCAAGTGGAATTTGAACTCAGATCTCCAGTTACTCATTCTGAGCCGGTATCCATTATACCACAAAACATTTTATTTTGGGTAGAAAACAAGTTATCAGTGAAAAAATATCAGCCTTCATTTAGTGTTGCTTTTATTTTTTTTCATTTAATGATGCAATCCAATTATTAAATGATATTCCCTTTCCTCATGGATTCGATATTCGTTCTGTATCAATATCAGCTAACTCTGAAAGTTTCAAAGATCTATTTAAGTTATTCAAAATCCTACAAACATATCAATGGAATATGTTAATGCTGTCAGCAATATTTACTAAGTGATCTTGTAAATGAACCTTGAGGAAAGTTTAGTAGCTGATGGGTATTATTCTCCTGGAAGATACAGATGCAATATCTTGTGAGAAATTTCATTGTCCTGAAGAGGATAATGAGACATTTTGCTGATATGATGTCACACTTTGACAAATACTGCCACTGCTGCACTGAAAATAGTATAATTTTCCTGTCTTCATAAGAAACATCAGTTCTAGATATTTTTATAATCTGGTAATATTTATGTCTATTGATGATAAGTGTAATTTAGACAATAGTTAATTATCAGCATTCTGGCATTATTTAAAAATTAAGTATACTTCTGAAAAAATAGTGCAATATTTTTGTAAACTCAGGGACTTCTTAATTTAATAGGACATTAGTTATTGAAGATAATTCATCACTACTTGCTTTTCAATCATTTGCCTATTGTCTATTGATATTCAGTTAGTTGATCTGTGCTGTGGATTCTTGTTGAGAAACCACACACAAAATAATAAATAACAAAAACAGATATGAAGATAGAAAATGTAAGTTATATTGAACAAAAATATACAAACTGGAACACGGGTTAGTCAATTCAGGATTACTAGGAATACTGTTAGTAGAAATCAATATATACAGTCTTGTAGTGAAGAAGTATGTCTGGGTAATGAGTCTATATCCTTACTGACCAACTAACTCCTTACTGACTCTCTGACAACCACTCAACCCCTGCCGTACTCTGTATAAGCAGGATTATATATACACATCAGGTGAGTCCATTGTTATGTGCAAAAAGGGGTGCTCCCCAACAGTCTGTCTGTCTGTCTCTGTCTCTGTCTCTCTCTCTCTCTCTCTTTTCTTCATCCTTTCCTTCATCTATATAGGTATATATTTATTTTTCCTTTTTACGGACTTTTCTTTTTTGCTTTTCTTTACTTTCCTGAGATCCTTCCTTTCCTACTCTATATCTTCAGTTCCTTCCTTGATATTATGTAGATTTCTTGGTCAAAAACTGTAATAGATTCCAGCTCAGAAAAGCTATGAATGGGCTGATGCTACACTTTGATACAATAGGATTTTACCTATTTGCATATGTTGGTTAAAGAGAAATAAAGTGCACAGGGGGATACAGGGGGAAGGTGACTACTGATCACATGTTGTATAAAAACATTATACAACATTATAGATAAGATATTTAAGCTGTTTGGAGGAACCAGAATTTGTCAAGACTTAAATCTGGTGTTTTTCAGCCCATTCTAGGGCTACAAAATTGAAAGACAAGGCAATTTGTAGTGTAGAAGCTTTCCTCTATGAAAAGTTCCCTGACATCTTAGCGCTCTGTGAGACTAACCTCAACTCATCAATTCCCTCCTCTGACTTCTCGATCCCTGGTTATCTTCCCCTCTTAAGGAAGGATTCCACTGTCCACATGCATGGGCTGAGGGTCTACGTTAATGAACACCTCCCTGTAGCTAGGGTGACATCACTTGAATCCACCACCCACCAATATGTATGTCTCCGTCTATCACTTCTCAGTTCGGTTAGCTACCTTTCCTTCCTTTACCATTCCCCCTCTTCTTCCGACTGCTCCCTTCTAGACAGCATTTTGGACAATATAGATAAGGCTACTTCCTACCACCCATTTGCTCACATATTTGTGTTCGGAGACCTCAACGCCCATCATGTTGAGTGGCATAAAGACTCTGTTACCGATTCAGCAGGAATCTATGCCATGAACTTTGCTATTTCCCAATCCCTTACGCAAGTAGTGGACTTCCCCACACGCTTTCCAAGCACTCCCTCCGGACACACCTCTCTACTAGATATATGCTTTATCTCTGCACCTGCCAGGTCACGCAGCTTTGCCCTCTCAGCAACTCTGACCATGTTGTTGTCTCACTTAATATTTCTCTCCACTTTCACTCCCCCAAGGAGCCTCCTACTTATAGGACCTCCTACTGCTACCAAAGAGCTGACTAGGATGCTTTCCGTGACTTCCTTTGCGACGTCCCTTGAGAGAAAGTGTTCGATCTCCCAGTTAATGACTGTGCCTCTGAGATTTCGTCCTGGGTGAAAGCTGGCATTGATGCCTTCATACCTACCAGGAAGTTCCGTCTCAAACCTCATTCCTCCCCTTGGTTCTCTCCTGCCTGTTCAGCTGCCATTGCCCACAGGAATCACTACTTTCGACTTTTGGAGACAGTCATCTGACCACAACAGGTGCCTATTCACGTCTGCTCGTAATGAGTGCAAGAGAATCCTGAATGACGCCAAATGGTTGTTTGCTGAGAGAATGAGACAGCTCATAGCTGACCGCAAGTTCAGCTCCAAAACTATAGGCGGTTATGCAAACGGGTGCTGAACAATAGCAAATCCTCTATCCCTCCTTTAATCAATGAATTTGAGGTCCTCACATCATCAGCTGACATTTGCTCGCAGATTCTCATCCAACTCCACATTTGACTCATCTGGAGTACACTCACCCGACTTCCCTATTAGAACCAATGCTAACCTGTCCGATATATGCATTACCCCGACAGTAGTATCCCGTATAATATCAAAACTTGACCCCCAAAAGACGAGCGGTGGTGAGGGAATCCTGGGGATTGTCCTTAAGAAATGTGCCCCTGATCTCTCCTCTGTCCTCTCTAAACTCTATAACTACTGCCTCTCTGCTTCCTGTTTACTTGCATGCTGGAAGTCCTCTTCTGTCGTTCCTGTATTTAAGAACTCTGGTGAACCCTCGGACCCATCCAGCTATCTCCCTATCAGCCTTCTATCAATTTTCGGGAAGGTGTTCAAGGCCATTATTAATGCTGAAATAGTTCAACATCTTACTGCCCATAAACTCTTCTCCGACAGGCAGTATGGCTTCCACTTTGCCAGGTCCACTGCCAACATGTTAACGACCATTACAGCTTGTGCTGTTGCTCTGGACATCTCCAAGGCTTTTGACAGGGTTTGGCACGCTGGCCTTCTATGCAAGCTATGGGGTTACGGTATTACCGGACGATTGCATGATCTGATCCAATCTTTCCTACATAACTGCATAATGAAGGTTGTCCTTAATGGGCATGCCTCCACACCCTATTGTACAAATACTGGTGTCCCTCAGGGCTCTATCCTAGGCCGGGCACTCTTCCTTATTTTCATAAATGACCTCCCAGACATCTACAAAGATGACATCACAATTTACTCCTGTATCAGTAAGAATCCAAGTGTGATGGACAAACATAATCTCACTGCTGATCTTGAGAGGGATCTATAATCTGTGGTGAATTGGGGTAAGAAGTGGCTTGTAAATTTGAATGCGTCTAAGATCAAGCTGCTGTCTGTCAATCATCACAGGCAACCTCTCCTGCCTCCCATAAGCATGGACCAAGCGAGTTTCCCTGAGAGCAATACTCTGCACCTCCTCAGCCTTACCCTCTTTTCTGATCTCAAGTGGAACCACTACATTGAGTCCATAGCTAAATCCACTGCTAGGAAGGTTGGGTCACTGTGTCGGGCCAGAATGTTTTTCTCACCTGAAACCATCCTACATATATACAAATCAACCATTCATCTGTGCATGGAGTACTGCTGCCATATATGGTCAGGTGTCCCCGCTGTCCATCTCCATGTTCTTGACAGGATCCAAAGGAGAATCAGTAATGTGATAGGTACCAACTTGGTGGCTCGACTACAGCCACTTTCCCACCGACGAGAAGTGGCTTCCCTTTGTCTGTTCAATAAATACTTCCATGGCTTCTGCTCCAATGAACTTAAGTCACTGGTGCCTCCACAACAGGTGTTTACTCGTGCAACTAGACTGGCAACTGGGTCTCACCCATTCACAGTTAGATCAACCAAATGCCGACGACAATTCTACTCCTGCAGCTTCTTTTCTCGCACTTCCCACCTGTGGAACTCGCTTCCTTATTCTTGCTTTCCTGATGGCTACAACCTCCAGGAATTTAAATGCAAGGTCAATACTCATCTCTTAACTACTTGACCCTAGTTCTTTCCACACCGCCCCATTGATCCTTTCCTTTCTCTGCACTTTTGCAACTGTCATGAGACCTGTATTCCCATCCTTCTCTTGCTCCTTTCTTACTGGTTCATCCTTCTCTTCACTCTCCTCTAATCTTTTTACTCTTATGTAGACCCCTGCACATCAGTAGCATTACCGCCTTGCTTGGGGTGATATGATTAAAAAAAAATAAAGAGGGAAAAATGTAACAATCAATCTCTTTCTAGCTTCAGCAGGCTGTAAAGCTATAATGAAAGATTCTGTTATGGCATAACCCAAACAACTGAAGAATCTGATTTTCAGTGAAATTTCAGAAATTATAAAAATAAGTTTCCGACCCAAAAAGAAACTTGTCATAGTAGAAAGAACCAAATTTGTGTTCATTAAACAGAAATAAGATAAATCGATTATATCAGATTAAGAAAAACTAGCAGATTCTGCAAATTTGAGAAACTGGGAACTCATGATTTGACAACAGAAGATGAATGGATTCAATTACAGCTGATTGAAGGGGTGGCTGCTACATCTCAAAGATATAAGATATTGGAACAATTACAATTGAATAATTTATCTCTAACTGTATGTGTGGGAATTATACAACTGCTGGAATCAATTAAAATAATTCTCCTGAAGACAATGTTGAAATGTACAATATAAAAAAGGAATTTAAGAAATACAAAAACTGTAACAATGAGCATGAAACTGACAGAAAAATATGCTCTGTTTTTGAAAATATTTGCCATAACTGCCTAAGAAAAACCATTTTCAATCTGTCTGCAAAGTTAAAAAGAAAATAGAGAGTATGGAAAAAGTGGAAAAAGAGAATTGATGACATTTTATTTTAATACAAACATGTAAAGAAAAGAATCATTTTGAAAAATTAAGTTAAATAGTATCATGTTTCCAATGCAAGTGGATATATGGAGCGAAGCCACTCTGATTGCTAGAAATTCCTGGGAACAAATGAGTAAACCAAAATTGAGAAAAGTAATCTGAAATTGAGACAATTTGATGGATCTTTTATAAAACTATGGATGCAAGAAAGACATCCAATAATGTACCTTTCAAGAAGATTGATGGCAGCAGAAAAAATTATTCAAATATTGAAAAAGAGGCATTGGTCATTGTCTAGAGCACAAACAGAGTTCAACAACTTTTATTAAGTAAGAAGTTTCTATTAAAGTTGGACCATAAATATCTAGAGTTTATTTTTAACCCTAGAAAATAGCTAGCAAAAGAATTATAAGGTGGGCAATAAAATCAATTAAAATTAATGGCATATGATTTTGATATAGTGTATGTAAAAAGAAATACAATACCAAATGTCAATGCACTGTCAAGATACAATTTAATAAGGATCAAAAAGAAAAAATGGAAATCCTAGAATTTTGTGATGAAGATTTATATAATTGGTTGAGGCAGATTGGCTGTTTTCCTTACAAACACCACCATATAATCTACAATCTAATGGTATTGCAAAAATAATTGAGCAGAGAGTAAAAATGGGATTAAAACTATTTTCCTAGAGTAGAGATACCATAGATAGAGTAGAGATACCATAGATAGAGTAGAGATACCATAGATAGTTACTTACTGCTTGGTTATAGGATGATTCCACATGCAGACTGATTGCAAAGCCCATCTGCATTAATGGGAAAAAAATAAGATCTTCATTAACAATATCTTATTCAACACCTGAAAAGTTGTGGTATAAATAAGACAAGTAGCAAGTCTTGAGAAAACTAATTTCATCATGCAAAAGGGACATGGGCATTATATCAAAGAAAGAAAAAGCTTAATGGTCTATCCTGAACAATTAAGACCCAGAATTGAAGAGGAAGATGTGATCATCAAAGAAGACCTTGACAAAGAAATGATGAGGTCTTCAGATCAGGATAATGTAATAGAAAACAAACCTCTGAATGATAGTAGGAGTGATTCAGACATAGAAAAGATGAACTGAGATCAAGATTCCCATTAAAAAGAACAGGAAATAAACCTAAAGGGGGAGAGGGAGGATGAAGAATAAGCTCAAGAAGAACCAAAAGCATTAAACTTGTTCAGTGGAGGTGTAGTGGGATTGACAAAAAAAGATTCTACCTATTTGTATATGTGGTTATAAGAGAAATAAAGTGTAGAGTAAAGAGAGAGACAGGAGGAAGTTGACTATTGATCATGTGTCATAGGACAACACTATACAACAGGTGGAAAACTGAAATAATAATATGAATAGAATAGCCAACAAAAAAGAAATAAAACAGAAATATTATGATACTTTAAAATGGGAAGTGTACAAATTGTGGTCAGTGAGTGGAAGTTATTACCATTGTTGTTGGTGCTCCAGGCATCATAAGTACTGAACTCCTGAAATGACTGGAGTAGACTGGGGTCAACATCAAGATTGGACACTTACAGAAGACTGCACTGCTCTTATACTCTGAACTCAGTTCACTAGTTGTAGACAGCTGGTACCTTAGTTCCATTTCCAGTAAAATTTGCTGTTTTTGTAGAACAAGCAATAATAATAATAATAACAATAAATAGATAAAAAATCATTTATATCTATACTGACTGTATGATAATATTTAATGTCAATATTTATGCGTTACATTTATTTATTTACAAAATACTAAGATTCTGAAATAATAATTATAATTTTAATAATAATTATTGCATAACATCTAAATAATAATTTAACCAATTTGTATTTTTTGGTACAGCTACTTCAACCACAAAAAAGGTTATAAATCCATCTTGTTCTTTTAAATATGTTCATCCAACCAGTCTCTTTTTTCATTTTGCAAATAAGTAAACAAACTTTGGTTAATGCTTTTAATAAAATGCAAAGGTAGTAAATAGATAGTGAGTTTAACTGAAACCAGTATAGAAGAAAATGGTGATTAGGAAGATTGTATTGCTCTAGTACTCAAAAGGGGAAAGATTATCTGTTTGCCTAGAAAATCAGCATTGAAAAACCTGGCTTTTATCTGGATTTTAACCCCAGTCAGTAACTCCATTGGGAAACATACAACTAACTCACTCACTAAACAAGCACAATGCATTGTTTGAAGAGTAGGTGTGACAGATGAAACTCTAATTGGAAACAACTGAAAAATCAATCAGCCAAAACATTTTGTAATAAGAGAGAGTAAACAAAAATATGAATAATAATGTAAGAAAAGCAAAATTTATGTTTTATCATGTATCATTCAAAACATTGACCAATTCAAATACAAATGAGAGTTTAAATTACTCAGTTTGGTAGTCATGGAAACAAATGCTACATGCTAAATAATGTTATTGACATGATTTAAAAACAAAATATCAATGAAGATTCTGCTCTTGATAATATTAGCTACCAGATTAAGGCATATTAAGACAGCTAAAGAATCAACGAAAAATAACTTTGTATGATACTTAAAAATAACAATAAGAATAATACTCTAAAAAATCTCCTGGTTATGCAATTTATATGTCTGCATTGCATATTTTTCATGTGCCTTGGAAACAATTCAAAGCAAATCTTAAGATGCGATATGAGCCAACTTTGGACCGTGTTTGAATATTGAATGTGGTTTTGACATGAAAATCCTATTATGTACTCTGAGTCTAGTAGGATATCTGGTAAAAAAAGCATACACACAGAGAACAATGTAAATTAGAGCTTTCAAAATAGATGTTACTTTTACCTGGAAGGCAGAGGAATTATTTTAAGAGTAGGGAATAAGTTGCATATTAGCAGGTAGCTGTTCTTTAATTATAAACTTATCTACTTTCTGTGTTGTGAATACAAGAGTATTTGGAGGAAAATAGTTATTAATAATGTCATTTAAATTTAGATTAAACATGGAAATCAATGGAGTGGTTACTAAGTTTTGAAAAATAACATCAAACCAGACATTGCAAAAAATAAAACAAAACCACTTTATCAATTACATTCCTCACATTTTCAATTTGATAAAGTATAACATTATTGAACTTAATATGAAATATAATACTTCATTTAAGGTTTTCTTTAAATGATGAGTCATTGTTTTATACCATTTATTTTCTGTTTTCCGTAGTTCTAAAGACTTGCTGTATTAATTGTTTTGTTAATATTAATTTAATAAAAGTATTTAATCCCACTGTAAATAATCACAAATCAAAGTGTTTTATTGGTTCAACACTTTTTAAAAATTAATACAGGTTGCTATTTATACTTTGAGGGAATGCTGAAAAGTTCTCAGCTATCTAAGAAATGCTTAAAAAACTGCTGATGTTTGGTCAGATTTTCATCACTCTCTTAAAAAACATTGTTACACTTAAATAAAAATAAAGTTAAATAAAAAGGGGAGATAACAAGTGATATCTTTGGTTATTATAAAATCGAGTTTATTAACTGTTGGACTATTAGTTATTCTTTTAGAATTTTGGTTGTATTAAAAGATGTAATGGATGTTACATTGCTGGAACTTTCTTGTCATATGACTGAACTATTTTTATTAATTTTGTTTGATTTTTTGGTGGAGTTAATTTTAGAGGTTATTTTATAGTGTGTATCAGAGAGACAGCACAACACACTTGCTTTGTATATTATTGAGAACGCCATATACAAGAACACATTCAAGAAAATTGGCAAGAGACAGAGTGCAGGGAGGGTTTGTTTTTCTAATGTCAGTAAAGAATGTGGCTATAATCAGGATTTGACTTTGAGTCACTTTAATAATTTACTCATAATGACATAAATTTCTTTTCAAAACTGATTTAGTCAAATAGTATAACACATCACTCAATAAATCCCAAGCCTAACTAATAAAAGAAAAAACCTTCAGGCCAAATTTGACTTTATTTATCAACATAGTCTTCTTCTAGGGTGATACACTGATTCCAATGCTTCTCTAACAATTCAATGCCTTTTTTGTAGTACAATTTGTCTTTGGCCTCAAAATACGCCTCACTTTTCAATATCACTTCTTCAATGGAGTCAAATCTCTTTCCCTGAAGCATTCTTTTGAGGTCTGCAAACAGCCAGTAGTCACTGGGAGCCAAATCTGAAGAACAGGATGGATGTAGAAGCAATTCGAAGTGCAATTTATGTAGTTTTGCCATTGTTGTGATCAACTTGTGACACAGTGCATTGTCTTAGTGAAACATCTCTTTTTCTTCTTCATTTATGGCTATTTTTTAGTGTTTTCTTCCTTAAAATGTACTAATAATGCTATATAATATTCACTATTGATGGTTCTTCCTTTCTCAAGGTAATCAATGAACAAAATACTTTGTGCATCCTAAAATACAGAGGCCAAAATCTTGCCTGCTGATGTTTGCATCTTTGATTGCTTTTGATGTCTTTCGCCTGCTGCTGTCCATTCATCTGACTGTTGAGTGGACAGCAGCACTCTAAAGTAAAGTAGTGGATTCATGTTTCATCCATTATCACATATTTATGCAAAAACTTCTTTTTGCATTGAAACAGTTGCAAACAATGCTCTCAATGACTGACGTGTTGTTGTTTTTGATTGACTGTGAGCAAACATCACCGACTTTGAACACAGCCTTCTCATTGACAAATGCAAAATGGTGAATACACTGCTTTTTGATATGTTCAACTCCTCTGCTATCTCACTCAACTTCAATTTATGATCAACCAAAATGAGTTTGTGGATATTTTTGGTGTTTTCCAGGACAACTGCCAATTTTGGGCAACCTGTGTGTTCAGTATCATTTGTGCCTGTATGAGCACATTTGAAGTCAGCATACCACCTCTTAACCATTGTTTCCAATGAAGCAAAGTCTGAATAATACTTATCAAGCCATTGCTTTGCTTAAACAGTATTTTCCCCATCAGAAAGCAATGCTTTATCAACACAAGAAATTCAGAATTTTTCCATTGTTTTGAAAATTTGCAACAGTAGCTTCACTTAAATAACTGCAATTTGTAAACTAATAATATGATTGGGTCCAAATTTTGTCACATGCTATTTGAAGGTTAATACTTCATAAAAATCATATGGATTTTTTATTAGTGGTGCCATCTATATGTCAGGCCCGGGACTTATTGAGTCATGTGTTAATTATATATTTTATCTATGTGTCCACAGGAGATCCTCAAATTTTGTGGTTAACAGTTTTATGCTGTACCACTAAGCTATGTAGTCAGGTGCATTTCTGTTTCCATTGTTCTTTTTCATATTTGACTTCAAGGCTTATCTTTTGCAATAATAAAAGAGACATTTTTGATGTTGCATCTGCTCCAAAATATATTCAAAGCATTGCATATTCCTGATCTATTTTGCTGAAAATAAATAAATACATAGATTATTCATTGTGTGTTTAGTGCGAAGAAGAACAAATTTTGCTATTTTTCTACTGATGCTGATCTTTCTAAATGATATCCATCCCTTTTTATATTCCCAGGAAGTTTTTCATTCATGACACCTGTTTTCAGTCAGGGTTATAATTATTTGTGCTGAATTAAATATCCCAGTTAAATTATTAAATTCATATATTTTCCTTTTTTTCATAATTTCTTCTTCTTCATATAAATATATAATCTTCATTTGATCTTGCAATATCAATTATCAATTATCTATTCTCCTTTTTTTTGACAATGATGGAATCTGCTTTGCTATATTCCAGGTATTGATCTGCCTGTCCAAGAAAATCCCAGCAGCTTTTATATCCATTGTTTTCCATTACTTAATCACATCATTTTTTTTCTATTCTTCTGGAATTCATTTTTACTTTTTTTTATACCTACTTTTTCCACCTGCAGTTTTTTTTTTTTAATTCCAGGTACATGTTCTTAGCTATATGATGGATGAATTTTAGAAATTCCTTTGAAGTGGTTTTAAAACACTGAACATGATTTTGCTAATTATTATTTTCTCTTTGTTCTTTGTATTCTTATATCAACATTATTCTTTACTGATTACTTTACACAGTTCAATTCTATTATACTCTCTGTATTTTTAAACTCACATAGAAAACACAACACAGTGATGTCAAAGCTAATAGCTTGTAATGATTATAATTTAGAAATGACCTTTCTAGTTATACAGTATGAATAAATCTCCTGATTAAAGAACCAATTTTATCTTATATCAAGAATAAGGAAGCCACAGTTCATATTATATTAAAAAATCATTTCTATGTCTAGCACGAAGACACAGTCAGTTGGTTAGTCATCGGTTAGTTGTGTTTTAATTAGGTTTGACTGGGGAGGAGCAATTTATGAGCATCTTTACATTACATATGGTAATAATTTCCAGCTATCATGATTACTAAATGTACCAACAAGCAATAGTCAGAATGTCACAACACTAAAGCATTACGGGAATTAGTGTAAAGTTATGGTACCATTTAATCTATGATTAAGACAATCATTGTTGTATGAATCATTGAATGATTTAGTGATTATGAACAATCTCCAGTGGTTATTGTATTTCTCTTGACTGGTTATTGTTTCACAAATAAGGCAACTTTCACTTCAGTACTCATGTTCTTCTTTACACTTAATGGCTAATTTTCCTCGCACTTCCCGACTGTGGAATTCTCTTCCACATGATTGCTTCCCCAACGGATACAATCTTCAGGAATTTAAATGTAAGGTCAATAGACACCTCCTAACACACTAACCTGCTCCCATTCTATCAAACACTCTTCCCATCTGCCCAACCCTCATCCTCAGTATCCTTACTCATGTCACCTTCCTCCTGACATTCCCTATGTCTAACCACTCCTTCTCTTTACCTTCCATTATGTAGCCCCATGCACAATAGTGGCAGTGGAATGCCTTGCTTGGGGTGAGATGATTTTTTAAAAAAAATTTAATTAGCTACCACTAGAAGCAGTAGACACTAAAATCACTTTTAAATGTGAAAGGCTAATCTAGGGAATTTATCCATTTTGCAAAACGTTAGTTATAATCAAATCAAACTAATAAAAAGAAACCATCCTAGATACAAGTTTAACTGCTTACATAAAGAATTTTTAATCCTGATGTTTTACTACTAAATATTGTAGGGTTTTTTTATAAAAAAAAAAAATTTTTTTACAAGGAAGTGTAATATTGCACTGCAACCAGTAATGTTAAGATACCCCTAATATGTACTCACTTAATACTAAAAAAGATTTGTAACTGAAGAATATTCTGGGTCTAAATCATATTGAACTGGAAAAAAAAAGATTTTTCAAGAGAGATAACTATTAAAATCTAATTATAGAGTCCTATCCCTCATTTATTAATTTACTTATTTGCATATGTTTAAAAAAGATCTGGGTACCCTCATTGGGTCAGTGCAGTAACTTAATGGTTCATTTCTCTTCAAGATCTGGGGAAAACTTGAATCCAACAAAGGACCTTCACAGGCTGAGAAAAAGAAATCTGGGTACAAAAATAACTCTACTTTTGCAGATAACACACAGAAGATAGTGTAATCTGTGAGGAAGAATTTCAATAATAATCTTTTCACTATCATGACAAAAATAGTTTTTTGAACTTGTAGGAAAAATTAATTCATGTAGAAAAGATTTAAAATAACCTGTAACGTTTACTGAAAACAAACTACCTGCATGCAGAGAGAAAATGAGCAAGTATGCGAAAGTAGAAAGAGGAATAAGACAAAGGTGTATTTTCATACCAGATTTATTTAACCTGTCCAATAAAATGATCCCAAGAGAATTAGAAATCCTACCATGGTTCATTATTGATGGATACAATCTTAACAGCACAAGATACACTGATGACACTGTGTTCAGAGTAAACTCAGAAGAAAAACTGAAAGAATTTTGAAACAAGGTAGTAAAGGAGAGTGAGAAGAAAGAATATCATTAACTACTAATTGTTAAAAGATAGAAGACACAATTCAAGGGTGTAATGATGATGTTAAAATTATGCAGGTACAAAAATTAAATTGAAGTGGAAAATGTAACACAGAAATCTGAAGACACATTGGAAGATCTAAAGATGCTTTCCAGAAATAAAACAAAATATTAAAAGAAAGGAAAATGTTGTTAGAGACAAAAAAAGAATGGTGAACTGCTATTTTATATCTATCCTCCTGGATAATAGTGAATGCTCAAGTGTTTTTACAGATGAACAAAAGATGCAAAACAACAGTTGTGGCTCTACAGACATATGCTGAGAATACCATGGACGCAACATATAAGCAATAAGAAAGTTTTAAAGAAAATGGAAAATGGACACATAATTAGAATCAGAAAGAGACAATTGAAATTTCTGACACATCATGAGAAAAGGGAGCTTGTAGAATTTGACACTCACAGAATATATTGAAGGAAGAAGAGAAAAAAGGAAACAGTGGGTAACCTACCTAATAAGTTTGTGTGAATGGATAGTAGAATAGAGACAATCAAGGATGGTAAACAATCAAATGTGTTGAGTCATTCTACAAGTGCTACTGGTACCATGTAACTCAGTATTACTTGCCACATGGTCGAGTGATTGGTCGCTATACTGCTTCCCCCACTAGACTTTTCTGGTGAGGAGGGTGACTAGACACCTAGCAGAAGGTCATCAGCCATCTAACACAATGAAGCAGTCTGGGATCCATAGCCATGTATATAGTCAGTTTTGTAATGACACAGCATTGCTGGATAGAGGGTTTCCTAGACTGAAGCCAATGATCAAAAGAGGATGCCCTTGATGAATTTAATAGCCTTATGTTTGTGACTATAGTGAACATTCAAATTGGAAGATATCAGCATCAGTTTGAACTGGAGAGGAATGGGCTCCGACAGGTTTATTTACCCAAGACATGCTATGCATGAATAAATACTTATCTGGCTTTCAGTCCAGAGGGAATGGTTCAGGTGCTCAACTGTATAGGGATCCAATGACCATACCAAATCAAAGAACTGATGATGATGATGAAAGAATCTTAGAGTTACAAGAAGTTGTGGGGTGTTATAAATGCCCACATCCTAAAATGTTTATTTACTCCCACCCACCACCCTCGAGGCAAGTTGAGACACATGGTCAGTTTTTAATGTGGAGAATCTGAGCATGTATGTTCAGGCCACTGGTCAAAAATTACCCACCCACCACCTAATTGGTACCTGAGTACTAAGCTTGTCTTAGTTGGTTGTCCCATAGCTCAGGGATCAACAACCTAGAGCACGCATGACACACGTGGCATGCCAAGTAATTTTCAATGGCATGCAAATTGTCTAAAACTCAAAGTAATAAAAGATGTTGCTGATATTGAGCAATTGGCTAAGAACATGCAAGGGCAAGGCTCCCATTAATAATAGAAACTTAAAAAAACTTTTAAAAACAATTTATTTCTATTAATGTGGTTTATATATTATTGTATATATTACTACATAGAATATATTGCAGAACAGGAATATTATAAAAATATGTATGCTGTTGACACACTGAATGATTTTAAAATTTTAAGTCGGCACATAGTTAGCAAAAGGTTGCTGACCTCTGCTCTAGCTAATCCTACACACCTGCTAGATGGCAGGTAAGTATTTTGCTGGGGATTGCCCACATCCTAAAGGGATATGGCACACTCATAGCAAGTTACAAGATTTTCTAGTTAAATATCTATATGAGTATGTGTGTGAATGTCTGCATTTTGCAAACTGAGAATTTTTATAGATATACAACATTTCATTAGAAATCTGATGTTATGCATTACAGTTGCATATTCATCTTTAAAACCAAAACTGGAATAAAGAACAATGCAGATTAAAGGAATTGTTTGTTTCTGCTTTCTTCTGTTATTGACTGACAAGCAACTGAGTGGAGAAGGGAAATAAAAAAAAGTAATTGATTAGAAACAATGTAAATCAAAGCAGAATTTTTCTTATTTCTTTCTTCAATCCTGAAAAAAACATGAAAGGTGCTGATTTTACTTCTTCTTCTTCTTCTTCTTCTATGTGCCTTGTCTTTTCAGGACATAGGTGATCATGGCCTTCCACGTCTCTCTATCCCTGGTGACTCTTAGCACGCTTTCTCCTGTTGCACCACCCAACCCCCCACTCTGCCATCCATTTGCTCATGCCCGTCAAGTATGTTGCATGCTGCTTTTCCCTGCCTCTTTTTCCCTCTATTTGTGAGTATTAGATTCTCCAAGCCCTCCTTCCTAATTACATTCCAAGAACTTTAGCTGTCTTTTCCTGATGCTCAGTATTAATTTTCTTTTCATTTCTATACTTTCCAAAACCTCATCATTGCTCACACGCTTGATCCATGATATTCACAGCATCCTTCTGTAGAACCACATTTCAGTAGCTTCAAGTTTTTTCTTTTATCTTTGATGAGATTGTCCAGCATTCACTGCTATATTAAAGAACTGACATGATATAACAATTTCCTTTATATTATAGAGGTGTTTTGAGAAAAGAAAAATATGCTGATTTAGAAAACTTGAGAGAATGTATTTAAATTTTAATTTGAATAGGTTTCACAGAGAAAGATTGCAAAAGAAGTAGAGAAATGTAAGTAAAGAAAATTTTTCTTTGTATTATTTAGTTAATTTTTTTAATTTTCTTTTTTCAAGTACATTTTTAAACACATCCTTTTAAAATGCTTATTCTACTTTGTTACAATTTTGCAAATAGTAATTTATTTTAAGGCCAAGAAAAAGATATTTTTTAGTTAGAAGAAAATTTTAAAGAACAAGAAATATAAGGGTTAATTTGTGATTTAGTCAAAAGAGTTTATGCACTCAAAAAAGATGTAATGTCAATGAAGACAAAACTGTAAACAACTTTATAAGCCTTTTTAAAGTTGTTTCTTTAAATAATAATAATAGCAATGATAAACAAGGCAAACAGGATAAATTCAATAACAGCAAAGATAAACAAGAAACAGGATAAATTCAAAGAAAGAAAAAAAGATTTACAAATTTTAAGTAAAGAAATTGTAAACATCTGTGCTTAATCATGGTTTTTTCCATATCTTCAAAAAATTTTGTTTATACAGAAACTGACTCTTGTGAGCTGTGTGAGTGGTAACTAGTAGCAAAGTCATTGGGCAGTGATAAGAAGTCAAAAACCTATTTCCATCAAACTAGTTCAAATGCAATTGCTATTAAAATTCAAGTTTGTTTCGTGTCTCACTTTTTTCTCCTACCAGAATTGAATTGTCACAATATAATAATTAGAATGAAAGAATGTTTTGAAGTATTTATTTTATAACATAAAAATTGGCAAACAGCAGAAATTAGTTCTTTTCAGCTTCTAAAAGTAAACTAAGAACATTGTCTGTGAGTATTGAAATATACATTGGGAATAATTGCTTATTAGTAAAACAATTCATATACATAAATAGAAGGAAAAGAATAAATTAAAAAAAGAAGTACTTTTGGAGAAAAGGGGAAAATGCTATAAATGATATTCATAAATGTTCTTGAAAAACATGTCATATATAACAGTAATTATATATATATATATATATATATATATATATATATATATATATATTGTATTGTCCTATGTCAATGGCATGACTTGGATTTTCATGTGTATATTTATTAATATATACATAAAAATAGCTCTGTTCAGACTACATTGAGCCCTGTTTTATTAACATTTGAATAACATCATATATGTGTAATATACCCTCATAGGTATATTTATTAATCCAAGTAACTTATATATATATATATATATATATATATATATATATATATATAGCTTGTTTCCTTGATATATAAACATAAAAACATTAAAAAAAACCCATAAAACCTAAAAAGTAAGAGCTGGATATTTATATCTTTGTAGATACAGTAACTAGAAGAAATATCTCTATTTACCAAATTGCAATATGCATTCCTTCAAATGAGGAATAGCAGGTGGTTTAAAGAAATCCTGAGTAGATGAATTCATAAAAATTAAAACAAAATTTTCATTTTTCTTCCATCAATTAATAAATCTGTTCTTGTTTATTTTCCTCACTGAACTGGCAATCATATATATCTCAATATTTATGAAACTTATTTATTCATGCAATACCAAATGTTTCTTTTTTTTCATCAAGGATACATTTCAAATGATGAATTTTTTTTTACCTTTAATGATAATTCTGCATCATCATGTTTATATATTTGACAAAGTGAATGCTATTATCAACTCTAGTTTATCATTGATGGATATCATTGTTGTATACCTACTTATATACAGGAATGGGATGTTCCTATTCTATTAAATAAGTGGACACTATTGGGGTAGAGAAAGTGATGATACTGACTAGCAGTTCACTAACAGTGTATCTACTTCATCCAGCATGTGAGTCTTGTACTTGTTGATATACTGTCATTCCCAACTTTCGTTATGGTGATTACTCATCCAGTAACCTTTTAGGGTTACAACAATCATCATACTTCAATTCTCTGAATTATTTTATAATTTAATAGGAGTAGATAGATTTGCCTATTGTTCAGTTCACACTCCTACTCTGTCTTTTGAATAGGTGTAGAAGTTTATTCCTTGTGTCCTGTTTAAGAATCTGTTTTTGGTTTCTTCTAAAATTTGTTCCTTTTTTATTTCACTTCCAGCAGCCTTTTGCATCTTGTTGGCATTATCATCTTGCTTGGGGTGGTGTCTCTTACTCTGTAACCTTCTACCTCGTGTGGCTCTTGGGCATTGTACAGGGTGAAAGTCATTGTTAAAATATATTCTTTTTGTGATAAAATGAAAGGAAATGATTCAGCAATAATCAGAGAATTGACAATAGCAAGAAAGAGACTTAATTATAAATTGTGTCAAGATGAAGGCTGATTCCAAGAAGCACAGTGAAAATAAATTCTGTGTGGTAAATGATAAATGAAAGATAAGTATATTTAAGTTGTAACATTTGCAAACACAAGAAGTTAAGTCAAATGACTGATAAATCATTGCATTAAACTTTAGTTTACTGAGATATGAGTTATGCAAATATTCAAAGACAAATATGAAAATATCAAGGAGAAAAAAATTGTTCTTTACCATAATATTCAATCTTTTAAATAAGAAATGTATTCTGTTTTAAAGCAACAGCCAGCTTTTCAGTAGAATAAGAGTACTTTTGATATAGTTCCAGAGAAATGGTATAAGCTTTGTAGCAATAATCAAAGTTTAATAAAATAAAAATATTTCTTGAATACCCTGAAAGGTATCATCTACTTATCTCCTTAACACCTCTTTAACATTAACACAAACATTTTTAAGGACAGGTCAATAAACTAACTTCATTTCTGAAGCCAGCTACTTGGATAAGCAAAACAAAAAAAATCAATGAATCTGTACCAGAGTGAAGAACTATCCTGTACACACTCACTACACTCCTTGACCACATATCGACCTCAATATAAACCCAAGTAAAAAGGCTTTCATGTTAATTCTCTCTAGCCTTTTGTGAGAAAATGGGATAGAACAGTTCATAACATTCACTACCAAAAACTGCCTACTAGTAGACTCTCTCTCTCTCTCTCTCGCTCTTTCTCTCTCTCTCTCTCTCTCTCTCTCTCTCTTTCTTCCAATGGACTGTGAGCTAAGAATTCTGTCTCACAAGACACATTCGTATTTGAACATTAAAGAAAATAAACCTTCCTAAAGAATGTTTGCTAAGCATTCATTCATACTTAATATAAAAACCAACATTCTGCACCAACCTCTACAATTTAGTTTGTCATTGTTCTTGTGTGTCTATCAAGAAAAAGTCACTGTAACATGTTCTGTAACCTGACATGATTGTGATGTGTATCATGTCTTGGGCAGGAATAGCCTGGCAGGAATTATTCCTCACCAGGCATGACTACAGTCAAACTTCTCCCTTTAGGTTGTTTGCATTGTTTATGAACAGGTAGCCATTGCAGATGAAGAAAGGTTAATAGAAGTCTTCCCTTGCAGGAGACAAAAGAGAAACTTATTGAATTTTAGTTCACAGGCCAATTTACATCGTAATGTCACATGATTGTGTTAATCCTTTTGGAAAGAATACATAATCTTTTCAGTCTTATTGTCATTTATTTTAATTATAGTGAATATTGCTTTAACTTTTAGTTATTTTTCTAATTCCAACAATTATATCAATTTTGTGGCTGGAAGCAGTGATGATCAGGGATTTCAAAGAAAAGTAGCAAATATCATTAAAATGTTTCCTTTTGAGGTCAGCAAATTATTCTAAAAAGAAATTACCACATTATTCAATTATAAATTCATTTAAATTCAAACAGCATCCAAAAATGAATTTCTTGAATTTTAGCCAGTATTTTGGCAAGGCTTTAAATATTATAAAAATTGGTTGAAGATGAACTCCTTGTTACCATAGTATTAGTAAGTGGGCAAAATTATTAACTGTAGACATATGAAAAATGTATATGCAAAAAAAAAAAAAAATGTAATAAAAAAGAGTAAATACAAGTCATAGATACAAAGATTTTTTGAAAATTTTATTTCTAACAAATCCAAGTTCCTGTGCCAGACACAAAAACTTAGTAAAAATCACAAGACATTAACAGGCACAAATTTATAAAACATAAGACAAACACTGTGTAATCTTAAAAGGAAAAACATATTTATTTACAATTACAAAAAAAGGTACAAACAAAATTTGCACAAAAATTTCCTTGTGAGCACTTAAACTTGAAAAAAGACAAAGATTTTTAAAAATGACAAAAAGAGAAAATAGTAAGGCAGTAAAAAACAAAGGTGCAACCAACTTTGAGAAAAAATGAAAAGACCTACTTGCAAACTGCCCCACAAACGTCTCTGAGACACAGTAAGTCTTTTTTTTAAGTCCTTGTGGTGAACAATTATGTAGAAGCAAGTGAGTCAGAGTGGCTTGTATCTGGTGCAAAGGAAAATAAGTTCCTTACCTCATTACTTGACACGCCGTAGCAGCATTTTGTTCCTTGAAAATGGCATGAATCTCTCCTCTTCACGCTGCAATAGGTCAAAATTGTATATTCTGTAATGATGGTTTTTGTACAGCTTAGCATAGTTTGACCAATAGCAAGTTGCTTGCTGATTGGGTGGACTGAAGGGTGGCATTTGCCTGGGTAACTGAGGACAAAAGTGAAGAATGCTAATTGGTCAATTGACTATGGTGTTGGTATGATAAAAGAGGGCTGAAGCAGGTGAAAAGGGAAAAGAAATCTTGATGTTGGTGATGTGTGCGAGAACTCAAGCAATGGTGGATTGAAAACCAAAGTACTTAGTGGTATGTGAGTGACGTCAGAGAAAATGCAAGCTCATTTACGAATCATTCCTTTTTACATAGTTTGTTCTATAGAAAATTTAACAGAAATTCTTTTGTTTTAGGCTGTCTAGTCTCAAAATATTTTTCACTGGAACTTCAAATTTCTCTTGTTTCTCTGTGACTGGCTGGTAAGAACATAATGATGTTAACACTTTTTTTCAGTTCATCTAGTTTAGTATACAGACCCTCTTGCAATTTTGATATCTCTATAGACTTGTCATTTCCAGATCTTTACATGGCATTTGACTTTGCAATAAGTGTAAGTTCTGAATCTGCTTAGGTTTCTCTGCATTGCTGTCAGCTAACTTGAGCAAATCCTGTGTGAATTTTTGTCCAGCTGCTTCTTTCTGCCTTTTTTTTTCTTAGCTTTAAGGTATTGGTTGTATGCTGTTCTGGCATTAGAAACACCGCAGAGAAAAGCCTTAGTTGCAGGAACATTTCCAACACCTTCAAATGTGGCCAAATAGTTTGTGATAATGTACTGTGTGACTAGAGTTTGCTATTATATATTATCAGTGGAAATTTTCTTATTAACTGAAAAATCTCCACTGAAGCTTGTCCAGCAATCTGTAAACAACTTTCCATAATTTTTTATATTTTTGTTGCTAGACAAAGTCTCTAGATGGTCTTCATGTTTGCTGAAATTTTTGGAAGCAATATTTATAGCAGCCTCCTCTTCAAACTATTTGTACTGACTGATGATGTCATTTATGGTGGACTTTTGTGGGTTTCAAATTTGGCTTTAAGTTGAGCCCACTATAAAAAGTGTGTGAAAATAAGAACAGTCAAGATGGTATATGAAAATAATCTTTTATTTAAACATTAAATAATTCTGTATTGTACAAAGTGATAGTAATGTTCATATGTTGGGGATAAGGTTGGTAAGAAGACTTCATAATAGTCCTGTACAAGAGAAAAGTAAGTTGAATGTATGAAAGCAGTAATGATGATAAGAGTATACATAGGAGCAGGGTTATACCTATAGTCGAAATATCTTTGATGTGACCACTCAGTTAAATATTCGTTTCATTGTATCTTCTTCTTTGTGTCTGTCTTTACAAAATGTTCTTTGAAGAAGGGGAAGAGATACAGAAGGCAGCATGAGGGAGAGGGTGAGAGGGTAACAAATGCAAGTTGCCTGAACTTGGGTCCAGGAGAACAGCTAAGAGGCCCTCTGAAGAGAGAGACAAAATCATGTGTACTTATACATTTTTGGAAGGCAAAAGACAATCACTTTCAAATATATGTTCCTCTTCTGATTAGTTAATACATGTATATTTCTTTCAATTAACAAGAAGATCTGCACAGAGTCAAATGTGTAAAACTTTAAATATGTAATCCTGTTTTAAGTTGTTGAGGAGATAACTTCCTGTTCACTACAATTACAATCAGACTTTGTTTTCCGTCCATCATGTGGGAGAGATATCTTTTAAAACTGTTTTTCATAGAAGTTTTTTACTTTTTCACAAATGGATCCAGAATTCAGACATGCAAATGACCTTACAAGAGGGTATCTAAGAGGTAACTTTGCCAGAAGTTTCTCAATGATGGTGATAAACATTGTCTTTGTTGTAATTCTGCATGCAAACACTTCTTTTGATGACACATTTCCTTTTTTAGATACATTTTACATAGCCCTATCTGTCAGAAATGTACACATGCAGCATCTTTATGCATGTCTGGGTTTGACAAAATTCATTCAGTTTAGAAAATGTAATTATCTTTTTAGTGTGTTCTTCCTTTATAAATTTTCTGAACAGTTTCATGATTATCTGCAAAGAAAAGAAGCAATGGCTTATTGCTCTGATATTTTATCAGAAATGGTCCAATGTCTTTCTAAACAGACACAAAAATGGAAATAAAAACATTATTCATGTTTGAAAGCATTGCAGAGAAGGACTTAGTCTGGGGACATTTTTCTGTTTTTTTAATTAGGTTCACAAATTTGATGACATCTGGTCAAATGTCTAGGAGTTGTTCACATGTTTGTACATTTTCAAGTCATCTATGGCAGAAATACAAAAATAAATGGACAGTGTTGACAGATTGATCTTTTAATATAAAACCAAGCAATAAAAGCCAAATAAGTTTTGATACATTTCATCATCTTTTCATACTAATAAGCAAAATCTCGAGATACAGGTTATTATGAGCCTGCAAACTTAAAAAATAGCATTCTTCTTATTTCAAAGACGCATTTTCTATTCTTCCCTAAGACACATCAAAGCCACATTTTCTATCATCCTTCCAGTCTACATTTTCTTCTCAAATTTGATTCTTTTGACAACAGTTAGACAAATGTAGTTTACACATAAATACACATTGACAGGGATATGTAAAGTATCTATTTCTTTAGCATGAACTCACTCACCGCTGATTAAAGATCAAAAGGAATTTTTACTTTTGAAATTGACATGTAGGTAAGTAAAATTTCTTCCCTTATTAAAAAATGTTAAAAACGCTGATAAATGTTTCGAGAGTCTAAAATGTATTTTATTACTGTAAAATAATTTATTTTTCATTCAGCTACAAATTTGGTAAGCATGAATTTATCTTTGATGGGGGTGTTTACTTGTCTCTGATGCATTTTGTCTTTGCTTTTCCTCTTTTCTTATTGAGTTAGAGTAACAGCTAGAAGACAGGCTTTCATATTCTTTCTTGTCACCTAGACAAGAAAATACAGAACTACAAGGTCTTGAAGTCATTCTAATTAAGGAAACTGCTGCAGAGTTGAGGTTGCGTAATAAATTTCGATAAGGTATTTTTATAGGTTGCGTTCAATTACTCCAACAATATTTTAATTGGCATGTAAGGAGCATGGTCAATTTTTGAGAAATCAACAATTTTTTTTAACAAATAACAACTTTTATATACAAAAAATACAAATATAAACAGTTTTTTCGAAAATGGCAAAAGGTTTTGAGTCCAAGTGAATGTTGGATAAGTATGCTGAAGAATGGATTTAAATCAAGAATCAAGATTCTCTGTTTAAAATGTTCTTAAATAATTTGTTTAATCAAGATCGTTTAAAATACTTTTGGCTTTTTTTTTAACAATCAGAAATAGAACAAAAAGTGTATGTACACAGTTATTTACCTTGGATTATTGTTGTGTTGTTCATCGAAAGTTTTCTAGTTTGTTTGTTTTTAATGAAGATTCTTTTGTTGCAGGTTTTTGCTGTGTATTATTCATAAGATTTGTTCTCTGACAATGAAGTTTGATAATATGTTAATAATTATTAATCAACCTATAAACTCCCTCGTCCATTTTCGCTGAGTGAGATGCAAAAGGATCATACAATAAGTGGTACTTTCTAGGTTCGAACAGAAGAAAGAGTTCAAAGTGCCTATTAATTTGTTTCCGGAATTCTCACTGAAAGATTCTGCTTCGTGTCGCATGGCGAATGAAGTGGGCGGTTTTCTTCTGTCCGTTACATGGTAAATGGCATAGACGGCCATTTCCTTGTCCCAAATTGCTTCTAGTCATACGTGGGACTTGCTTATATATCAAAGTTAGTCATGTGACCAGCTTGCTTCGAACATTCCAATTTTTGGTTCACTTTTTTGTCTACATGCATGTGCAGGAAAAAGGATGAAAGGAAATATGTTTACTGTTACATATTGACCAATCAGAAAACGTTTTTGACAAGTGATCCACTTTTAATGAGTTTAGTAGAAATAGAAAATATATTGCTGTGATCCACTTTTAATGGGTTTATATTTAATTTGTCATATTTCTTAACATTTATTACTCGCGATGGATAAATTGTCATTCCGACCAAATTATCGTTTTATTTTTATCTTAGAGTGGGGCTCCACAAAACATATAGTTGTCAAATATTACTGATGGCAAAAAAAAAAAAACATTTTTCTTAAAGGCCAATTTTTTAACTTGTAAAATAAACTAAATTTCTGGGATTTGGCATTTTGAATTTAATGAATTAAGAAAAAGTATGTGTGGGCAAAGAGATTTTGGGTTGTTGCTGTTTTTCCAGGACTTGAAAAGTACTGGAAAATTGACAGGACTTTTTCCAGGACTTTTCAAGGTTTCCAGGACCTGTGTAGTGGGGTTGTTGAAGGAAGTCGAGCCTGCAAACTTGAATTCTTGATAAGTGTGACAAGACAAAGGCAGAGGTAAAAACAATAACAACCGTGGTTTTTATTTACGTAAGTTGGTACAGGATGTAGTTCCGTTTCGCTCCAGATCCGAAAGGTAGTAGCCTCTATGGAGTTGGTGTGGCGAGCGTTGAGACTATGTCCAATGCTAGATTGAGATGAGACGTTTGCAGTGGTAGCTGGTCGGCTGGAGATGCTGGATGAGTCGCCTGGCTGATTCGGGACGTTCCGTCTTTGGTCTAGATTGAAGTGGCAAGCGTGAAAGTGAGCTCGTGCCAGTGGTAGATACTTGACGAGAGGCGGAGTCCCTAAGCAGGGTCGAGTCGAGTTAAGGTCTGCACAGAAAGCGAGACCATACTGAAGGATTACGTTACAGCGGTGGAATCCCTAAACAGGGCCAAGTCGAGTTAAGGTCATTGCGGATGCGAGACCGTACCGAGGGGTTATGGAATCCCTAAACAGGGCTGAGTAGAAGAAGGGTCGTCGTGGCTGCGACTCTGAGTGGTTGATTCGACTGCCAAAGCAGGATCAGGACCAGAAGCTGGTGTGGTGGCTTCGATGGTTGATCATTTGCCGGGAAGCAGGATCAATGCCAGAAGTGGGTGTAGCGGCTTCAATGGCTGATCTACTGCCGGAAAGCAGGATCAATCCCAGAAGTGGGTATTGCAACTTTGATGGCTGATGCGACCACCGGGAGGCAGGATCAGGGCTGAAAGCGCGGGGTGTTATAACTAGATAACTCCGAAAATTCTGGGCGAAGCGAGGCTGGTGATAAGCGAATGTGTTCAGTCGACTACTCCCAGATCGGTAGGAGTAGAAAAGTGCTAAATAATAATTACTCCCCACCTGTATGGACCCTATTTCTCATTAATTATATTTCTTCTTTTATATATTTAAGCATTTCATTTCATTTATAATTTCATATAGACTCTAAGAAGCCAGAGCTACATATTGGGCACATAAAAATTAATTAGGTGCAGAAATTCAATTATTTTGGTAATATAATAATAGATGATGAAAATGTGAAACTGAAATCTAAAGCTGCATTGAAATACCGAAAATGTCTTCTAGAAACTAAGCCAGATACTAATACCTGAGAAATATCTTCAGAAATGAAGAAACAAGAACTGAACTTCTATTTAATATCAATTTTCCTCTCTGGCATTGAATGCTGGATAATTTTCTTGCAGATGAAGGAAAGACTAGAACTAACAGAGATATGGTTCTACCAATAAATACTAATACCATGGACAGAAAATGTCAGTAATGAAGAGATCTTAGGTAAAATAGAAACATTAAAGAAAACTATGTTTACAATCAACTGAAATTTCTGGGATATATAATAAGGAAAGAGAGCTTAGGAAATTTAACATTGACAGGACATACTGAAGACAAAAGAAACAGAGAGTGATCTACTTAACAAGTTGATGTGAATAGGTGACATTGTAATGCCATTCTTACTGCTAAAAAAAAGAAAAATGGGAATGATAAAATAATACATGGCGATGAGACATGGTTGAGATAAGTAAAAGAGTTTTTATTTCTTGTGATTTACACAGTTCAATCACTTGCTCATTCCAGAGTATTATATATCATTCATGGGAGACTGAGAGTTTGTTCAGTGTATAACACAAGGTAATAGTCAAGACAGACATGTAGAGAAAATCAATACACATATGTAGCTGAGTGAGATAGACTTGTGGGAGAAATATTCCATGAAAAGATGTCAGTGTTGATAGAAGTATCCTGGTGTCACTGCTGATGGCATGAGCAGTTGTATAGTCTCCCATATCATGGGAGAGTGACACGAATGCCGATTTTGTTAGAACTACCCTTTTAAGTGGAAAAAGCATTGGCTTTATAGTCAGCCATCAGCTCAACCTTTTTTCTGATTGGTCAGAAAATATGTTTTATGACCCTGGTATATTTTGGCAGTATTCCAAAAGTGACTGTATGGAGCCAGACAAAATTAAGGTCTGTTTTTGTCATATGAACTGTGGATGTCAAAGTGAGCACTTTTGCTTTAGTTTAAAAACTTGAGTTCTGTCAAGGTAAGACAAGGCTTCCTTCTTAGATAATTGATTGTATCAATTAGAAAAATAATTGTACTTTTAAAATGTTTAGGAAAAGAGAACTTCCCAATCAGATTTCATTTGTTTAGGGAGTGTTTTGTAATATTTTATTGGTTGTGAACCTGGTGTTGAAGTAGAGTTGAGGTTTGTGTTTTCCATAAATGCTGCCATTAACATGTCAATAGCAATGGTGTCTAATTTATTGCTATACTTGATTTTGAAGTATTTATCATCACAGCTGATAACTTTAGAGGGAACTTAGTAGTTGTGTATCACAGGTTTTTTTAGTGTGTCATTTATATGAATACATTCTCACAGTTGTGGAGTTTCTCAGAACATCTATTGTAACTGCATTGTTTATATTACAAAGTTCTTGCATAAACTGCGTAGTTGTGTTGGAATCAGGATTTGAGCTTTCTTGAAGTATTGTCCTGACATGGCATAAATTAAGATGTACTAAAAACAAGCTCCTGATAGAGAGAAGAATTATGGGTAACTTTTCAATCCAACTTATGGTGTTAGGTTTCATAGGCAGAGAAGTTTTAGCAATATGTAGAATCATTCACTCAAGGGTAAATAGAAGCTATCTTGATATATTTTGAGTCAAGCAAGTTGTTAAATTCCCAGAATCAGGGTGACTGGGATTGCTTCTCACAGTTATTTGTGATTACTTATATAGTTCTGAAATACATTTTTCATGTCTGCAAATGTGTACACA
The DNA here is from genome assembly GCA_037127315.1 of Ascarosepion bandense. Taxonomy (NCBI): domain Eukaryota; kingdom Metazoa; phylum Mollusca; class Cephalopoda; order Sepiida; family Sepiidae; genus Ascarosepion; species Ascarosepion bandense. The sequence continues at coordinate 3,168,681 of JBBBDQ010001840.1, read as the reverse complement.
ATGATACTAATTGGTTTACTGCGTTACTGTTGCATGAATATTTCAATAGAAACATGCTATGTTATTATGCTATTTAGGTTATTAATTGGTAATCAAACAATATTAAATAAATCTCTTTTATTTTAGTTTTTTTGTACATGAATAATTAAAATGTGATATTTACTCACAGCATGCTACTATTTTAACAATGAACAAAGAACCAGAACATTTTTCAGTAGTATCCACATTTATTATAAGAGATTAATAAAAAATTATAAAATGAAAATGATTTCCAATCAAATTTCACACAAAAAGTAAACTAGCAAAATATGAAATTTAAGCAATTCAACATAATATTTTGCAAGTTCACTATCACAAGCTGTTTGTTGTTTTACTTTCATCTGAAGTAAGCTTCTCTTATGACTTCCTTTTGTGAGTTTTCAGAGTGAAATCACACAAGGGTCCAGTAGTAATTCGACATTCTGTGTACATTGGCCTTGGTACTGTTCCTCCATAGTCTGAGTGGAAGCATTTTTTGCTTCCATCATTGTTTTCAGGGAATCTGTCTAAATGGCCGAACAGGTAGTGAATACCTATTTTTGTTCTAAGAACTTGGAAATTTTTTTAGCATCATTTTGACTAGTTACCTACTTTCTTTTTGCCCAGGAAGCCATTCACAACTGTCACAAAATAAGTCAACACAGCAGCCTCAATCTCAGTTATAGCAGAGACGAAAATTTTCTTTGTTAATATTTATGTCCCATCAAAAACTCTTGACTTTAGATTTGCATTACTAGACCAGGAAATTTTGAGAAGATATAACTGAAGTGTAAGCCATCTTGATCTAATGTCTTGACAAATTTTTTTCATTAGACACAACTTGATATGTAGTGGTAATATGATGATGTGAACATGGTTAACCATCAGCTCATTTATGACATTTTTGTTCCAGCAACAAGCAGTTCATGAATAGACCAATCCTTATTTTCTCAGTGCTGATTGTTGACTCTCTTGCCCCATAGACAAAGGAAACCTGGGTACTTGCTATTACCACATTGCTGTCCTAACAAAAAAGTTAACCATTTGATAATCCACACATATCATCCACTTAAGTTCCTCATAAAACAGTTTTTGTAGAATATTCTTTACACTCAAGATCACTGAATGGCCAATTGGAATACAATAAAACATGCCATCACAGTGCAACAATACACACATCAAACTTAATCTTCACTAAAATAACGAACAAGTTCATCATCTTTGTTATGATAAAATGTTATCTTAGCTTCAGAGTCAAGAATATGATGCACATGGAGACAGAAGCCCCAAATCTCAGCTACCTCATTTGACAAAACTGCATTTTTAACCAAGTCATTCTGCTCAACTTCACTTTTGTTGCCTGAATATCTTTTAAAAATGATTGATAATTACTACTACTGTTGTTGCTATCAGAAGTTTCACACACTGTTACTGCAATATTCAATGTCATCATCTTGATCAAAATCAGGTAAGAAGTAAAAACTGGAATGAGAACGCTACTACAATGTAGAACTGACCATCTTGCAGATTCTATATCAGGACAGAGCCACAACTTCACTTCTTCTTGTGATGGTTTTATCCTGGCATGTTCACCATACAGAAGTAGCAATCATCATCATGATTTTCAGACTCTCACCACACTATTAGTACCCCAAATTTGATTGACTTGACTTTATTGTGGATCCCCAAGAAAAGGGTTTCATGACAATGTTTACAAACTTTGTGAAGAGCAAATGATTTATCTTGATCCCCAATCTTCATACCAAATTAATTTTGATATACTCTTCTGGTGAAATCTCAAACATTGAAACAATCCTCTTTTACTGTATATTCGCTACACATATAGCAGAAAACACCAGGGGCACTATTACAATTTTTATGCTTTGAATTTACAATTAAAGTTTTGTATACTTGAAATAGAGAGACCCTGGGTCAATGACAGAGCCTGATATATAAATCCAGTTTGAAAGGCTGGTAACATCAGATTGGATAGAGCTCTCTGGCATTTATACTGTCATTCATATCTGTAACAAGAAAAATGGTGTTAAGAGTTTCTCCTTAATATCTAGAGAATTATAGTTTTAAAGAATGTAAACTGTTATATCAAAGGTTTATAGAATAAGAAAAGAATGTAAAATAGCAATTTATATTTTTAAATACAGACAATATTTTTTGTTTCCTCTTACATTAGTGCAAATAGATGAAAAAGGATTAAAATCAATCTACATGCACGTGTTTAAACAGCAACTATATTGTTTCTCTCCTTGTCAGGAAGTAATTTTCTGTACTCAAAGTAAATAATTCTCTTTCTTGGGTAGAGTTAACTCTGCTAACATAAACAAAGTGACAAGTAGAGGGAGCAAAACGTGCATGTTTGGAGAAAATTGAATTGTTGAAAATTATTGATGGCCAATATCTTGAAAAATAGAGTCAATTCAACAAGATTACATGCATTTTCAGATTCAGCAACCCTGATTTACCATAAAAACCTTTTAATATTCCCTGCCTTTTGAAAAAAAGTTTTTTTTACCTGTGTCGTCAATAGTACTGATATCGCTGACACATTGGGAGGGAGTTGATGGTATCAGTGTGTAGATGTATGAATAGGGGTTGGTAAAGGTAGATTCATGTGATTTGGTATGGTAATGAATTGTATATTGTTGACATTCTAGGCATGAGGTAGTACATTCTTGAACATTGGTCATTATGTTTGGTCAAACAAAGTGCTTGTTGATAATGTAGCTCTTTTATTAAGCAGTAATATTCCATGAAGGTGCTGGAAAACCTTCCTTCTGTGTGCAGGAGGGATACAGGAACTGAGATTATCCTGTGTGATACTGAAGTAAAACTTCTTGTTATTGAAGGTAACTTTTGGAGCTTGAGTAAAATGTTTGTTAATACATCTTGTAATGTTGAGTCTAACTTCTGTTTACTATAATCTTCCTAAAACCAGATCTTCTGATTCATGTTACATAAATTTTCACTATTGGTCATATGTGAGCACTTCAAAACCCAAGACTGAACTAAAAACTTTGTTTACTGTACATAGTCTTTGCACATATCTTCAGTTTTACTTACACACTAAAAAAAAAATACAATCCATAATTTTCACCAATAGCACACACTCTTGCCTAAAGAAACAAAATAAAAAATAAAGTCACCCTGAACATAAAAAAAGGATATCAAAACCCATCAAAGGGACTCAATCAGCATATCAGCTACGATTCACAATGCTCATTGAGAGGTGACCTCCCATCTCCAATGACACCCACCAAAGATCGTCGCTGCTGTAAGTCACTACTTTTATGACTCTACTTATCTCTTTCTTTCAGCGATAGACACTCACACCAATTTACCACTTGTTGTATTTTTCATTATTACAAGTACTTATTTCCCAAACCTCCATTGTTTCTTCTTTGTTCTGCCACCCTTAATAATGCTTAATATGACATATTCTTCCAATAGCAATTCATGGCTCAGTATCTTGGCAGTGTATACATTGATATACTGACTTTGCTTAATACATGATGGACATTTGTTGTAAATTGTTAGATATAGTTAAGATATCTAATTTATCTGAGCTTGTAAGTGTTTTATGGTCAATATATGTCACAAAATCACTGCCTTTGAGTAGATGATAGAAATGTTCTATAGCTAGATAAATTACTAGTAGTTCTTGGGAGAAAATACTCTATCTTGATTGTGTTGATAACAGAGAGAGAGAGAGAGAGTTTTTTTGTGTTGATAACAGAAATTTTATTTTTATGAATAAAGAAAATATGAAGCAACAGATAACACAAAGTTAATAGATTGTTAAGAAAAAAATGAAGAAAAAATGTAAACATTTCCTTTAATGTCACTGACTGACCTTGAAAAGAAGATGAAAATAGATTTAAAGGACTAAGTGCAGTTCAAGGGATACTACAATTCTCTCTGACCCCTTATATAGTGTTTCTGGGGGGCTCCTGATACACACTCAGATTTTATGTTCATCTCAATAGTCATATGCTTTTTTGCTTGTACATTTATTCATTTTGATTTTTCAATGCACTTTTTACTTTTTAGAAGAGTCAAAAAATGAAGATGTAGCATACATGTCAACTTGATTACCTTGACCGATCAGAGAGTCTGGTGCCCTACTGGTTCCATTGGTAACAGTATTTTGTTGTTTAGCCATTAAATGTTACCACTCTACTAGCTGGACAGGCAGGTCACTACATGTTTTGAATTAAGAACTGTCCTTCTCTTTGACTGGTTACTAGCTAAGGCTAGAGGATTCAGTCATCCATGCTATTGACCTTACAACTGGGTTAAACAGTATGTGTGCGCACACACACACACACACACACACGCACACACACACACACACACACACACACACAAAGTATATGGCAATTATTCTAATAAACTTTCATCTTTGGTATCTCAACTGTATAGATTTAAGTAGACAGCTAGATTGGCAATTAGGTTTCATCATTTATCTGTTGGAATAGCTAAATGTATCCATAAGTTGTATTCTAATAGTTTCTTTTCTTGCACTTCTCATCTATAGAACTCTCTTCTGGTTTTTTGCTTCACCACTGCCTTCAAAAATTTAATATTGCTTCTTGTATCTTCAAAAATTTAAATTCAACATCAGTTGGTATCTTTTGTCTTCCTGAATCCTGTTCTTTTCTTTTCCTTTCTCCTTATTAATATCTTCCCTTTTTTTTTCTTTCATTCTCAGTAACCCTCTATGTTTTAGAGGCATTATTGTATTGGTGAAATGATTAAAAAAATATACATCAATGCATATAGTCCCATCCCTTCCTTAGTTCATTTTCCAAATAACACTTTCATCTTCTTCAAATTATATATATATATATGGAAGTACACATACATATATAAATATTTTTTAGGTGTTAATAAAACAGTACTCAATGCAATAAAGCAGAGGTATTAAGTGTATATTAATAAATATACATATTATCCTACATTTATAGCACAACTCTGAGTTTCATGCACTATGCAGTCATCAGGTGCATATTATGAACTCCATTATATTTCCTTGATAATTGCATAGTGCATGAAACTCTGAGTTGTAGACATAGGATAATAGGTGTATATATATATATATATATATGGAATTAAATATAAGAGGTGAATATTTGAACCAGTCTCAATTTGTTGATGATATTTTATTAATTTTACAGATTTGTTGGCTAAATTAAAAAAATGAAATGTTTTAAAAAGAAAAGTCAACATAGGTTTAAAAATCAACAGACTTAAAGTAATGTTTAATTGAAAGATTTCAAAAATGATCATAAAAAGTAGAAGAGGAAGAACAAGAAAAAGTAAAAAAAGGATATGTATCCTTAGGACTGGTGATAACATTGAAGAAAACCACAGAAATGAAATAAAACATATGATGACAGGGTAGAAAGTGTTTTAAAAAATATAAAGATACAAAGATAAAACATAGCTAATATTCTTAAAATGCAACTGTATAATGAATGTATAATGTCATCAATCTCATACAGGTATAAAACAAATAAATTTTAAAATATCACTTCAAAAAAGAAATTTGTAAAGATCAACGGTGGAAAGAGTAATGTGTGAGATCATTCTCAGAGATGAACTGAGGTTAACTTGGTTCAAATAATGGACTAAAGTAAGAGATAATGACAAAAACAGAGACGAGCTTGATTAGAGCATTTATCAGATGAAATGAAAGGTTGCTTGATTGATACCCAATGGGTAGCAAACACAAATCAGATAAAAGATGGATAAATGAAATAAAGAAGCTAGCTGGGTTGGTAATGCATGACATGGAATACACACACAAATACACAGAAGAACACAAACACTCAACTATCACCTAAAAATGAAATCCTTAAAAGGTCAAATATACCAACAAGGTACGAAAAAGGTCAAGCCAATAAAAAGAGGTCCATCTAAATGACAAGAACAAACCAACTAAAAATGCAATTAAGTGGATATCTATTCAATATATAGTAATTAAGCAGACACCCACTCACATGTATATTAAAAAGCAATAAAAAGAAATCAGACACCTGCATAATGAGAATAAAAAGAAAACCAACCAATCGAATATAAGACCATTCCCATAAAATATCAAGTTACACCATATTCTATATAAATAAGAAAAAAACCTGGACACAACAACCGTAAAAAAAAAAACCCAGCCCTGATGAATGACAACATCATAAGAATGTCCTCATGAAACTTCAAAGTCAGCATGAACCTGCTCAGCTAAAGTGACAAATTCTTTGTATCAAACCTATCAATTCTCTATCTCTGCCCTAATATCAAGCACTTTATGATAAAAAACTTGCTTGTCAAAATACCTTTTATTTGTAAAACTAGTAAAAAAAAAGGACAACAATTTTGGCACTATAGATTATCACAACTCAACACTATATGTGTGTGTGTGTGTGTGTGTGTGTGTGTGGATTTTTAACCCATCATAATTTCTGATGAACATTAATTTTAGTGGATACATGTGTTTTAGTCGCTACACTTGTTTGTATACAACAATATTAAAAATATGAAAACTTTTATGATATTAGGTAAATCAGTCAGTCAGTTAATTGCCATACGTGATACACGCTTGGGCGATCATGTCTCGAAAGAGACATGACTGATTGGGCAGAAGATTATCCCGCAGTAGGTTGCCATTGCTTTCTGTGGTAGACTGGTTGCCGACCAAGGCTATAGAACCCAATCTGTCCTGCTATTTAACCCATAACTGGAAGGAATAGATGGATTAATACCTTTCCCAAGGGTATTTGCGTGTAAGTGAATGCAATGGATTCAACTGGAATTCGAACTTGGCTCCCCGGTTTCACATATTAGGTAAATATGTATCCTAAATAAAGTTTTGAAAAAATCCTATTTAAGGAGTAAAAGATTAACTGACATGTTTTATCAAATAGAGCATAGAGAAGAGCCTACTCCAATTTTTGAATTGGAGTGTGAAAGAGGACACAAACTGAATCCAGAATGGCTCCAAATCAGTCAGACGATAAAACCCTGATTGAGACTCAATATTCTAAAAGTAAGAGTATATTATATTCATTGTACCATAAATTCTAAGAGTCAAAAAAGGTTTCAAATTTAAAACAATTTTTTTTTTAGGTTCATCATTTTCAATGACATGTTTACCAAGAATAGAATAAGGGATTTTTTAAAAAATTTTTATCACTGAAAAAGATGGGATGGATATATAATTGAGCAAATTATAAATTCAAAATTCAACTTCATACACTAACTGCCAGACTTTCAAAAAAGGTAAAAAATTTGATTTTTTTCAAGGTGGGGTTGCAAATCTTTGTCAACTAGGAAACATGTAACTCTTATAAAGCAAAGATTTCAATGTCTTTCACAAAGTAAATAATCAGATGATTATAATCAACTTTATTCTTTATTTTGCTTCTAATGATTTAGCTTTTATGTGTGGCAAAACACATAACAATTTTCCCCATTTTTAGCAGCCTACAACTTTAACACTATAAAAAATATGAATAAAATAAATATCAACTTTGCATCTTCTTAGAATGCAAAGTTATGAAGTGCCAAATTTGGTAAATTGTGCCATTTTGAAATCATCAAAAATTGACAAAAGATTAGTGAAGAAAAAATTTGTTTAAATGAGGTACATGGATTAATAATACAATACCAAATTCAGTGTGGCAGTGTATATGACTTAACATTACATATTGTGACCCACTTTGTGACCCTGTTCCTATGAGGAAACATCCTACTCATAGTCAGTGGATGAGTGTATCTTTAACAATAAGTGTAGAAAAGTTTGGTTGTCTTTCTACACAACAACTTTGAATCACATTTCAACCCTGACCATATTAAACTTAAGATGTTCTCAGAAATAGAATCTATAATAATATTTATTCAGTCATTACAAAATCCATCCCCAAACATAAACAATTTCTGATGAGGAAATTAAGAAAGCAATTAAAAATCTAAGGAATAATCAAGCATCACTCAACATTGAAGATAAACTTTTGAAAATAGCTTACTTTCAATAAGAAGTTTCTCTATTTTATGAAAGAAGTTTGGAATCAGAAATGCACCTCCATAAAGTGAAGTTTATCATACATAAATGCATTATGAAAACAGGAAATGGTAGTTCTCAAAACCCTCTCACCTGCAGAGGTATCTCAATTGGATCCATCATATAAGAAAATATCCAGTTTAGTTTTCATTTTGATAGACAATGCAATGATGGCATATATGTCATCAACCAACTCAAAGAAATTGCTTACTTCTCTAATAAGAAACTATATACCTGCTTTGCTGACCTCACAAGAGCATATGACTTCCTCTTTTTATCCATGAGAAATCTCTTTCCAAGCTCTGAAATGTATTGATATGATAAAGGAATATTTATCTAGTGAATCTTACATGTCTGACAAGGACCCAAATATGGAAACATTTCAGACCTCAACAGGAATACAACAAGGCAGAAATGAGAGCCCCAGTCTATTTAATCTCTTTGAGACTATGCCCGATGCATATACAAACACTGATGTGTTGAGATGGTCACTGACCATTTAAGCATTCCATCCCACATCCCAAATGAGTCTACCAATAAAAGACAATGGTCTTCCTTTTCCTCTTGAATCCAATCTACTGATGATGATGGGAGGAATTGTTGATAACATAGGTATTCATAGTTGAGACAAGAATAATCTTGAACAGAAAATTAACATCCAAGTGTTTTAAGAAATAGAACTCAAGACAAAATCTTTCCAAAACTGAAACACTGATCTGGAATTGTAATAAAGCAGTGATGACACCTACATTGAATCCAACATAAAAATTCAGGATTTGCAATTAATAAATACAAAAAACTTAAAACACCTTGGTATATGGATCAGTTATAACAAATTAAGTATAGAAGAAAAAGAAATTGAATATAGAATAAGCTGTAGCAGAGGAAGATTTTCTATGAAATCAAAACATCAATCTGAAAACTCAAGTCATATTCTCAAATAGACTTGTCAGATTGAGACTTTGACTTGGATGTCATACATGGCACCAAACCCATTTAAAAATATCTTAACTGTCAGCCTCTGTACAACCACATCCTAAGATTAATAATGAAAAAACGTTTTGAGCAAATAAAACATGAAAAATTTGGCAAAGGGCATCCTTCTTTGAACATTGTAGACTGGCACTATAGAATCACAAAGAATTATACCAAAGAATTGTACTTAACAGAAGTCATATCACTTGATGACTACCAATAGTAGCAACAATTAAAATGGACAGTACATGTAACTTGTAAAGAAAATAATGTCAAAGACAAGATGTTACTGTTTCACTACTTCAAATAAAATTTTAGGAAGGAAATCCCCATCAATACTAGAAAGAGTGATAAAAGCTATTGGACTTGAGAAATCTGTTTTCCTAAGTGAAAGATTTTAAGTGAAAGATTTTATAAATTTCAACAGAAAGCAGTACCTGCTGCTCAGTTAATGAATGCCAAATGTTTTCTTGTTGGGAAACAGATAATATTACCTTCACCATTAGAGGGTATTCAGATTTTGTTCTTCAGTTATAGATGAGGGGTTGTAGGGGGTTGCACTGCACTTGGAAATTTTCAGTTATGTTTTTTTATGATTTCTAACATGTTTTTACTGCAGTTATAGCTGAAGTTTCTATTAAATACTTTTGCTTAAGCTATGTAAGATTCAAAGGGAATTTAAGAAGAATATATATACTAAAAGCAGGGAAGTAGAGTAATGGATTGCGGCTTGAACCGAGAAATCAGTGCTGAGTTTGAATTTTAGTCAAGTTTACTATATTCACTTACATGATAATGTCCTTAGAAAATGCATGAATTCATCTCTTTTCTCCACAACTATGGTGGAATAGCAAGACAGACTGCCATTTACACACACACACACACACACACACACACACACACACACACACACACACACACACACACATATATCTTTAAATAAAACAAACGTCATTATAATTATCCCAACCCGAGGAACCTTTCGGCCAACACTTCTTGAAGAGCTTACAATGGCTTAATTATAAATGGTTAATAAAGGACAAAAACAAAGGGTTACTTACAACACTGGGGGCTAGATGGAATTCGTTTAAAAATAAACTTTAATCAATAAATATTAAAACATAAGGGGGGTGTAAACATATTTACTGATTAAAGTTTATTTTTAAATGAATTCCATCTTGCCCCCAGTGTTGTAAGTAACTTTTTGTTTTTGTCCTTTATTAACCATTTGTAATTAAGCCAATGTAAGCCCTTGAAGAATTGGCTGAAAGGTTCTTCGAGTTGGGATAATTATAATGATGTCTGTTTTATTTAAAGCTATTAATTTATTCTGTGGATACAAATCTTTGTTTATATATATATATATATATATATACTACTGGACTCCATTATTAGATCACACCAATTTTTTAAAAGAAATGATATGTTTCATACTATTTTTAGTATTTATTGCCAAGGGGATAATTCTAAATGAAAATAGAATGGTTCTTTTGTTATTATTACTTTGCAAAATTTTACAAGGCAAGGAAGCAAAGATGAACTCATTCGAATTACCCTAAATTTTCTTAATCCTTTCATTGTTGAAACTGCAATATAGGTAATTATTAAATATTTATAAATTCATTTGATGCACATGTTATTGTGCAGTATTAACAAAAGAACCATTTTATTTTCATTTACAATTGTTCACTTGGCAATAAATACTAAAAGATAGTATGAAATACATAATTTTTTTTAAATACTGGGGTGGCCTAATAATTATGGCTGATAGTGTATATTGAAAAACAAAAAAAAAGTTTTTCAATTGTTGCTGATGAAGCAATAATTTTCTTGCTGAATTGGCCATTCAACGAATGTAAATTTTTTGACATACTATATATATTTGGCTCTCTAAATAAATAATACTATTTACATTGAGCCCTCTACCTTGAACAATTTTAATATTAATAAAATTAATATTATTAGGATCTGGTTTTTGGGATTTTACCTATTTGCTCATCTTTTTGGGATTTAAAATATATATATATATATATATATATATAAAATTAAAGAAGGTCTTTGGAAATGGAGAGCATCGCATCTCATGCAAAATATTATTTAACTCCAAAATATCTGAATAGCTCAAAACACAGCGGAACCTGAAAAATATAAACTAAAACACACCAAAAATAACATGGACGATAAGAAAAAAGTATCAGTTTAAAAAAAAAACAAAAAACTATATAATCTTTGGTTGGAGGATAAAATAACAATAATCACCTTTCCAGAACAAAATAAATTCCTAAACAAAAGTTCAGAGCTTGTTTTTACATGCAGGCATGAAAACAAATTTTTATTACACTATCATGACTTGAAAGTTTAAATAACTACTGAAAAATAATCTAAAACTTATAAACCTTTTCAAGCAAATACCAAAAATTAGAAAGTATCCTACTACAACGAGAAATCAGAGAGCCGAGTTCGAATTCCAGTTGAATTCCTTGCATTCACTTACGTGCAAATACCCTTGGGAAAGGTATTAATCTGTCTATTCCTTCCAGTTATGGGTTAAATAGCAGGACAGATTGGGTTCTATAGCCTTGGTTGGCAACCAGTCTACCGCAGAAAGCAATGACAACCCACTGCGGGATAATTTTCTGCCCAGTCAGTCATGTCTCTTTCGAGACATGATCGCCCAAGCATGTATCACGTATGGCAATTAACTGACTGACTACTACTACTACTACTACTTCTACAACAAAAACAATAACAGCAACAACAACAATAATAATAATAATATAAAAAAATAAAAATGAATAAACAAACTCAAGATCAAGACTACAAATAATCCTAAGGCATTATCCCTAAATGTAAAACATGGGTAAAAACAATTTTTCTTTTCTCCACTTCTTAAAAGCCTGCAGTGGCTATTTCTAGAGAGAGACTGTACAAAAATGAGTTACACATATTCTAATGATTGCTTAAGGTATAAAACTGCTTGTCATTATGCAGTGTTGATTTTTATATCCACCCTGTTTATATGTTTAATAATCTAAGGTTTTTAACACGTCAGTATTGTTCTTCTTACTAAGCACAGTATTTAGTACATTTGCAAATTATAAATTTTACTCACATTACTTTATGATTACATATCAAAAGTATAAATTCTATTCATTGACCCTAGATGTGAAGAGGTTAAAATTATAGTGATATATATATATTCAGTTTGATTGATGTGAGTTTGTGACCCTGGGTTTCATGCTTATATATATATATATATATATATATATATATATATATCATAGAATATTATTATATACAAGAATTTAAGGTAGATAAATATAAATGCTGCAAAAACAACATCTTAAAAATAAACAGTAAAACATTAGTAATATTTTAAATAAATATTATAGCTGTTTAGCAGATTAAATTCATCTGAATATGGTTAAATAACTGAACAGATAAAATAAAAAAATGAGTAGGGATAAAACACAGAACCTTATTGAACAAGATATTCACCTTCAAAATCGTGTCAAAATGAACTATGTTTTAATAGCAAATATTATACATACCTAACATTCCCTATTTATATAATCTAACCTCATTTTTGACATGTGTAAACTGTATGTTCAGAGAAGATAAAAGTTCTGTTTAAAAAGATCTGGTTTCTAGCACTGTGAAGTCAATAGTCACATTTGAATTTGTATTTGTGGCACACTTAATTCTTAGCTATAAAATAGTGATTTTATAAGTTAACATAAACTGTCTTTGAATTTTATTCAGTAGTATTAATGTATGAAAGTACTTTTAAGTTAGTTGACTAGTTAAGAATGAATACATGAGAAAATGGCAAAGAAGAAACAGGAAATTGTATTGAACCACAAAAAAAAAAAAACACAAAGCAAAAAGCATTTTGTAAATAAGAAAACAAATAGTGATGATATTCTTTGAGAACTCAGAATTTTATTTCAGTCATTTTGAATTGGTCAAGTACCATCTGCAGCTGTCTGCTAGTAGAAAGTAAACAACTCCTGCAGACAACAAGAGTGATCTAAAGAGAAGAACAGTGCCAAGGAAGGCAATGAAGTGCAACTTACTGACCCAGTATCTAATTAAAAAGAAGGAGCCTTTTACAAGATATATTATTTCTGGCAAATGGTTCAGTTGTTGCCATCTTAATATACCATACATGAAAGGTGAGTGGTAAACAAGTTGCATTTGCTTGAATTAAAATTTTATGGGCAACTCCATTAATATGATCAGCATAGCTTATTTAATGATAATCTAAGATCTCTATTTCATGTTGTAATGAGCAAATCATTTCCAAGTTCTTAATAATTGTAATTATAATATTAGCTGTTTTCTTATAGGAGAAACGTTTGGAATTCAGTAAATGAGCAACTACTACCATCAATTGAAATTTATAAAAAATTTTTTCTTAAAACAGTTTTTCAGGAAAATAAGTTTCTTAATTAAAGTTACTGTTATTGCTCTTTCCATCGATGCTATACCCAGTCAAATATACATATACTAGCAGTATAGCCCGGTGTTGCTCAAGTGTAATGAAAGATTTAAAATTAATCTATGGTCCTGGAACTCAAACTCTTTGGACGTTGGCATGAAAGACTAAAAAGCAATAGTTGTTTCCACTTAAAGTGAAACCATAGACTGAAAGAAAAATGAATGGATGTAAGTCAAATTTTGATTTCCTGGTATCGATATCAAATAAGATTTTTCATCGTAAACTGAATTTTGAAGGCTAAATAAGTCCTCTGAGTAAATGGTATCATGGCTGAGACTAAGAACTACAATTATACCTACTTAGAGCCAAACCTAAAGTAAAAACTAAAACAAAAGGGCTGAAAAATACAGACATACAGGCAGATAAACAGACACACACACACAAACATTTAGCCTTTTATATATATATATATACATTATTGATTTTCTGCCCTATTGTAAGAACTGCAACCTTGAAACTTCTGAATATCGTTTCTTATGTCTTTGTCTATGAGTGTATGAAATTAGATTAAAATCGGACCACTCCTATAACCCGACTTTTTTGATTATCGATTTTCAATATTTATCTGGGGTACCTCGACACAAAACCTAGCTAAGAACACTCGCAGATGCTTATAGTACAACTGTGTAAATTTTCAAGAAAATCAGTTCAGCCGTTTCAAAGTCTATAGGTAATGGACACACACACGCACACACACACACACACACACAAAGTTCCATTTATAAATAAGTTTAGATGTGTGCACAAATGCACAGACAAACAGAAGAATGAATACAGACATAAATTATATTTTGCATACATACTCACATATGTGCATTGAAATGAGGCTGAAATAAAGATTCCTTTATTAAAATGCACAATACCGTTGATAACTCTAACAACAGTTTTACTGAATATAAAGAAATACTGGGTGAATAAAATGTCTCTATTATCTACTGCAAAATCAAGTTCTCTTGTGATTTGAGAAATCTAGTTGAAAAAGCTAAAGTAATAACCAACCTGTCGACTTTCAATTCTTTGAAGTAATAAACTGAAAGTTAACTCTCACTCAATTTTTCTGTCATGCCTGTTATCACTCCAGCCATAGGAATTGCAATTGAAGTCCAATTCTCCAACTGTTTGTCTGTCTAGTGGACTGCAATATAGATGACTCACCCCTCACAAAAAATTTGATATTGATATCTCTAATTTCTCCACCTTGACCATATTATTCTTAACAGATCTTGTAAATAAATACACTGTTTCCGCTTTTCTTTTTAAAATTTCCAGTATAGCTTTCTGTAAAGATATTGGTGTTCTTGGTCAGTCAACATAAACAAATCCCAAGCTTTGGAATTAAACAAAACTCTTCTTTGTCAAGAATTATTTGTAAGAACACACATGTTTTGGACAGATAGTATAATATAAATAAACCTCTGAATTTAATTTCTCAAGACCAAAGAAATTCGGACAACATATTAATCATGTCTTCTTCATTTTGGCAGGAAGTGGATAGGGTGGAGAACCTTAGTTTTGCTCAATTTTACTGAATCTTGGCTAGTTCATTCTGAGTTTGATTCTCCATGGAACAGTTATTAAATTCATTTGTAAGCCATTGTTTTTATTTTATTTTCATTCAACGTACTCTCCTGAGAATACTAATAATTATTATCTAATTAGTAGTCCTTCCAAATCACCATCATGTAATTTCCTGCAATTAAATGTTTAAATAGGGCTAGTGCCCTGCTACAATGGTAAAAGAGCAAACAATTTTTCCAATATATTTAAAATGAATTGTATATATGAGTTCAACTTGAATTTTGGAGTGAACATGAGTCTCAATAGCATGGTCAAAGCATGGTGTGTCATTGAAAGTGCAACCATTCATTGTGACAAAAGAAAGCACAGGGTCCAATCAGTGATGATAAAATTAAAATAGCTTGGTTTTTGAGATACTGAAATTCCAAGGCATTTTTTTCCATTGAGCTTTTTGAACTAGGTCAGCAGAGAGAGTCTGGATATGTTAATTTTTTTAGATGCTTTTGTAAAATCTAGTATCCTCAGCATATATGTTTACTCATGATTTGAGAATGATCATAGGTAGATCATTATTAAAAAACAATAAACACCAGAAACTAACCAAAACTATTTTCACAATCTTGTATTTAATGTTTTTTAATAACATTATCAATAGAATCTATTGGAAAACACTTGACTCAAATTGGATGATCAAAATATGATGTGACTATTTAATAACCTCTGATTGTATCTCAGTAGAATACCAGTCCTGTTTTTTGAAAGGAGATTGAGTATAAGTATGAAATCATTACTTCTTTCTAATCAATTTTCCAACAGTTCTAAATGGATAAAAAGAAGACTGGAATTATTTTGGCTTATAATACCCCAGGCAAAATCATGGAATTTTCATAATTAATTTTCATTTAGACTGTTGCTGACCATGTCATTGACTTAATTCACTTCAGTCTGTGACAAGATGCATTATTTCTCTGAAAATGGTTTCATCATCACCAAACTGATTTTCTATTGATAGAATAAGAAAATTTATTTTTTGGTATACACACATGCATTTGTTTTGAGTCAACAATTGCTATCTTTGCTGATCCCTTAGATGCAACCTCATATCATGAATGACTTGGCAAATTTACTTGTTGTATACCATGTATGGTTAAAAGAGTAACAAATGTGCAGAGAACAACTTTTTATTTTTAATTTTGATTTTGTAGTACTCACATCCAGCCAAAGATTTTTGGTGTAGAGTGAATCAGAAAGAAGTCTAATTTGAAGCAGATTATAACATTAGTTTTTTCAAGAGTGATTTTTATACATATTTTTTTTTAATCACTTCACCCCGAGCAAGGTGGAACCACTACTAGTGCATAGGGGGTTACAGTAAGAAAAAAGACTGGGTACAGGAGGTATTGAAGAAAGGATAAAAGATGAATGGGGTTCAAGAATTCTTTAAAGATTGTAGTTATCATGGAAGCAAGTAAATAGAAAGGAGATCAACAGATGGGAAGTGTGAGAAGAGAAACTGTTAGAGTAGAAGTGATGGTTACATTTGACTATTTTGACAGTAAAGGGTGGGACTTTGATGCCAACCAAGTAGCATGAGTAAAATCATGTGGTCTAAGCACCGTGGAAAGAAGCCCATCAGAACAGAAGCCATGAAAATATTTGTAGAAAAAACAGAGGGAAGATGCATCATGTCAGTGAGAAAGTGACTGAAGGTGAGCTGCCAAGTCTGGATCGATCATCCTTTGGATTTTGTTGAGAACCTTGAGATGAATAGTAGAAGCACCTGACAAGATATGGTAACAGTATTCAATACATGATTGAATGGTATATTTGTAAGTGTGCAAGATTGATTCTGACAAGAAAACTTTCTGGCCCGACAGAGTGAATCCAATCTTCCTAGTGGTAGATGCAGCTATAGATTTGATGTAGTTGTTCCACTTGAGTTGGTTGAGAGAGTGAAACCAAGGAGGTGTAGTGTATTGCTTTTTAGAAGACTAGCATCAGTATTACTAATGATACGTGTTTTGGAAGCATTAAAATTTATGAACCATTTCTTACCCTATTCCATCACTGATTAGAGGTCCTATTCAAGAGCAGTAGTGAGGTTAACTTTGTCAGTCTTGGCAGATTTGTTACTGAGACAGGAGTAAATGGTGGTGTCATCTGCATAGATACCTACTTGGGAACTGATTATATCAAGAAAATCATAGATTAAAATCAGAAAAAGCATAGGACCTTGGATAAACCATTGAGGGACATCTGTGTTCATATGAAAGGATCTGGAAGCATGCCCATTCAAAACAACCTTCATTTCATAATTTGACAGGAATGATCTCTTTAGCCAGAGGGAAATCTTAGCAAAATGTTTCATTTGAATGGCGACAGACAAAAGTTCTATCAGCCAATGTAGATTCTTAACTGTTTACTGAAAATCACTTTCATCCAAATATTTATTTCGAAGATAGGTTCTTTTTAGGTCATTTTAGCCTCATTTTTTTTCTGCTTGTGTGTTTTTATATGATATTTCTGTATGTAAATCTAATTTCATTCAGCTAATGTGTCACAAGAATTGACTCTTGTTTCAATCCATTTGTTTTTCATTTGTTTTATTGTACATTTTCTATTTTTAAGTCATACTGCTTTGAGATTTTTATCCTGACTCATTCATATATTTCATGGTCTGTCAGTATGCTTTCAACTATGCTCTGCTCCTAATTATTATGCATATTTTGTTTAGGTAATCCCATTATGTTTGCCATAATATCCCAAAGTCAAAAATGCTGCCAGTTTGTGAGAAGAGTTCTAGTAATTCATTAGGATTCAATCCACAGCATTATTCCACTTTCAGTACTCAACAATTAATCATCCTAACAGTTTTGTTGAACTTTTTTTTAGATATATCACTTTGAGTTTTCTATCTTGATACTTTGATGTCTCTTGTGGCCTATTATTATGTTTTTCTTTTTTAACAATTTCCTTTATGTCCCCACCAAATTTTAGACACAGCTGACTGGGAGCAATTTACCTTCTTGAATAAATTTTTCAATTCTATTCGCTGTTACTATTGACAGTTTTCTTTTGTTAGCGCCATGTTTCCTTTCAATTAGGTATAGTTATTTACTTTGTCTCTCCATTGAAATGTGATGTGAAACAAGTTTGAATTTATTGTGGGGAACCTGAACACATATGCTGAGGCCAGGGTCCAGAATTGCTCAGCCCCTGTCGGTTGTGCTGGCTTTGGTGGCAACCATCGATCCACCCCTCTAGTGCAATGGGGAAGTTTAGCCTCAGACATCTGCTTCCTGGGACTGGGGACCTCTTAATATTTATTTTTCTCAATTGCCATCTGTCCTTGGACAGAGAAACAATGGAGCCGCACTCTACCTAAAGAGAGAGATGCAACTGAGAGATGATGATCCCTACCTAGCAGGAGACCTGCATAAGGTAAGTATATTTACCCTGTCCTTTCTACTGGGGCGAGTTATAACACAAGGTCAGTTTTTAATGTGGGGAACCTAAGTGTGTACATTCAGACCACTGGTCAAATATTACCCAGCCCATGCATATGCAGTAACTGGGTACTAAGCTTGTTTTGACATGTCTAAGCTTTCTTTTGCTGGTCATGCCTAAATGGCAGGAGACCTGTATAAGGTAAGTATTGTATTTACCCTGCTCCCCCACTAGAGCAAATTGTGACACAATGTTGGTTTTTAGTGTGTGAAGCCCAAGCTTGAGCCACTGATCAGATATCATATCACCCAACTCCCGCATATGAGTTAATTGGGTACTAAGCTTATCTTAGTATGTCTAAATTTGTTTTAACTTGTCTAAGCTTATCTTTGCTGGCCATGCCTAACTGACAGGGGACAGGAGACAGGAGACAGGGGACCTGTATAAGATAAGTATTGGGCATACTTTTCAATTAGGTATAACCAACTGTCTGTTGAGGTCTGTAATAAATCTCTTTTGACTGATTTGCAAGAACTCTCTTTTGACTGATTTGCATACCTAAGCTTCTGTTGGTATTAGTTTTAAGAATGCAAATTACAAGATCATTCCATGTTTTTTTTCCACAACACGGTGCTTTACCATAATACTTTCTTATACATGTTTTAGAAAAATTTATACCATTAATTTAAATAATTTAATCTCGTTTGCTTAAAGTACATTTTATTAAGCCTGAATGTTTGTTTATAGTACATTTTATGAAGCTCAAATATAAAATATAAATGGTTTGCTTCTTATCTGTGATTAGTTTATAATTTCTAAATAAAAAAAAATAAAGTGAACATCCTCCAAGTGTGCTAATACCATAATTTTTACAAGGGGAGGTTGTACTATTTTCATAAACATTACCATGAAATGACACTAGTTGTCAGAGACCACAATTTATTACTGTGTTAGTTCTGTCTTACTCTAGCTATTTCTCTTTTCTTCACTGCTTAAAAAATCCAATATATTTACTTTATTAATATATAATAGACAGAAAAATTGGTTTGTAATTGAAATTAAAAATATTATACAAGTAAAAGCATGAATGTTTTGTTTTTATTTTTATTTTTTGCAGATGATATAAAGCAAATGATATCTTTAAGTTCGGTGTCTAGATGAATTATTATCACTTTGAAGGACATACCAGTCTATGTTATATACTTGTAAATAAGCAAACAATGCTAAGCCAAATAAAGACTGTTGGCAGAAAGAAACAGCAATGACACATTATAGGTATCAACTGATCATGAATAATGAACAAAAAAAAAATTTTTGAGGAGGAATAGTGGGTGTTGAAACTGAAAAATCATTTTTGGAATTCAGAAATTGAAAAAAATCAATTCAAAAAATTTGTTATGCTTCTTTTTTGACACATTTTTGTTATTTAAGTAAAGAATTGATGATATCTTATTAATTTTATTATTATTATTAGATCTTAAAATAATTTAACTTTGTTAACCTTTGCACATAATGATTGTGATGTTCATTGCTGTATTTAAATTTATGCAAATTATAGTAGAGGTTATATTTGACAACACTCAAGAACAATCAATAGTATTATTTTTTTTTACCCAGGATCAGATTATAGTATTTTCTGTTAGAAATTTTCCAAAGTTAATTTTGAAAGAAATATGATCCAAACTTTTGAATTCTTAAATGTTCTAAAATGTTTGATTGTTTGTTTTGAAAGTAAACACTACTTTTTCTTAACAACATCACAGGGACAAAACACAAGCTGTCGGTAACATAGTGAACAGGTTAAAGTACCTTTTTGTAACTACAAACATTTTTTATTTAATTTTCACTAATACACATTTAAGGGAATAGTTATCAAAAACTTTTAAAACAATAATAATAAAATAATAATAATAATAATAAACAAACAAGAGATGTGCCAGTGATAGTAGGTGCACTTGGAATGATAAAAAATGAAATAAAACAACACATTGAAAGAATCCCTGGAAACCCCAGCTTAAGAGATATACAAAAAATTGTCTTATTAAGTACAGCCCACACACTAAGGAAAACTTTATCTTTGTAACGCTAGGGATGATAGGGAAGATAGAAAAACATGAAATGGGGCCATAACAACACGCCACGACCTGCCTTAGGTCTCTCCGCAGACCTGGTTGGTAGTGAGACCAAAGCAGAAATCGAAATATGATGAAAAATGACATAATAATAATAATAAAGACTGAAATACTTGCTAATTAAAGTTTGTCATTTGTATTGCACTGTATGTGAGTTTTTGTTGTAGTTTTCTGCCAATAGCAGTAACTGATCTTTTTAATTTCAAATGTTATGAAATACGTTAGGAAATGTCCATGCCCTGTGAGGTTTTAGGTCAGCTACAAGCAAAATGTTAGCTTCATAAAAGTCAAGAAATTACGAAATAAAATTCACGATAATTAAAAGTAAAATCAACAACATTTGATTAAAGGCTGAAAACCTAATTAACTTGTTTGGTTGTACATGATGGCTGTATAGCAGTCAACATGCCATAAAACCTTATTCCTTCTTTGTTCTGTTGCTTGGAGAAGAAGATAAATTAATTACCTTAGGAAATTAATTAGTAATTAAGAAAACTATGACTTAAAGTCATGAGAAAGTAACTACGCTTGTAGAGGTTAAAATTGCTTGCATCAGGAGAATAATACAAATAGTTTAAATACAAAACTCACTTAATACTTGCACGTTTAGCTCAGTGCTTCCTGATTAGTAACACTTATTACTTCGCCTTTGTAATAAAAAAAAATATTTTCAAATAAAAGAACTTTTAATATTCAGTTCAATTTTCCCCACCCAAAAGAAATTTGATACATCAATCTATTTGTAAAATCAGCAAATTATTTCTATCCTTCTTGTGATTTATACATTAATCTATTTGTAAAATTTGTCATATCCAAGAGTATCTTTATGGCTAATCTGTATTTGAAACTAGACTAAGCTTGATTCAAGCACCAAGATTTACTGTAAAAAAATTTAAATAAAAACAGGATTGTTAAACTGATTTTTATGACAGACAAGCCCCTGTTATTTCACAGATTGCCTAGTCTCTCTCTCTCTCTCTCTCTCTCTCTCTTTCTCTCTCTCTCTCTCTCTCTCTCTCTATCTCTGGGAAAACCTCACTCTAGATTGTTTATCCTGGAAGAAAAGTATGCACAATGGTAATTAGGAATTTGAACAGAATCATACAGAACATAAAAAGCTCAAGAGAAATATTTGTAAGGGCCTTAATGTTTATCTTCTTGAGTATGTTGGCACAGATTTTGATCTAATATGTAATGAATGTGGTCACACCTCTCTAAGTAGAGTAGACCTGAAAATTCCTCAAAGAAAACTGCCTAGAGAGAGAAGTCATTCACTACATTATACAGTGTTTCTATTTTCAATGATTGTGGAAAACAATGTGTCTCAGTTGGTTGACTAAGATATCATATGAAAATTCACCAAAATATTGCTGTAACACCTACTGCAAGATGTGCCTAATGTTGTCACGTACATGAAACAAAGTGTAAAACCCTAGCAGAATTGAAAAACACATCTATACTGCCCATATTTAAGGCTCAGGGAAGTGATGACATTACTAAAAATTCTGTTGCAACCATTATATAATCATATGTACATATATAATGTAATAAAATAATAATGTTATCTATTAGTATAAGTGATTGATATTTTTTTTTTAAAATCATATTACCCCAAGCAAGGTGGTAACGCCACTGATGTGCAGGGGGCTACATAAGAGTGAGAAGATTAGAAAAGAGAAAACTGGAAGCTGCATCCTAAACAGGAAACAAGGGATGAGCCTCTTCACTTGTTCAATAGATGTGGGTGGAGTGTGAACCGGGCGATAATTTAGTCTATCTACTCCAATTGAAAGAAAAAAAAACAAAGTGAGAAGATTAGAAAAGAGAAAACCAGAAACCGCATCCTAAACAGGAAACAATATATATGTAAAATTACATAATTGGACATATATCAGATTTAACAGAATTCCAGCAAATGAATATTAGACTAGAGTGAGAATTATTATTAGATTAGATATAAAAATGTTCTTTATTTATTGAAGGCCAATTCAGAGTTTAGTAATTATTCAATCACTTGACAAGAATAATCATTCTTGCTGAATTTCTGGATTAGTGGCTGAAAAATTTTGAAACACTGAGTTGAACTTTGAAAAATATTGAACATTATATTATATCAAATTTGATAACTAACTAACACACACACACACACACACACACACACACACACACACACACACACACACACACACACACACACACACATAGGTATGCTGGAGTACTGGATTCAATACATTCACTTATGTGCTTATACCCTTAGGAATGGTATAAATCTATCTCTTCTCCCCAGTCCCTGCCAGCTATGAGTAAATGAGAGGACAGACTAGGTTCTATAGCCTTGGTTGGCAGCCAGACGAAGAAAAGAAAAACTACGATTTCAGATCACCTTAGAGATGGTCTCTTGCCAATTTGTATTGGTTGAAAAAGTTTGTAGCAAGAGGTGCTACTTTGTAAAAAATAATGTTGTTTAAAAATTGTGATAAAGAGATTGAGAAGTTTCAAAAGAAATGAATTTCAACACATGAAGGAATTTTACATTTTAATTTATGGAAAGAACAATATAGCTCACAAAAGAAGAGAATGAAAAAAATATATTTACATGTATACAGATAGTTACAGATACATAGGAAAGAAATCAGTAACATAGCTTCCCTGTACCTTTCCATAAATATTTTCATGATGATTGTTCTGATGACTTTTTCTCTTTGGTACCTCAACTTTACTAATTTAAGTACAGTAATTGACTGGCAGCTAGGTAGCATTTTACAACTGAAATATCTAGATATAACCATAAGTTCTATGGTAACGTCTTGTTTGTGGAATTCTTGTGGAAGACTCTTGCTTTCCACCTTGATCTTTAAAAATCTGAGAAACTTCAAAATCCATGTTTTCATTTTCATTGAAAAAATTATTGCTTTATGTTTTATGCACTGAATTTTGCACTTCAAAATCAAATCCAAGAAACCATACTTACAGATATTTTTCACCTACTTTGATACCACACTGACGAACTGACTAGTTT